>JAJOZX010003555.1:27500-345000 GCA_023014485.1 Bathynomus jamesi | reverse complement strand
TATATATATAAGAGAGAGAGAGAGAGAGAGAGAGAGAGAGAGAGAGAGAGAAATAACAAGCACATAAACAGACAAACGTGACCGAGTCTTGCAATACAGTTTAACGGGGAATCCTGTAGCCCACCGTTTTAACGTACTGTTTAACGGGGAATCCAGCGTCTTAACCACTAGGATACCCAGGATTCTCATTTATCTACCATCCATTTGTGTGGAAGGATTGCTGTGCACCGAACCAGGTCTCGAACCCGTCGCATATAATCGTGCATATACGGGCCTCCAACAAACCTTAGCCCGCCCGCCCATGGCCTAAACCATTAGAGGTACAGTAAAACTAAACATACCTTACAAAAGAGAATTTAATCCTGCATTTAATAAGAAACAATTAAAACTTGGTGTTCCCGCAATTGGCTTCCAAGACACCCTGAATTCGCTTTGGGTAGCTTGCCAAAAGTGACGTGAATAGATCTTGATCGTTACGCAAATTTTCTAAAACAGTTTCAATGTGTTGCGTCATTGTATCCTTCGAAAATCGATTTGCTGCAGGTTCTTGAAACAAGAGACATTCAACCTTGTCCTTTATAACTGATCCAATGTGTTCACAGGCGTTCAGGTCAGGAGAATATCCTGGCCATTCTTCATTTCCAAAGAAATCGATCTCATGGTTCCGCAACAACTATTGAGTGGCTAATGCCTTAAAGCAGGGGGCCTTATCATGCAGAAGTGTGACCTGATCGACATCCATAACATTGTTTGGGTTTCTTAGAAAAGGAATGACATACTGTGATAGAATAATATCACGAAAATACTGTTCATCCCAACTCTGACCATTTGGCTTCAGCACCCACATGAGCTTCTTTGCAGTGAAAAAAACAAACACACCAACACAGTCTGGACTTTTTAATAATTCGTGATAATGTTCATTGCCATCGATTTCATCTGGTGTTGGGGCCCACACTCGATCATTTTGGTAGTTAGGCCGACGTGTTAGTAAACAAAAAATTCATCGGAGACAGCTAAATGCATAAAATTATCCACATCCCAATCTTCAAGATAATGGGCAAACCACATTCTGTCATCGATGTTAAGTTGAGTTTTTCTTGGCTTTGGGTGTTCATGCCAAGGCTTTAAACCTTCCCTATGACGGTACAGTCGAATGATCTCACCACTAACGATCTTTCCTCTCAACACTTCGATCTCTCTAGAAAGTTTAGCACAGCTGCTTTTCCGCTTACGCGTACCGCTTTCAATGATGTCCTTTGTTTCCTGAGAGAGTGGCAAATTTGGGCGGCCAGATTTGGTTGTATCCATTTCACATTCATCCAAAGTTTTATTCCAATTTCTTTTGACGAAGTCCTCACTTCTTCGCAACTTTTTGGCAACCCATGAACGTGTTATAAAGGTGGCTCCAGCATCACGAGCTTCCCGAAATGTTATTGCTCGTATGCGATCTATCACACGTTGCCTCTCCGAATCACCAATTAATTGAGAAGCCATTATATTATCACTTTATCAGCTAGAGTAATTTTAATACCTGCAATAAATAAAGAATTTTATATATTTTTATAATCACTTAAAATTTTTCGATATAAGTAAACATGTAAGCTGCAAATGGGGGGGCTAAGGATTTTTGGAACCCCTTAGTTGTGTGTGTGATATTTTATGGGCGTATAGTCGGGAGTGTACGTGCATTTGTGTGCGTTTGTCTGAACGATGTAAACACTGTGCCAACTGGCTGATAATGCCTGGAGACACTGGCTTCTACGCCATCTGGCGGACTAGGACCTTATAAGACAGCAAGCGCTGGGATGAAGTCACAATATGCGCTTGGCTCCTGCCAAGCGAACACACCTCTCTCCTTTCTCTCTTAGGTTAGGTATACCCCTTTGGGGGGGTGAGGCCGTCCAAACTTCTCCCCCAAAGAGGTTAGGTGGACTCCCCAGCTTGCAGGGGGGGAGTTCCCCTCCCCCTTTTTTTGGCACCCTGGGGTTGGCACTGTGGGGTTCTTGCAAGAAGGGGAAGGGGGTTGGCACTCATCGCAACACTGATCAACATTTGCAATTGCATTGCACGCTCTCCTTTTGCCGTCATCTACTACTTTGGTATGCTGAATCCAAAATTATATCCATTTTTGCCCATCACGTACGGATTTTTTGCAAATAGCATATAATTTTATATAATGTTTATATACGCATGTATGTTCCTGTATATATATATGTTTTTGTTAATATTATATTATGTTATGTTATTATTATTATATGTATTTATTGTTATCTTTTTATATTTTCAGACTTTCGATAATATGGCATCAAGAGGCTGCTTAAGTAATCCTGACATATTTTGCTATATATGTGGCAATTTTCTTGCAAAGAAACAGAGGCAGAATATCACAGACTTTGTCAGTAAAAGTGTATTATGCCTACTTTGGAATGAAACTCGGAGACCAAGACAAGTCATGGGCTCCTCAAAAGATTTGTCGTTCTTGCGTTGAATTTCTACATTTCTATCCCCGATTGCTTTTCCTCTATCTTGTTCCACCATTTAGGCGGCATCTTTAAATTATCTCTTTTAAACTTAAAATTATCTCTTAAAATTATCTCTTAAACGTATCAGTATTTACAAATAAAATCTTGAGATTATATCACATGCTAAGAACGCTATTTACCGCTAACCATTCATCCAAATTTATTGAAATCATCATAATTTGCTCTCCTAAAATTTGGCACCCTGAAGTTATTTAATTCTGTATAACACTGGTATGCAAATCAGAAAAAAATTTCCATTGTTTATGTTTCAATAGGTCACTTTACATAATTGTGCAATGCTGATTCTGCAATTTTTCTCCTTGTTCTTCGCTGACACTACCAAGATTTTCGGGAAAGTAGTCCAAATTCGAATGTAAGAAGTGAACCTTCAAGCTCATGTTGTAGCCCAACTTTTCAAATTTATTCAGCATGTTTTCAACATTCATTTTGAAATTTGGGTCCTTTTTGTTCCCCAAGACGTTCTGAATACATTTTGAAGCCAACCAAGAGGTACAAAAGGGAGCGTTCGCGACAACTCTTTAATAATTATATAGATTTACGTAGAAAAGTTAAAAGATTAATTAGAGATACCAAAAAATGAATTTGAAATTCAAGTAGTTATTGAGTGTAAAGGAAACCCTAAAAGGTTTCACAGTTATGTTAGTAATAGGAATTCTATTGGGCCACTGGTAGACTGAAGCGATAACCTAATAAATAACTATAATGTAGCCTACAAGAGGTGTAAATGCTAATGGTTTTTCCTTGTAAGTAATTACTAAGCAAAAATTGCCATGGTTAGTACATTCTAATGACATATTGGAATTTTCGGATCACCTTATAAGTTATAGCCTTATAAGGCTAACTAACGAAAACATCACGACTTAACCTAACCAATCGTTAGGTCAACTGTACGCCCTTGACGATTGGTTAGGTTAAGTCGTGATATTTTCGTTAATTAGCCTTATAAGGCTAACTAAAGAAGGCTGCGGCCCTGATCTTCAGGTGATCCGAATTTTCTTTCAAAATTTACTGTTAACTTTGAAACAGTATTCAGGAATAACTACCAAAACTTTTCTCTATCACCTGCGGACGTAGGACATGGGGCTATGCAAAAGCATAAGACAATTTTGCCTACCCGAATTTGGTTACTCAGTCTGACTGAGTAACCTGGCGACCATAGATGAATAGTAATATTTTACAAGCTCTTAACTGCACGAGGCATCTTTCGTAAACTACAAACTCTTTACACACACGATACTTTATATTTGCAAACAAGCATAAATGGGAATTGGCTTTTCAAGAATTTTATTGGTGTTCATAAGAAAACGCAGAGCAGAATATTATTTTACAAGCAAGAAAATAATATAAATTTAATTTATTTTCATACCTGTAAAAGATATGAAAAAAATTACCTCCGATTTAGTTGAGAAGATAAAGTGGCTTTATAAAATCTAATATTTACTGACGGTACTGAAGGACATGTATGAATGGCCCAGCAATTCGTTTCAATGTTCTACTAAAACATACTTCCGTAGTAGCACCTCAAATATTAACTAGCTTCAGTATAAATACATCAAATAATTCACGGGCAATCCAAAGAAGCTTAAGTCAGGAGCTTAAAAACTACTAAAATAATTTGTGGGCTTTTAACCGAAGAGATTAAGGAAGTAAAGAAACTAATAAAGCAATATAACAATGGACACAAAAGAAATAAAAGTCGGAAACAAACAGTTTACTGCTCAAAATAAAAGAAACAACAGAACTAAAAGTACCAAAAACATTGAAAATAAATGAAGATGATATAGTACTAGAAACTAGAAACCCAACACTGAAAACGTAATATTTGAAGAAAAGACACTAATCAACTGAGGTTACAAACGCATCACTCGAACGATAAGGAAAAACAAGAACAAAATAAAACACCTAAATTACAGTTGAACTATAAAAGAAATAAAAATAAGACATCTTCAAATAATCAAAGCCACTAAACGAGATAAAGGAAGCCAAATATGGTAACAAAGAAACCGAAGGAAACTAAAGGACTATAAAGGAAATAATAAATTAAGGCTTCAAATATATAAAAACAGCTACGAAACAAAACATTTTAGAACTTTAAGTAACCAAAGCGTGTTAAAGGACAAAGAGCTGACGAGAATCAGAATAACTTGATGATGGAAGACCTTAAAGAAACCCGACGGAATAAGGATAATAGAAGAAATAACAAATCCGAAAATATAAAAGACCCAAAAATAAATTCAAACGAAATAGAAATGTAGAATTTTACGAAAGAAACAAACAAATAAATTTCCCTCTTCTGAAGATTATTCTGCATTGCATCCAAATAAAATATGGTTGTAAATAGAGTTTGTTTCGTGTGACAAAAACACAATTTATCCAGACATGTTGTTTATTAACAAGCAATTAAAAGCAATTTATTTCAACAAAAGGAACAAATTTTCAAATTTCTAAACTACTGTTCCCGTTTCTACGAACTCTTTCACATTTAAAACACACTCAAAATAAATGTAAAGAAAAAGTGAGAACGCATCTGAAAAATTACAAAACAAAAACTGTCAGAGAGGAAAAAAAAAACACTTTTTTTTTCTAATAAAGGAAAATACGAACGATCATTGTCTGTTTGAAGCTTTTGTCTATATTTCCAACTTCGGAATAGAAAATATTTAAAAGTTAAAAATAAACTGAAAGTACCTTGTATATATATATATATATATATATATATTCGGTGGTGTAAGTAGATGAGTTCATTAATAAGCGATTAAATTTTTTCTCACGATTAATTGGTCGGTGAACTGATTAACGAAATTGTTCTCGTTTCAGGGAAACTGTAATTGATGTTTCAGTTAATTTTCAAAACCTTGTCGACCTGTAAGTGAGGGAAGAGTAAATAAATAAAATTATCTCTGAGGAAAGTTGTTAAAATCCGTAAGTTCTTTTAGCGGAAAATTAATCTTTTCTTCAGTATTTGTTTAAGAAGTATATAATATCAGTCCGATAAAATTAATTGATATTCGTCCTTCTTTACCATTTTACTATTTCAGCTCTATGTCATATACTGTACGTTTTTTCAGAGAGAATGATAGAAAATACATGAATACTGAAACTGTATGCATTTCTGAAGAGATTAATTTTGAGATTTAGTGGACACTAATCTATTAAAAACTTACTTTGTGCACAACCCCACATTCTGAAAAGGACGGCTGGAAAGAGGGATTAGAGGAAACAAAGCGTTAAGGTAAATCGAATTTTATGTTCTTTAGGGAAAAGTCAAAAGACTTTTCACTCCACGAGATTACTCTATCGATTCGAAATAAAAACCTCGGTTTAGCTGTAAATTTCACTTATACATTCATAAACCAAACTAAATGATTTGTAAAGTAACACTCGCTTCGTTTCATATCCACAAATATTATATAGTTTTACAAAACTAAATTGTGTGTATATATATATATATATATATATATATGTATATATATATATATATATTCAAGCTGATCTGACTGTTCATTCAATTAATAATAATCGTAACGTTAATCAATGTAATAATATCATTTACTTGTGTGTTTATTAAAAGAAGGAAATTCATTCTATTTAACCTTCTATTTTAACGACATTTATTACTTTGATCGAAAGATCTGGTGACCTCGACCCTCAAGCAAACATTCATTTAATTAATCTAAATACATTATTATAAGGCCTACGACACAAGCCACACACATTATATATATATATATATATATATATATATATGCAGTAAAAATCACAGAATAACACGTGATCTTATTAATAAGCAAACAACCACAGGGAAAAGGAAAAAGAAACACGAAATCCGAGCGCTTTCGTGATATATTCACATCTTCAGGGACAAGAAAGAAATTTCTTTCTTGTCCCTGAAGAAGTGAATATATCACGAAAGCGCTCGGATTTCGTGTTTCTTTTTCCTTTTCTCCGTGTTTGTTTGCTTATATAATATATATATATATATATAATATATGTATATGAAAATGAAAATGAAAAGGTTTATTGGCAGACCATAGTCATATACAGGGTGTTTGAAAACTTTCTGTACAAATTGTAATGGGGGATAGGCAACACCAAGACAAACCCTTTTCGTCTATAAGTGTATGTCCGCTGACGTCACCATTAGGCGCGAGAGGGCGCCGCTGCAATTGGCTAAAAGGTGAAGTGGGCTAGAATCGCGCTTGCCGCGGGCATTCTTAAATCGGACGTAGTACGCGTAACATGGAGCGCTTCACGACTGATGAGATGGCTGACATGCATATGGTGTATGGGGCTGCCAATGGAAACGGAAGAGCTGCTGTGAGGTTGTACCGACAGCGCTTCCCAAACAGACATGTGCCAAACCACCAAACGTTTGCGTATTTGCATCGGCGACTGCGAGAAACTGGAACATTCCATGCAAACATGCATGACACTGGTCGGGAGAGAAACGTGTGCACTCCTGACATGGAAGAGAAATCCTACGGCGATTTGAGGACAATCCAAGCGCAAGCACGCGAGGTGTTGCACGTATCCTCGGTGTGAACCACGACCTGGTCGTAGGATTTCTTCTTCCATGTCAGGAGTGCACACGTTTCTCTCCCGACCAGTGTCATGCATGTTTGCATGGAATGTTCCAGTTTCTCGCAGTCGCCGATGCAAATGCGTAAAACGTTTGGTGGTTTGGCACACGTCTGTTTGGGAAGCGCTGTCGGTACAACCTCACAGCAGCTCTTCCGTTTCCATTGGCAGCCCCATACACCATATGCATGTCAGCCATCTCATCAGTCGTGAAGCGCTCCATGTTACGCGTACTACGTCCGATTTAAGAATGCCCGCGGCAAGCGCGATTCTAGCCCACTTCACCTTTTAGCCAATTGCAGCGGCGCCCTCTCGCGCCTAATGGTGACGCTCTGTTCCGTTCCAGCTCTACGCCAGAGCTTATAGTAGTCTGGCCCATAATTCGATGCCTGTGACGAGCTTGGGTTTGGCGTAACGCAGAAAGAATTTGTCGAAGAATTTAACCTTTACTCATTTGATATTACCCCTGACTTATCTGCTAATATAAATACACACTTAAGTCCACAGCAAAGTGGGAACATCTCAGTCAGATTGGAATTCGCCAACCCTACAGACGCGCCTATTAGTTTACTCTTGTACCTCGAATCACAAGCTCTAATAGAAGTTGACCGTTTCTGGAACGTTGTCACAGACTTTTAAAATGGACACGAATACACTCCAGAGAGTAATGTAAAGTGACCGAATCACACGCTCCAAATTTATCGTTGTGTTTGCGAAGAAAGAAACATTGAAATTGTCAACTACGAGAGATTGGTATGGGATTATCGTCAACACCGACATTGTGGGGGGTTAGGGGGTTCATTGGTTTGCAATCTTTTTTTAAAAATAGGGAACGAATACTATTTTGATTCACTCGGCACTCAGCCCTGGAGTGACCCTGTTGTCGTACAATTTATCGAACAGCTGCATGTCCCTGAAATTGTCTGGAATCCTTACCGCTTCCAAGAATATCTTAGCAATACTTTTGGCATGTATTGCCTTTCATTTCTCATGCACATGTCACGTGGAAGGGATTTATAAATTTTTTAAAATTATTCGATTTGTGCGACACTGAGATGAATGATGAAATGATATGAAGACAAATAAAAAAAAGGTTCCCATTTTTTCGCACTCGTTGTATTGTGTAAAGTTTTACGTGTATATATATATTTGCAACTATATTGTGTAAAGTTTTACGTGTGATATATATTTATAACTATATTGTGTAAAGTTTTACGTGTGTATATACAATTGTAAATTGTCTCCATTAATGTTAATCTTATTTTATGGACGCTAGTTCTGTAAGCCGAATTGTACTAAAACATGCTTTCTACCATTTAATAAATTAAATGAAAATACAATGTGTTTTGTTCTTAACCACAAAAAAACTTATAGTAGTTCCTCGATGACCTGGCATTCGTCGGAACTGATGTGAGCCAATACCTCGACCCCGGTATTCAGGTAACTGGGTTGGCTGTGCGGTAAAGCCATCAAATCATTTATTCGCCTTTCATCAATGTTGTCGCGAAAATTTGCTATAATACGATCAAGCTCCGCATCGGTCATTTATGGAGAAATTAACATGATTAGTTCATACTGATTCTTTTTAATTAAAGTCCATTTTTTCATAAATCGATTTGTATTCAGAAATCATAGCTCAGTGCTAATGCAGACTAGGCTATAATTGAGGATACCTGCTAATGAAACATTTATGATAAAATGTGGGGAGTAGACAAAAAACTTACGTTAGTTCCTCGATGACCTGGCGTTTGTTGGACCGGATGTGAGCCAATACCTCGACCTCGTTATTCATGTCACTGGGTTGGCTGTGCGGTAAAGCCTCCAAATCATTTATTCCTCTTTCATCAAAGCTGTCGCGAAAAGTTGCTATAACACGATCAAGCTCCGCGTCGGTCCTTTAAGGAGAAATTAACATGATTAGTTCATGTTGAATCTTTTTTATTTAAAGTTAAAATAAATTAATGTTTAATTAAAGAGTTACAATAAGCAAAAATGATGATTAGTATACCTGGCAAATTATAATCACAAAGCAGATATCCTGACATGTTTCAAAAGTAAGCACCGGGTAGTCTTAAAAGTTTTTATTAATTCTAAAATCCTACCTGTAGAACTTTCTATGAATTTATCAGTAAGAAGCGTGTAATAAAATTTCACTTTCAATTAATAAATTTCGCTGTCTAAATAACGTTATTGATTAGATGGGTGTGCTACGTATCGTCTGCAAGCACGGGTAATGAGCCCAGTTCCGCAGGAAATTCTCCAAAGTTTTAGTAATTCTAAAATCCTACCTGTAGAAATTTCTATAAATTTTTAAGTTATCAAGAAATGTATTATTAGATCCACACCATATATATATATATATATATATGAATAGAGACCCGGCCTCGACCTCTGGGCTGATATCCTTTCACATCGTTTTATTACGGCTTTTATAACATTTACACTGAATGATACGATGTATACAACCCGACAACAAATCACAAACTAGTTTTTCAAAACGCATTTATTATGACTTTTTATAAATTATTTAACACTGGCACTGAATGAACCGAAGTATGAAGCCCGAATCACAAATTAAATTAATTACTTACATATTAATGTCGTCTTCAGTGCTCGTTTCTTGCACTCCGTCGTAAATTTCTGCAATGGACTGCGTTGAAAGTAGTGCGTTCCGGTCTGCAGCTTCGAAAATTACACACGATGTCTCTGTAGAAATCTTTATCTTCAAACAATTCAGGGGAGAAGTAAAGCTGCTGTGACTGACTCATAGCGAGATATTTCTATAGCAATGGTCGATAAAAACAACTGATGTGGATTCCTGTGATGAAAAGGCCCCCTTTTGTAGACAGGTCGTAATTGTGAACATTCCACAATACCCGAATCGCGATTTTCCTATTGATTAATTATCGGTGAATTTTGGATGGGACACAACGTGTGAGTGATGCCATCCACCAACCAGAGGTCCTGGGCTCCGCCCACAAGGTTGTGATTGGCTGTCCCGTGAAATCTGGGGCGTGTCAAATATATCTTGGCCGTTTCATAAATTTCTTCCAAAAGCGTAGAGAGGAAAGCTTTGTTTGCAAAATAAATCTTGTTTTCTGGGACGCCGATGAGGCGGGTGGGGGAAGGGAGATTTGAACATATAACAAGTACCCTTTTATATATGAGGAGCTTAGCAAGAATATAAAAATAAATTTGGAAATCGAGGACAGAACGTATCGGTTTAAGATTATGGTTACCCATCTAGATTAACGGCCCATGGCGGCTAGGGCCCTAAGTTTTACGGCCTTACCTGTAACACTGTTGGGTGATCAGAAAAGGTAGTGTGAGGGATCTTATTGACAATCGCAAATAAATTTCGATTCGGGTACAAATCTCGTAGGTTTTTAAAGTGAGATAGAGAAGCTCTAAAACTGGAAAATAAATTTGAAAAAATTAATTGCCCATGAAGGATGGCCGTATCATAAACGTGTGGGTTTAATCTTTATGATGTCTAGCGAATAGAAATAAGGTTCCAGCGAAGAGAAGTTTATTATCGATATTATAATTCCGTTGTTGTCTTTCGGCTCCTGGTGCCACTAAAACCCCGCTCGTAGAATAAAGTGTTTCAAATTTAGTTTTTTAATTAATAAATCTTTAATAGCCATACATATATATATATATATATGTGTATATATATATACATATATATATATATATATATATATATATATATATATATATATATACAATGTGTAAATTATTATTTTTTTTTTTCATTATAGTTAATATTATTTACAATATATTTAATTATTTAATATAACTGTGTGTATATATATATATGTATATATATATATAGTACTTCTCTGTACTAATATCTTGATGGTTATACTCCGTTGTTTTGTATATTAGATTTTATATAGATATATATATGATGAATAAAACCACGAAGGAAAGGAAACACAAAATGGTGCTCAAGCGCTTTCGTCTAATGACATCCTCAGGAACACTGAAGTACATAAAAAGGTTAAGCCTATATATAGGTTACAGAAAGAAAAAAAAAGAAAAAAGAAATAACATACATACACACACACACACATATATATATATATATATACATACATATCTATATATACAAATACACACATACATACATACATACATATATATACAATAAACAGAGAAGTAAAAATAATAAAAAATTAAAAATTAAAACCTTAAAGGATTACCAGTGAGGCGTACAGATTTGTAAGGAAAAATATCGATTTTTAGCACAAGATCAAATGGATTATAAAAATACAAAATTATACTGGAACTCTGCCGGGTTTTAACACAATGCTGCCTATGGTCAGGTTTCGATATATATAAAAAAAAAAATAAATAAAATGCAAATTAAAAGTTAATCGATTTTTAGCACAAGATCAAATGGATTATAAAAATACAAATTTATACTGGAACTCTGTCCGGGTTTTAACACACTGCTGCCTATGGTCAGGTTTTGATATATATAAAAAAATAAAATGCAAATTAAAAGTTAATAAAGTAGAAGACAAGTTTACCAAAGATTTAATGTTTTACCCTTCTTATTTAAATACATCGATGCCGAATTGGAAAAAATCAACGGTATTGGAAGTGATTTGTGTTATCCATCTGCGTTTATGGAATCTTGTCTCAACAAGGCAAAACGAACTTTCTATCGTGTCAATATTAACACTCGTACTTTGTCAAAAAATATTTTAGTACTTCCATTTTTCCCGGGCTTTTTAGGCATTGCTAATGTACTTAAACTTTTGGATATTAATGTAGTATTTTCATATAACAATATTGTGAAAAATATCATAGTAAAAAATAGCCCTACCAATAATTCAGGCATTATCTATAAAATTGGTTGTAAACAATGTGATTCCTTTTACATAGGTCAGACGGGAAAGGATTTGCACACACGTATAAAACAGCATCAATATTCCGTTAGAACAGGACAGTTGTCCAGTGCCCTTTTTGTCCATTTGTCAGAGTTAGCCCACTGTATTGATTGGAATAATGCTTCAGTTTTATTCCATTCAAGCAACATTGTTAATAGAAATATTCTTGAGTCTGCCATTATCCAACTTTCAAATAACTTCAACATAAGCAAAGGTCTTTTTCAACTCGATCCTGTTATGTTGAATTCCTTTAAAACAGATTTAAATAAGAAGGGTAAAACATTAAATCTTTGGTAAACTTGTCTTCTACTTAATTAACTTTTAATTTGCATTTTATTTTTTTATATATATCAAAACCTGACCATAGGCAGCAGTGTGTTAAAACCCGGACAGAGTTCCAGTAAAATTTGTATTTTTATAATCCATTTGATCTTGTGCTAAAAATCGATTAACTTTTAATTTGCATTTTTTTATTTTTTTTTTTTTATATATATCGAAACCTGACAATAGGCAGCATTGTGTTAAAACCCGGCAGAGTTCCAGTATAATTTTGTATTTTTATAATCCATTTGATCTTGTGCTAAAAATCGATATTTTTCCTTACAAATCTGTACGCCTCACTGGTAATCCTTTAAGGTTTTAATTTTTAATTTTTATTATTTTTACTTCTCTGTTTATTGTATATATATGTATGTATGTATGTATGTGTGTATTTGTATATATAGATATGTATATATATATATATATATATATATATATATATATATATGTGTGTGTGTATGTATGTTATTTATTTTTCTTTTTTTTTCTTTCTGTAACCTATATATAGGCTTAACCTTTTTATGTACTTCAGTGTTCCTGAGGATGTCATTAGACGAAAGCGCTTGAGCACCATTTTGTGTTTCCTTTCCTTCGTGGTTTTATTCATCATAAATATTTTTCACGTGTTACCTTCGTGAAATAATTTTCATATATATATATATATATATTTCTCGTTCCTATTTCTTATGCTATTATTATTATTTTTTATTTAACTTTTTGATCATATATATATTCCATGTGAATTCTTGTTAGTCCCCAAATTTTTAACTCTTCTTGTACTAATTTCTGTAGTAAATGATAAATATTCTCGGCAAACCGTCTTATTCCGCTCCCTGTATATTCAGAAATCTGGCATAAATGATATATATATATATATATATATATATATATATATATATATGTATATATATATATGTATATTGATATATATACATATACACACACACAATATATATATATATATACATTATATATATGTATATATATATATATATATATATATATATATATATATATATTTCATTTATGCCTTATTTCTGAATATACAATTCCTCTGAAAAATAAATCGCCGTAAACCTGGAAAATAGCTTTTAAAAAAAAAAATATATATATATATATATATATATATAGAGAGAGAGAGAGAGAGAGAGAGAGAGAGAGAAATAAACAAGCACATAAACAGACAAACGTGACCGAGTCTTGCAATACAGTTTAACGGGGAATCCTGTAGCCCACCGTTTTAACGTACTGTTTAACGGGGAATCCAGCGTCTTAACCACTAGGATACCCAGGATTCTCATTTATCTACCATCCATTTGTGTGGAAGGATTGCTGTGCACCGAACCAGGTCTCGAACCCGTCGCATATAATCGTGCATATACGGGCCTCCAACAAACCTTAGCCCGCCGCCCATGGCCTAAACCATTAGAGGTACAGTAAAACTAAACATACCTTACAAAAGAGAATTTAATCCTGCATTTAATAAGAAACAATTAAAACTTGGTGTTCCCGCAATTGGCTTCCAAGACACCCTGAATTCGCTTTGGGTAGCTTGCCAAAAGTGACGTGAATAGATCTTGATCGTTACGCAATTTTCTAAAACAGTTTCAATGTGTTGCGTCATTGTATCCTTCGAAAATCGATTTGCTGCAGGTTCTTGAAACAAGAGACATTCAACCTTGTCCTTTATAACTGATCCAATGTGTTCACAGGCGTTCAGGTCAGGAGAATATCCTGGCCATTCTTCATTTCCAAAGAAATCGATCTCATGGTTCCGCAACAACTATTGAGTGGCTAATGCCTTAAAGCAGGGGGCCTTATCATGCAGAAGTGTGACCTGATCGACATCCATAACATTGTTTGGGTTTCTTAGAAAAGGAATGACATACTGTGATAGAATAATATCACGAAAATACTTTCATCCCAACTCTGACCATTTGGCTTCAGCACCCACATGAGCTTCTTTGCAGTGAAAAAAACAAACACACCAACACAGTCTGGACTTTTTAATAATTCGTGATAATGTTCATTGCCATCGATTTCATCTGGTGTTGGGGCCCACACTCGATCATTTTGGTAGTTAGGCCGACGTGTTAGTAAACAAAAATTCATCGGAGACAGCTAAATGCATAAAATTATCCACATCCCAATCTTCAAGATAATGGGCAAACCACATTCTGTCATCGATGTTAAGTTGAGTTTTTCTGGCTTTGGGTGTTCATGCCAAGGCTTTAAACCTTCCCTATGACGGTACAGTCGAATGATCTCACCACTAACGATCTTTCCTCTCAACACTTCGATCTCTCTAGAAAGTTTAGCACAGCTGCTTTTCCGCTTACGCGTACCGCTTTCAATGATGTCCTTTGTTTCCTGAGAGAGTGGCAAATTTGGGCGGCCAGATTTGGTTGTATCCATTTCACATTCATCCAAAGTTTTATTCCAATTTCTTTTGACGAAGTCCTCACTTCTTCGCAACTTTTTGGCAACCCATGAACGTGTTATAAAGGTGGCTCCAGCATCACGAGCTTCCCGAAATGTTATTGCTCGTATGCGATCTATCACACGTTGCCTCTCCGAATCACCAATTAATTGAGAAGCCATTATATTATCACTTTATCAGCTAGAGTAATTTTAATACCTGCAATAATAAAGAATTTTATATATTTTTATAATCACTTAAAAATTTTTCGATATAAGTAAACATGTAAGCTGCAAATGGGGGGGCTAAGGATTTTTGGAACCCCTTAGTTGTGTGTGTGATATTTTATGGGCGTATAGTCGGGAGTGTACGTGCATTTGTGTGCGTTTGTCTGAACGATGTAAACACTGTGCCAACTGGCTGATAATGCCTGGAGACACTGGCTTCTACGCCATCTGGCGGACTAGGACCTTATAAGACAGCAAGCGCTGGGATGAAGTCACAATATGCGCTTGGCTCCTGCCAAGCGAACACACCTCTCTCCTTTCTCTCTTAGGTTAGGTATACCCCTTTGGGGGGGTGAGGCCGTCCAAACTTCTCCCCCAAAGAGGTTAGGTGGACTCCCCAGCTTGCAGGGGGGGGAGTTCCCCTCCCCCTTTTTTTGGCACCCTGGGGTTGGCACTGTGGGGTTCTTGCAAGAAGGGGAAGGGGGTTGGCACTCATCGCAACACTGATCAACATTTGCAATTGCATTGCACGCTCTCCTTTTGCCGTCATCTACTACTTTGGTATGCTGAATCCAAATTATATCCATTTTTGCCCATCACGTACGGATTTTTTGCAAATAGCATATAATTTTATATAATGTTTATATACGCATGTATATGTTCCTGTATATTATATATGTTTTTGTTAATATTATATTATGTTATGTTATTATTATTATATGTATTTATTGTTATCTTTTTATATTTTCAGACTTTCGATAATATGGCATCAAGAGGCTGCTTAAGTAATCCTGACATATTTTGCTATAGTATATGTGGCAATTTTCTTGCAAAGAAACAGAGGCAGAATATCACAGACTTTGTCAGTAAAATGTATTATGCCTACTTTGGAATGAAACTCGGAGACCAAGACAAGTCATGGGCTCCTCAAAAGATTTGTCGTTCTTGTGTTGAATTTCTACATTTCTATCCCCGATTGCTTTTCCTCTATCTTGTTCCACCATTTAGGCGGCATCTTTAAATTATCTCTTTTAAACTTAAAATTATCTCTTAAAATTATCTCTTAAACGTATCAGTATTTACAAATAAAATCTTGAGATTATATCACATGCTAAGAACGCTATTTACCGCTAACCATTCATCCAAATTTATTGAAATCATCATAATTTGCTCTCCTAAAATTTGGCACCCTGAAGTTATTTAATTCTGTATAACACTGGTATGCAAATCAGAAAAAAATTTCCATTGTTTATGTTTCAATAGGTCACTTTACATAATTGTGCAATGCTGATTCTGCAATTTTTCTCCTTGTTCTTCGCTGACACTACCAAGATTTTCGGGAAAGTAGTCCAAATTCGAATGTAAGAAGTGAACCTTCAAGCTCATGTTGTAGCCCAACTTTTCAAATTTATTCAGCATGTTTTCAACATTCATTTTGAAATTTGGGTCCTTTTTGTTCCCCAAGACGTTCTGAATACATTTTTGAAGCCAACCAAGAGGTACAAAAGGGAGCGTTCGCGACAACTCTTTAATAATTATATAGATTTACGTAGAAAAGTTAAAAGATTAATTAGAGATACCAAAAAATGAATTTGAAATTCAAGTAGTTATTGAGTGTAAAGGAAACCCTAAAAGGTTTCACAGTTATGTTAGTAATAGGAATTCTATTGGGCCACTGGTAGACTGAAGCGATAACCTAATAAATAACTATAATGTAGCCTACAAGAGGTGTAAATGCTAATGTGCTTTTTCCTTGTAAGTAATTACTAAGCAAAAATTGCCATGGTTAGTACATTCTAATGACATATTGGAATTTTCGGATCACCTTATAAGTTATAGCCTTATAAGGCTAACTAACGAAAACATCACGACTTAACCTAACCAATCGTTAGGTCAACTGTACGCCCTTGACGATTGGTTAGGTTAAGTCGTGATATTTTCGTTAATTAGCCTTATAAGGCTAACTAAAGAAGGCTGCGGCCCTGATCTTCAGGTGATCCGAATTTTCTTTCAAAATTTACTGTTAACTTTGAAACAGTATTCAGGAATAACTACCAAAACTTTTCTCTATCACCTGCGGACGTAGGACATGGGGCTATGCAAAAGCATAAGACAATTTTGCCTACCCGAATTTGGTTACTCAGTCTGACTGAGTAACCTGGCGACCATAGATGAATAGTAATATTTTACAAGCTCTTAACTGCACGAGGCATCTTTCGTAAACTACAAACTCTTTACACACACGATACTTTATATTTGCAAACAAGCATAAATGGGAATTAGCTTTTCAAGAATTTTATTGGTGTTCATAAGAAAACGCAGAGCAGAATATTATTTTACAAGCAAGAAAATAATATAAATTTAATTTATTTTCATACCTGTAAAAGATATGAAAAAAATTACCTCCGATTTAGTTGAGAAGATAAAGTGGCTTTATAAAATCTAATATTTACTGACGGTACTGAAGGACATGTATGAATGGCCCAGCAATTCGTTTCAATGTTCTACTAAAACATACTTCCGTAGTAGCACCTCAAATATTAACTAGCTTCAGTATAAATACATCAAATAATTCACGGGCAATCCAAAGAAGCTTAAGTCAGGAGCTTAAAAACTACTAAAATAATTTGTGGGCTTTTAACCGAAGAGATTAAGGAAGTAAAGAAACTAATAAAGCAATATAACAATGGACACAAAAGAAATAAAAGTCGGAAACAAACAGTTTACTGCTCAAAATAAAAGAAACAACAGAACTAAAAGTACCAAAAACATTGAAAATAAATGAAGATGATATAGTACTAGAAACTAGAAACCCAACACTGAAAACGTAATATTTGAAGAAAAGACACTAATCAACTGAGGTTACAAACGCATCACTCGAACGATAAGGAAAAACAAAGAACAAAATAAAACACCTAAATTACAGTTGAACTATAAAAGAAATAAAAATAAGACATCTTCAAATAATCAAAGCCACTAAACGAGATAAAGGAAGCCAAATATGGTAACAAAGAAACCGAAGGAAACTAAAGGACTATAAAGGAAATAATAAATTAAGGCTTCAAATATATAAAAACAGCTACGAAACAAAACATTTTAGAATTTTAAGTAACCAAAGCGTGTTAAAGGACAAAGAGCTGACGAGAATCAGAATAACTTGATGATGGAAGACCTTAAAGAAACCCGACGGAATAAGGATAATAGAAGAAATAACAAATCCGAAAATATAAAAGACCCAAAAATAAATTCAAACGAAATAGAAATGTAGAATTTTACGAAAGAAACAAACAAATAAATTTCCCTCTTCTGAAGATTATTCTGCATTGCATCCAAATAAAATATGGTTGTAAATAGAGTTTGTTTCGTGTGACAAAAACACAATTTATCCAGACATGTTGTTTATTAACAAGCAATTAAAAGCAATTTATTTCAACAAAAGGAACAAATTTTCAAATTTCTAAACTACTGTTCCCGTTTCTACGAACTCTTTCACATTTAAAACACACTCAAAATAAATGTAAAGAAAAAGTGAGAACGCATCTGAAAAATTACAAAACAAAAACTGTCAGAGAGGAAAAAAAAACACTTTTTTTTTCTAATAAAGGAAAATACGAACGATCATTGTCTGTTTGAAGCTTTTGTCTATATTTCCAACTTCGGAATAGAAAATATTTAAAAGTTAAAAATAAACTGAAAGTACCTTGTGTATATATATATATATATATATATATATATATATATATATATATATTCGGTGGTGTAAGTAGATGAGTTCATTAATAAGCGATTAAATTTTTTCTCACGATTAATTGGTCGGTGAACTGATTAACGAAATTGTTCTCGTTTCAGGGAAACTGTAATTGATGTTTCAGTTAATTTTCAAAACCTTGTCGACCTGTAAGTGAGGGAAGAGTAAATAAATAAAATTATCTCTGAGGAAAGTTGTTAAAATCCGTAAGTTCTTTTAGCGGAAAATTAATCTTTTCTTCAGTATTTGTTTAAGAAGTATATAATATCAGTCCGATAAAATTAATTGATATTCGTCCTTCTTTACCATTTTACTATTTCAGCTCTATGTCATATACTGTACGTTTTTTCACAGAGAATGATAGAAAATACATGAATACTGAAACTGTATGCATTTCTGAAGAGATTAATTTTGAGATTTAGTGGACACTAATCTATTAAAAACTTACTTTGTGCACAACCCCACATTCTGAAAAGGACGGCTGGAAAGAGGGATTAGAGGAAACAAAGCGTAAAGGTAAATCGAATTTTATGTTCTTTAGGGAAAAGTCAAAAGACTTTTCACTCCACGAGATTACTCTATCGATTCGAAATAAAAACCTCGGTTTAGCTGTAAATTTCACTTATACATTCATAAACCAAACTAAATGATTTGTAAAGTAACACTCGCTTCGTTTCATATCCACAAATATTATATAGTTTTACAAAACTAAATTGTGTGTATATATATATATATATATATATATGTATATATATATATATATATATATTCAAGCTGATCTGACTGTTCATTCAATTAATAATAATCGTAACGTTAATCAATGTAATAATATCATTTACTTGTGTGTTTATTAAAAGAAGGAAATTCATTCTATTTAACCTTCTATTTTAACGACATTTATTACTTTGATCGAAAGATCTGGTGACCTCGACCCTCAAGCAAACATTCATTTAATTAATCTAAATACATTATTATAAGGCCTACGACACAAGCCACACACATATATATATATATATATATATATATATATATATATATGCAGTAAAAATCACAGAATAACACGTGATCTTATTAATAAGCAAACAACCACAGGGAAAAGGAAAAAGAAACACGAAATCCGAGCGCTTTCGTGATATATTCACATCTTCAGGGACAAGAAAGAAATTTCTTTCTTGTCCCTGAAGAAGTGAATATATCACGAAAGCGCTCGGATTTCGTGTTTCTTTTTCCTTTTCTCCGTGTTTGTTTGCTATATATATATATATATATATATATATATATATATATGTATATGAAAATGAAAATGAAAAGGTTTATTGGCAGACCATAGTCATATACAGGGTGTTTGAAAACTTTCTGTACAAATTGTAATGGGGGATAGGCAACACCAAGACAAACCCTTTTCGTCTATAAGTGTATGTCCGCTGACGTCACCATTAGGCGCGAGAGGGCGCCGCTGCAATTGGCTAAAAGGTGAAGTGGGCTAGAATCGCGCTTGCCGCGGGCATTCTTAAATCGGACGTAGTACGCGTAACATGGAGCGCTTCACGACTGATGAGATGGCTGACATGCATATGGTGTATGGGGCTGCCAATGGAAACGGAAGAGCTGCTGTGAGGTTGTACCGACAGCGCTTCCCAAACAGACATGTGCCAAACCACCAAACGTTTGCGTATTTGCATCGGCGACTGCGAGAAACTGGAACATTCCATGCAAACATGCATGACACTGGTCGGGAGAGAAACGTGCGCACTCCTGACATGGAAGAAGAAATCCTACGGCGATTTGAGGACAATCCAAGCGCAAGCACGCGAGGTGTTGCACGTATCCTCGGTGTGAACCACGACCTGGTCGTAGGATTTCTTCTTCCATGTCAGGAGTGCACACGTTTCTCTCCCGACAGTGTCATGCATGTTTGCATGGAATGTTCCAGTTTCTCGCAGTCGCCGATGCAAATGCGTAAACGTTTGGTGGTTTGGCACACGTCTGTTTGGGAAGCGCTGTCGGTACAACCTCACAGCAGCTCTTCCGTTTCCATTGACAGCCCCATACACCATGTGCATGTCAGCCATCTCAGCAGTCGTGAAGCGCTCCATGTTACGCGTACTACCTCCGATTTAAGAATGCCCGCGGCAAGCGCGAGTCTAGCCCACTTCACCTTTTAGCCAATTGCAGCGGCGCCCTCTCGCGCCGAATGGAGACGTCAGCGGACATACACTTATAGACGAAAAGGGTTTGTCTTGGTGTTGCCTATCCCCCATTACAATTTGTACAGAAAGTTTTCAAACTCCCTGTATATATAATATGTGTGTGGAAAAGGTTTTCCACAGGAAATAAATTTTATTAAAATTTTAAAAAATATCATTCTGTTTGTATAAATTAAAGTATTAATCCTTTAAAAGCTATTATTCTATTCGTATAAATTGAAGTATTAATCCGTTAAATTTTTAATATTTGTATAAATTGCTCAATGCCCAGTAGATTTTCTGGCATCCTTTTCGATAAGCCTAACGACGCTCTTCAAACGTGCCACATCTATAATCTTAAACAGAGATTCCTAAATTCCAAATGTTCTTTTCGGCTAATATAAATCACATAAAGGAGTTAAGTATAAAACCAAAATTATATAAATTCTTTTGCGAATATCATTATTAGACTAGGACTTTGCAACTTTAATAATTTTTTGTAAACGTGGCACCACGGGAGTTCCTCCAGGAAAACACCTTGAGAAGAGCAGTGCGTGCCTCGCCCTTTGGGCAACCAGTTCGGCTCGGGTCCTTTGTTCGTTAATAACTCTGTAAGCAAGTGTAATGTTAAAGATTTGATTTTCTAATGACTCTGCATTGTAAAAGAAATCAATCTAATATCTTAAAAGTGATCTATCCTTGTGAAATAAAGACTGAAAAAAGGTAACTTATATCCTTCCACGAGAGAAGCATTCCACTTCCACAACGGACTGAGGGAGGGGACGCCATTGAGCGAAGGTATAAATACTGTAGATTTATACGTAACTCGCAGTCAGATTAAGTTTGAAAAGAATAACCGAGGACGTCAGCAGTATAAACTTCATTGTCGATGCAAAGAAGCCACATACTGGGCATACCATAAACAGTCGGGGAAGATGTAACGAAAAAACATCATCATCTTCCGACATATATATATATATATATATATATATATATATGTGGTAAATTTGTCACTATAATAATGTTAATTAGGTTAATGATTGCTTTGGCTCGAGGTCACCAGATCTTTTCAGATCAAATAATGTTATTCATTAGGAAATTAATAGAGTGAGTTTTCTTCCTTTATTACAAAACAATGATATTTAAGTGGAACAAATAAACGTTACAGTTGCTTGAATGCAAATTGAATACACCTTGGCAGAATGAATGAAACTCGAGTTGAAATATTATGAACATGCACTTGAATATTATAATAACGCGGGAGGAAATTAGTCTTTTTATAAAGTTAAGTGAATGACACCGGGTCATTACAGCGTGTTACAAGATCGTTACATGATGAGATCTAAGGTGTCACTAAGATTTGCTTCAAGGAAGGATGTGAGCGGTGTGACGTTCCCAGCAGAGGGAAGGCTTCGAGTGAGTGTCGCAATGTAACGTCATCTTGGTCGCGGCTATGTGTCGAGAGAACAATGGGCATATTGTGAAAGTAAAAATAAAATTGCGAAAGTATCTGAAGGCCTCTCTGTAGCTATACCTTGTTAACCCCTGTTGCTGTTTCGTGTGTTGGTCTCTCTTCACACGGAGGTCAAGCTGGTGGCCACGCCTCTAAGGTCTGGCTTGGTGGAGGAGCGAGTTGCTCTCTTGCGCTCTCCACCGTACATAGCGAGGTACACTCGGCTCATCTGGTACCGTCCTGATCCAGGCATATAGTCTTCTCTTGAAGACTTCAATTTTGACCCCTGTAACGTTTCTGAGATCCTTTGGAAGCTGGTTGAAAAGTCTTGGGCCCCTGACAACGAAGCCATTTTCCTTCAGTGTTGAGGAGGTCCCTTGTCGTGCTTTTAATTTGGGAAAACTACACATTCTGCCTTTCCTTTTTCCAGTGTTGTTTGAATGGTAATTGGGTTTAGTTTTAGGATTGGTACCAGTTTTTCGATAATTTTCCATATGTAAATTATGGTGTACCTATCTCTTCTTCTTTCGAGGGAGTACAGATTTAGTTTACGTAGTCTTTCCCAGTAGTTGAGTTCTTTGCAGCCTTCAATCTTGGATGTGAAATGTCCTTGCGTTTCTTCTAGTTTATTAGTTTCTTCCTTTTTATATGGGGACGTTAAAACTGAGCAGTATTCAAGTTTTGGTATAATCAGTGTTTTAGCAAGGGAATCATTACTGTCCTGTCCCTTCTTTTGAACGTTATTAGTACCTGTCCCGCGACTTTTTGCTTTATTTATCGCTATCTGATTTTGCGTTTCGAATTTCGCATCATCTGTCATTATTACCCCCAGATCGATCGCTTTCGTGCTTCTCTGAATTTCCTGTCTATCTGGAGCATAATATGCAGTCTGTTTAAGTTCCTCTTTTCTATCATATCTCAAGAGCTGAAATTTCTAGGTGTTAAATGACATGTTATTGTCTTCTGACCATTTGTATATTTTGTTCGTGTCCCTCTGCAAGGCCTCCACTTCATTTACATCGCTGATTTTTCTGCTGATCTTTGTATCGTCTGCAAAGGATGTTACTATACTGTTGCTCTTTACTCTGCTGTCTATGTCTGTTAGCATGATAATGAACAGGAGTGGGGCCAGTACTGTCGCTCGTGGTACTGAGCTGCGTACTCCCGATTCTGATGGTGATATACCTTGAATTCTGACGACCTGCAGACGTTCTCTGAGGAAATTGTAGATCTATTTTCTCACTTTGCCTGTTATTCCCATATATTTCATTTTATGTGCTATGATACCGTGATCACATTTGTCGAAAGCTTTAGCAAAATCTGTGTATATGACATCGTAGTTGTCATTGCCTTCCAGTGCATCTAGGATATTGTTGTAGTGTTCTATTAGTTGTGATAGACACGATCTACCTGATCGTAATCCGTGCTGATTTTCGTTGAATCTTTCCAGTGTCTCCAAGAAATCATAAATTTCCCCTCGAACTATTCTTTCAAATACTTTGGTGAGGTGGGACGTCAATGACACTGGTCTATAGTTCTTTGCTTGAGATCTATCCTTCCTTTATATATAGGGACAATGTTTGCTCTTTTCATGATGCTCGATATTTCCCCAGTGTCTAGGGATCTTCTCCATATCCAGTATAAAGGTACTTATTTAATTTTTACAGTTATTTATTTAATTTTTACAGTTTATAATCAATAATGCGTTCCAACTGTCCGGACCTGCAGCTGAATGTGGCTTCATTTGTCCTATAGCTCTCGCTACATCTTCTGAGGTAAAGTCAAAGTCTGTTATACACTCGCCTTGCAATTTCTCTTCAAAGAATGCATCTATGTCAGGTATCACTTTTTCACTTTTTGGGGAAGTTAAAACTGATTCAAACTAGGCTCTCAATGTTAGTCGGTTAGTTCATTATTTCTCTTCCTTAAGGGCCCAATAGCGACGCGCGTTTTTTGTTTTCCTTTTCGCATAACTATAGAAATATTTTGTTTTTTCCTTTATTGCTTCTACCGCCTTTTCCTCTTCCCTCTCTGTATGGTCCTTAATCAGGGCTTGTATTTCCCTATCGATAACCTCCAGTTTTTCTTGTATTACTTTCCTGGCATTATCTCCACAGTTGCCTAACTTCGCCCCCACTCTCTTTCTTTAGCGGAATATTCTTCTCTTTTGGCTCTCTAGCCAGCTCCTCTTTCCTTTTGGCTGTGATTTCGGAGCATATTTTTCTAAAATTCTCAGCGTTTTTTTCTTCAGTTGTTTTATTCTCTAAAACTGTTAGTAGTATGGGCAAAAAAGGGGCGAGTGCAATGCAATTGCAAAGGCTGATCAATGTTGCATAAGTTATGCAACAAGGGGAAATGTTGCAATGTGTTATGCAACAGGGGAGAATGTTGCAATGTGTTATGCGGAGAATGTTGCAAGAGCAACAAGGGGTTACGCAACTTGGAGGCGGAGTTATCCCCCAAGAGAAAGAGAGAGGAGAAGGAGAGAGAGGAGAAGAGGTGTTCGCCTTGCAGGAGCCATGCGCATATTAAGACTTCAACCGAGCGGCCGTTGTCTTAATATGTTCCTAATCAGCCAGATGGCTTAATCAGCCAGTTGGCTTATCTGGCTGAGTTGCCAGTTAACGCTTATTTATTTAATTAAAGCATATATTCTGGCTTAACCCACCAGTTGGCGTATCTGGCTGAGTTGTCACTTTGCGCTATTTATTTAATTAAAGCATATATTCTGACTTAACCCGCCAGTTGGCGTATCTGATGAGTTGCCAGATTGCCCTATTTATTTAATTAAAGCATATAGTCTGGCTTAATCCGCCAGTTAACTTAGAAGGCGTAAATGGCTTGTTCAGATGTGCAGGTTGAGTTGCCAGATCGCGCTATTTATTTAATTAATTCATATATTCTTTACAGTTGGTTTAGAAATCCGCTTTAGAAGCTAACCAATTGATGTAATTAAATACTGTGTACAACCAAAAGAATTAAATAAAACACTATTACATCATTCTGTTTATTTAGGCGAATTAATGGAAATATATAGAAAATAAATATACAATGGAATATATATGATCAAAAATAATAATAGCATACGGACGATGAATATATAATGAATATACAATGGAATATATATATGATAAGAAAAAATAATAATAGCATAAGGAACACGAACAGGAAATATATAATAAAAAATATACGAAACGTTGTATTATCAATATATTAGTGCAGGAAAAATATATATATAGTTATATTAAATAATTAAATATATTGAAAATAATAATATACGAAATGTATAGGGTGTCCATAAATGATTACCCTGACTAAAGCATGCTATAACTTTTAAATAAACACTCGTATTCAAACACAGTTCTAATCATAAGTAGATAAACATACAAAGTTTTGATACATTGTTAATGAACTTAATAAGCTTCCACATGTGCACCCCTAGTGGCACGTAAAATGTCTAAACGGTATTCACACTCACGCCACACATTTTCCAACATTTGTGGGTTAACTGTTGCAATTGCATCCGTAATGCGTTCTCGCAATGTCCTGATATCTGGAACAACTGTTGCATAAACCAAATCTTTAACATGACCCCAGAGAAAGAAATCCAGCGGGGTAATGTCTGGTGATCTTCGGGGCCATGGGATTGGGCCGTCCCTGCCAATTCATCGATTTGGAAATGTTGCGTCGAGAGTTTCACGAACAACATGCGCCCAATGAGGGGGTGCCCCATCTTGTTGGAAGATGACAGTTGGCTGCCTGTCCTGCAGCTGGGGAATGGCGTAATTGGTGAGCATATCCAGGTACACAGTTGGGGAAACAGTGTTCTCAGCGACGAAGAAAGGACCAATTACACTGTGTAACACTGATTCTGTTTATATAGAATTTTTTATGTTTGTATATGCATTTCTGGGCGCTGAGTCCAAATCTGGCCTTGGATTGTGTGTATCATCAATGATTTCAGAGATAATCCATTTTTCATGTTTTACCAGTATAATGTTATTATGGGTGCAGCAATATCAGAATAATCAGGAATTGTTGAGAACAATCCGGATGTTCGTTGACAGTTTCTTGCTCTAAAAATTGCCCGAAACTTCCACTGTGCTATATAAAGAAGAGCGCAGAGTCTGAGAAGTCAGTAAGTGTGAGCACACGAAGAAAGCAGGTTGTTTGTCTGATGGTTACCAGCACTGAGGTACTGTGTTTCTGTGCTTCTCTGTGCTGCTGACGATTTGAGTGTTATCGACCCTTTTTTATTGCATTATTCCAGTGTTGTGAATACATCTTTTTTCTGGAATCTGTAATCTGCTGCAGATTTAATAACTCTTCTCTCTATATCTGCAGGTTATGATTAATGTAGTACAGTTTGGTAAAGAGAATGGCAACTAGAGCCTGTAAACACTCGCCGGATATATTCTGCTACGTTTGTGGGTATGACATAGGCCCCAAGCAAGTATCGCACAAGATTGTGAAAGGCACCAAGTTCTGGATCGCCTATCGGCTCTATTTTGGTATGCCTATGGGTGACCAAGATAAGCCCTGGGCACCCCATGTGATCTGTGGAAGCTGCCACTCCACACTTGAAGGGTGGCTGCGGGGAGTATGCAAGGCAATGCCCTTTGCGGTACCCAGAATATGGAGAGAACCAAAGAGCCACCACGACGATTGCTACTACTGCATGGTAGATGTTTCTAAGTACAGGAAAGCTAAAGGAAGGCAGACTGTTCAGTATCCAAGCATAGCGTCGTCCATACCTCCTGTACCACATTGCGAAGGTCTTCCAATACCACGTCCACCAGAACAGGTATCTATCCATTACTTTACCTTCTGTATTTACAGACTGTGGGTCATTATGTGTCGATTTTTCTTAGTGCTGATGCTCTTCTACATATATAGCTATGCCTATATTTTGTTTCTTTGCTTTGCAGGTTGAAAATGAGGATGCAGCTAGCTCATCTGAGATGTCGGCTAGTGAGGACAGTCATGATGAAGAATATACAGTAACTTTCAGTACAAACCCTCACTTTCCAAATCAGAGGGAATTGGACGACTTAATTAGAGATTTGGATCTGACGAAATCAGGGTCTGAGCTTCTGACCTCCAGACTCAAAGAGTGGAATTTGCTTGGAGAAGGCTGCAAGAGCACTGTATACCGAAAGCGGCATGAAGAGTTTGCAAGGTTCTACGATGGCAATGGCTCTCTCTGTTATTGCAGCGAGGTTAATGGTCTATTCACAGATATTGGGTTAACACATACCCTCAGAGTGGCGCATGTTTATTGACAGTTCAACTCGGAGTTTAAAAGCTGTTCTACTCCAAAATGGGGACAAATATCCATCTATACCAGTTGCACATTCTGTTCAAATGAAAGAGGACTATGAAAATGTCAAACAACTGCTCACTCAAATCAGGTATGAACAATGTAACTGGGACGTGTATGGTGATTTCAAAATGATTTTCCTGTTAGGTTTACAAGGAGGGTTTACTAAATATTCATGTTTTCTTTGCCTGTGGGATAGCAGGGCTTCAACTGAGCACTATAAAACAGTTCAGTGGCCTCCACGTGAAGGACTGCAACCAGGAAAGTACAATGTACTCAGAGAAACTCTTGTGAAGCCTGACATAGTTCTGCTACCACCTCTCCATTTTAAGTTGGGTCTAATTAAGCAGTTTGTAACTGCGTTAGATTTCGGAGGGGAAGTTTTCCAACAGATTCGGGTCATGTTCCCTAAACTCTCTGAAGCCAAAGTCAAGGCTGGCATCTTTGTAGAACCACAAGTCAAGGTGCTGTTGAATTCAAAGAACCTTGAAGCCAAGATGACTCCGATCAAAAAAGAGGCTTGGTGTGCTTTCCGTGATGTGGTTCGTGAGTTTTTAGGCAACCATAAAGCATCAAACTATAAGGAGTTAGTGTCAAACTTGATTAAGTGCTATGGCAAAATGGGGTGCCGTATATCTTTAAAATTACACTATCTGCATTCACATCTAGACTTTTTTCTTGATAACCTGGCCGATGTGAGTGAAGAACATGGCGAAAGATTACATCAAGATATTCAAACGATGGAGAAAAGGTACCAGGGCCATTGGGATGCTTCCATGATGGGAGACTACGTATGGTCGCTGATCAGAAAGGATAAGAATGTTCATACGCGGAAGTCGCGTTCTTCAGTGCATTTTTAAGGAACGCACACTGCATAATGAGGCTTGTTATTCTCTTATCGGTTCTCTTCATGATATATATTATATCCTTTGCACAATTTTGGGTTTGTCAAACAATTTTGGCTCAATAAACATTAATTTCCAATAGTGTTTTTATTTTCAGAAAATATTTATGTTAGCCTTCTTTATATACTTTGCCATATGAAAAGTGTGATAACCTATATTTTTGAAACGGTTGATGATAGAGCAAAACCAATATCATTTTCGGAATCAGCGCCCCGAAATCATTAAGAAACGACAGAAAAATCACAATAAACAGAAAATTTTTCAAATTTTCTTACCCAGTGTTATCTGGTCATGCATTAGTCCACACTAGACATTGATCTTCGGACTGCCCAGAATATGCTCCCTTACGGCACGTGGGTTTTCCGATCCCCAAATACACACATTGTGTCCGTTGACTCTACCACTAAGATGAAACGTAGCCTCGTCTGGAAAGCAGACACGTAACAAGAAGTCATCCCCGTCAATGCTGTTCAAAATGTCAATTGCGAATTGTTCACGTTTTGGACGGTCATCAGGCTTCAGTTCTTGAACAATTTGTACCTTGTAGGCGTGTAATTTCAAACGTTTGTGTAACACCTTGTGCACCGTAGACTTCGGTATCTTTAGTTGGCATGAAGCTTGTCTCACCGATTTCCTTGGTGACTGTGTGAAAGCAGTTTCAATGTTTTCCACCGTCCCATCGGAAACTGATGGTCTACCACTACTCTTTCCCTTTTCCACTTCTCCAGTTTCCAAGAATTTTTTTCATCCACGACTTAATTAACTTCACATCAGGTGGATTCTTTCCATACTTTGTTCTGAACCTTCGCTGAACACTGACCGGAGATTTTGTTTCTGCAAGCCAGACAACACATTGTGCCTTCTCTGTCACAGACGCCATCTTAACTGAACAGCTACTACAGCGCTCCTAGCGGCGAATGCGGAAGACGAAACACACCAGCACAGAAACTCTATGCGTATACGAGATCACCTGTAAAAAGAAAACGGATGTAAGATTCGTTATTAAAACTTGAGAGCATACTGTTTTCAGGGTAAACATTTATGGACACCCTGTATGATCAACTGCATATTAGTACAGGAAATATATATATATTATATATATATATATACATACATATATATATATATATATATATATATATATATATATACATTAAATAAATAAATATACATCCTTTATGTTCTACAGGGTGCATTAAATATTAAAAATAATATACGAAACGTATAATCAATTGCATATTAGTACAAGAAATATACATATATATATATATATACAGGCTGTCCCAGGAGGAAATGTCAAGAATGCACCATTTGACTCTTTGGGTATTTCTAAGTAGAAAGTATTATATCGATATGGGTCTGATTCCCAACCGTTACCGAGATACAGGCCTCTATATTCGGGTAATTAAAACATAATAAAAAGGCACTTCCACGTTTGCAGAGTACACAACACACCCTGAAAAGAAACGTGACTCAGTGAGCAGGTGTTAAGACGTACCTAAATAAATAATGTAAATAAATAATGTGAGGATCTGCACAGTTGCCAATGTATCATTAAATGTCATTGAATATTATCTAAGTTCGGCTTTTTATTATGTTTTAGTTACCCAAATGTAGAGGCCTGTATCTCGGTAACGGTTGGGAATCAGGCACATGTCGATATAATACTTTCTACTTAGAAATACCCAAAGAGTCAAATGGTGCATTCTTGACATATCCTCCTGGGACACCCTGTATATGTATATATATACATACACACAATTAAATAATTAAATATACACCCTTTATGTTCTACGGCGCAAAACGCTAAACTCACACGTAATCGAGTCTACATTCACATCGTTATTAATTTGTACTAGACGGTAAAACCGTCCAAGCAACACTTCACCATTTAAATGATACGGAGGCCTATACTCGACATAAATGGCTTTCATATCGTTCAGTACTATTTTTGTGCCCACTTTACATTCGGTTGGCAAGTTATCTTTAAACACGGCTAGAATACAATCAAAAGCAAGCATAAAGAGGTCATCGTTAACCACAACATCATTTTAAATACATGTTTATAAACCCGCCTTTCCAATCGAGGGTTTTTTCTTACCGTCCCGAGCTTTTCAATCGTGAACTCTTCTTCACTCTGCATAGCGGCAACTGAAATAATCTTCCAAGTCGTAACGACAGCTATTCATTATATAGAGGTACAGCTCTTCAGGGTGAACAGTGTAGGCAAGCTCTGCCCTGTACCGCTCAAGTGCTTTGTACCAAAGTTCAGGATATTTCGAAGAATCTAAACCTTTTAAATATGCATCCAGCTCAAGACCATTCTCGCCTTGTTCATTCCTACATTCGATAAATCCGTCGAGCAGAGTGGTGTATGCGTATTCAAGAACCGTGTCAAAATAAATCATATCCGTAACACGAGCGTCTAATATAGGCTTCAGCTTGCGGAATCAGACGATTTCAAACATTCTGTCGAGGATGAAACGGTTTCGCGTAGGGACAAGAACGTTATTATCAGATGCATTCTTCCACATCAGTCGTATATCAATGCATGGCTGTTCGTTATTTATACACAACGTGCAAACAACGGCATATGAGGGGGCGTCACTAATCTGCTCTCTTCTTGTACCTACACCTGCAGGTATTTTTTAACGGTCCTTCCCCACTTCTCAACTATAACGGAGACTATTCATCTCCTCAACACTTAAATAAATGACATTACGTTTACCAGAGTTTGCTTGCCTGCAAATCGTTTCAAGTACAAAGTTAATGGTTCCGGTTTCACGCCTGAACACGCGCAATGACTTCGTCACGGAGACATCGTACGAGGAGTTGAGAATGCTTCTCAAAAGACGTTCCATCGTATTCGCAAGTCCAGTCGGTTCAAGCTCTGAGATGACTATGAGCCACAGATGGACGGATCGGCTCGACGGGCGGAGTGAGTCACGCTGATGAAACGTGTACGGGTTTGTTCGAACTCGTGTGTTTCGTGAGGTACACGGGTGGGCGGCTCGCTAGGGGGAGCGAGTCACACCATAAACTGCTAAAGCGTGTACAGGCTTGTTCGAACACTTGTGCCCTTGGACAAACAGAATTTTCCGCTACATGAAACAATACCGGCTTTCATGTTTTATCACTCAAAAGACGTTCATTTCCACAAACTAAACATCTTCACAATCCGGTGCACTATTTCAGAGAAACATATGCCCATGTTTATCTTTTTTGATTGACAAGCGATACTCGTCTCTAAAGTCTGTTAAAAACTCACACAACCCATTAGCCACAACCTCACTACAAACCTCGTCATGATATATATTAATATAGTGGTAAAAATACTTGATACTCCATGATGACAAGATTTACATTCTCAACCGTAGGGTACGAGTAGTCGATATGGTGTAACATGACATAATATCACTTGTCACACCACTCATCAAAACGACTCACTATCCATAACCGTTGCTTATCTTCTGAACGTTTTGCTTTTTCTACTTCGCGGTATATATGAGCCTTTATAAAGGTTAGGTCTACAACATACTTCAATACATCGTTTGTACTACGAAATTCTGCAATGCCCTCGCCAGAATACCCGTAGAGTATTTGAACATCTTGGTCCTTCGCGCGGCTTATTGTAGCCTTAAAAGTATCAAAGGAGGGAGGAATAGGGAGTTTTTCAGTATCCACCACATCTTGGTACTTTGCTGAATACCACTTTATAAATGTTGAACACGCAATATTAAAGGTAGCCATTACTATTTTTCTTCTACGAGGGAGAATACACGTCTGAGCTCAAGGGTATGCAGAGGTAAACTGAGCACGCAGGGATAGAGATATGCTGAGGTAGTGGCAGGACTCACGTTGCCGATCTTACAGTGGGCGGAGCTCAGGTTTTTATTGTACACACACACGCACGCACGCAAAGGAGAAAGTGAAACCTCAATTGAAACAAATATACGTGATAAATAAACATATCAATACACATATATATCAATACAATCAAGGAATAAGATAACCAAAGGGTAGGGTATCATAGGTACCAGGCACCTGGTAACGCTTCCTATAGGTGTTACGGCATACCTTCGTGCCTCTACGTTCTTTCACATACCCCAGTTTCTGCGCCCGAAAATTGTGCGTCCCCACAGTCAGTTGGGGTAGCTGGTCACCCTCATCTTCCAAGCACACTAGTTCCGTCAACGAGACAAAATTAACGACTCGACGGTTCGCATGGTTAAGCGTGATACCCTTAGCCTTCACGATATACTTCATATCATCCCCTACCCTCACCCGTACCCCATAGGTTTTTGGCTCTGTTGACACAAACGAGTCTGCCTATGCACCATCACCATACTCATCCTTGATCTCGTCAGTTAGCTCTCGAGAACTCCCCAATAGCGGGCATGTATTCACCTTCCCTCGCTGTGAATATCACGCTATCTGTGTCAGCGTACAGCACCCTCGCCAAGAGAGTGCAATAGGCCCCAAAGTTTGATGCGGGCGTAGGCCGTTGTGAAACTGGCTACAGGTATGTTTGTAACCCGTGAGGTATCTGTGGCCATTCGGTGATGTGTACTTTATTATGTAAGTATTACCTACATTCACGATCTCCATAACCTCTTTATCGGGAGCGTTGGCATAATCCCAGACTTCACTATAACTTTGTGCCAAATGGACGTTCCCTTTGCCGGTATTCTGTGCAAACTTCCCCAAGACTGTTTAGACACAACTTTGCACTAAAGCGCTTGCCAGGATTCTTAACAATTAGGGATCGGTCAAGCTGTATACCTTCATGGGCACGGTAACGCTGAATATAAGCCGTTTTTTCATCTTCGGTATCAACCCCTCGCGGATATCCTGGCGCTCACTTATCCTTCAAAAAAGCGTTATATATTGTGAAAAGGTTGGGTAGCTTCTGAAACCTCCACACCTCATGTATCTTCAATATTCTATACCCATGGCGAACGGCTAGGGCCAGCTCAGGGCTTGTATATACACCTCTGATCTTACGCTGGTGGTGTATGGTCACAATCACCGTTGTTCTCTTCTGCGCACTTCACGCACAGGGGAAACATGAGCTTGTGATCTATAACGACGGGTAAGATCGGCATCCATAAATCGCGAGGGGGAGCACGTCTACGAAAGAGAGTCCAAAGTAGCGCTCATTCAAGTTAGCTGAAAACTCCTCGATGGTTGGTATGGTGGGACCCACCATTTTTTCAGGTGCACCTACGGGGTACGGATTGTTCTTCATCACGTAGGGTATAAAGAGCAGAAGTCGTAGTAGTGAGTTTCACGCCCTCCGTAGGCGGAAAGTATAGCTTGAATGGGTTTGTGCGCCCTCCAAACAAGCTGTCACCGCATTTGAGGGGTCCAACACCATTGAACGTTTGATGGTCCTTATTTCTTCACGGTACTGGGCATCTGTTTCCATCCGTGCATCATACTCATGCTCCCACACGATTTTGTGAGTGAACTGGGAGCCTATAAGTTGATCACGGTTACGGGTCCATGCGAGGCTGTCGGCGGGATCTTCCATAAAGGTCCCCTGTGACGGCACATTCAGCGCGCGGGCATCCATGCCACCACAGCCGTTAAAGGAATACACAGTCTTCTCACCAGTGGCTGGATCCTCACTTAGGCCGTCAACCCAAAAAACACGACCATTGACCTTCGGGTACTTCACCCGTGTTGCGGGCATGTTTTATGTATACCCGTCTGTTGCTGTAGGTGTATGAGCCAGTAAATAGCCTTGTGCCCATAACTGCGGGATTGTTTCTGTGAATGATTGCTAAGGTGTCTTTAGGCATGAAGTTTTCTTGAACACTGTAAAACATAATGAGGCGATCGTGGTCGCGACTTGCAGCGGATCGCATTTGAAACGGGTTATGTACATCCTTCTAAAGGCTTGAAAGCATACTCTAAGTACACGTACGTCATTCACGCAATAACGTTCACATTCATCGGCTATATTGTATGGATTAGCTTCATTAAAACTGTTGTAGTAGCGGTCAAAATCTTCACGCTCACTATCACTCATGTTGGTGTAGTTAAAGTAATGTTTGGGTGGAGGTAGTCCTACGTAATTCAAAGTTTCGTTAGTGAGGAATGTGTAAGGGAAATACCCTTTTGAAACTTCAGCGGCTACGCCCATGACCTTGGGCAGCTTTGCTAATTTACAAGGTGTGAACAGCAGGGTGTCTTTAAACTGTACATTACCTCTTATCTGCATCTGTATTAGTTTGTTGCCTCTTTTCAAGGGATCACCTGTAAATATCGCAGACGACTCGTGTTCAAGCAGCTCCTTATAAAGGAACTGTGTGTCAAATTTCGCCCGTTATGGGCAAGAATATACACAGTCATTTTTTTGAACAATATAGGACACAAAGAGCTTCACAGGGCTGTCGTGTGCATTCGTTTTAAAACGTTTGTCCGTTTTCCACATTTGTGGCACTCATCACACTCGAGCTCCATGCACTCATCACAGATAGTCTGACTTACGAGTAAATGTGGAATGACCTCTTTGGTTTCAGCGTTCGTGTAAGTTTCTATATCGTAGTACACGGTTATACAAGGGCTATTTTTAGGTTTAGTAGCATCTTTCATATAACATACATGCTTCACTCCATCCGCCTTATATTTTTCATGACATGTAGAACAGTGAATTTCATCGCATTTATGTTTGAAATTCCCCAATTATCCATCATGTGAAACATACCGCACTTACAAATCCTCATTTTCCTGCAAGTGCCATTTGATTTATGGAGTTCAAAGCATTTATTATTGAAAAATGTACGTCTACACACATTACATTCCCTCTTCTCGGTTTCAACTACCTGACTTTCACATTTGGGGCTTTTACACTGCTCACATACCATGTAGCAATCCTTACAATGTTTCACCATATCATCAGCAAACTCGAGACAACCCTTACACAAATCATGATGCCTTCCATATTTTCGACTTTTATAATAACTGGCGTAGAGAGCCCTTATGTTACGGATGGGGAGATACGATGTTCCTGACAATCCTAAAATATAGGTCTTGTACGATCTCTCACGCTGCTTTTAAAAACATACACAGTCCTACGACGATCATCCATTCCAAATACGACTATACGTGCATTCATTTCCTGCTCGGCCCTTCTCAGTTCTTCAGGACCCATATTACACTCAAACTCAAGCTTACAATCTGAAGCCAGTTTACGGGCACGCTGCACAACCGTGGGCAAAAATTTTTCGCGTCCAAGTATTTAGCACAGTGAACATATGAGCTAAAATTATTGCTATAAAACAACCACGATTACGTTTAAATGCTTTCTGTAAATAACCGGAGAATTGAAATTAAGAGTATAAGGTGTGGCACTATGACCCAACCCGGAATACTCTGTCAATATCTACCATGAAGTTGTCCATATTGAAGGATGTACCACTTTGAGAGGCTTGCATTATACGCCCAAGATATAGTCTATATCTACAGCCGCCAAACGTCTGAACGGTATTACCACCCAAAAATCGTCCCCCTCATCTGACCCGAACCTGAAGGATAACCTCGTCCGGACTTCACGTTCGTCGCGGTTTGAAGGGCAAACTCCACAATACGTTCAACTACGCGCCGCAGTCCGTTGGTATACAGGGACCAGGGCAACCCTGACCACGTACCGATTTCTAGTCAGGGCAGGGGTGGGTAGCGGTGCGCACCAACTCGAATGTTATACCATCCTCCACAGTATGAGAAGCTGTTGTGGAGGAAGTACCCGGATGAACAATGGGGCATATTTGAGGAAGACTATTGTGGGGGTTGTGTCGTAAGACGTTGAGGGTTGGGGATCTATTACTGGGGATCTAACAACCGGAGCAATCCTGGCACGCTTTATACCTGACGTGGAGGGTTCTTCATCATGCTTCCGCTTTGAACTGTCGCATGCTACAGGTGTCGCTGGTGAGGGCTTCGTCGGCGGGGAAGGTTCTGTAGCTGCACGGTCAACGGGTTCGTCTGTGATATCGATGATGGGGTGCTGTACATCGTCGTCATTCACGGTTCTGTGGAAGAAGAAAACAAAATATAAGGAACAGCACTCAAAATTTGTAATATTTTAAATGACCCACTTAGGGTGTGACGTGTTAGAGATGGAATCTGTAGAAAAATTCAGGTTCACAAGCCCCTCCACATGTATTATATCTGGCCCTACAGGATGTGGAAAAACTGTATTTATGCTTAAAATCATTAAAGATAAGGGGGAGATGTTCTCAAAATTTGTGCATAAAGTAATATGGTGCTATTCGACGTATCAGTCAGTGTTCAACGAGTACCAAGATGAAATTTTGTTCCACAAGGGGTCTATGACGTTAATTCGTTAAAAGGTAATGAGCATACAGTTATTGTAATTGACGATCTCATGTTGGAAATGGATAAAACGTTTGCCGAGACATTTACAGTGTTCTCCCACCATCTTAACATAAGCGTATTCTTCATCAACCAGAATCTATTTTTCAAAAATAGATACATGCGCGATGTGTCGCTAAATACACAATATCTAGTCTTATTCGCACAACGTAGAGATGTCACAAATTGGGGTATTAGCCAATCAAATGTTCCCGAATCAACGTAAGGAGTTTTTGGAGGTTTATAAAGAAGCCACAAACCAGCGTTATGGATATTTGCTTTGTGACCTTCACCCGCGAAACACGTTTAGGGTGCTTCTAAGAACGAATATATTCCCAAGCGAACCTGAAACGGTGTATATTCCAGAATGACAAATAGGCTGAAGAAATATCGTGAATTAATAAAAATCTATCAACGATTGCCCCGGGCACTGCAACAGATGTTTGTTAAAAATATCGACTCGACTTTTTAAAATGCATCTGTGAAATCTGTCTTAATGTTATAAAATGTAATGTGCCAATGAAACCCCTCAGAAGGCTCGCTTACGTCGTTACAAGAACATAATACGAGCGCTCGCTCATAAAAGTCAAACTGTGGGTAAGAAAAAGCGAATTATTGTACAAAGAGGAGGATCATTCCTACCCATCTTATTTTCAGTTTTGGGTCCTTTACTGACTAGATTAATATAATGAAGAAGGTGGTTGTGATTCCGCACGAGGTGTATGCTTCATTGCAAAGTTCAAAGATTCCAGACACGGCTCTAGAACCCCGTAAAAGTAGGCTTAAAAGAATGGAAAGCGAGTTGCTAGCCCTATTAAACAGTGAAAAGTCACCTGATGAGAAAAGGCTCTTGTACCAAGAGGCTTTGCAGAAATTTCTTCATGAGTACGAAGATTATAAGAATCCCAGAGCTCCCCGTGGTTATTAGGCACAGCGCGAGTAGCGCTGAGCATGGCGACACAGGACCTGGCCCCGACTTTAGAGATGACCAACCAAACAACAACGGAACACAACACATCGAACATGTGCTAAAAAACAGCCTCCCTCATACAGTGATGAATAAAGGCTTAAGTCTTTATAATCTATTGAGTGTGGACCCCATCATACAGTGAACCAATACAGGCGAGGTCATTTTTGAAGGAACAAGAGTACAAGGATCCAATATCGTTGATGTTGTTCATGATCTGGTGAGAAAGTGGGACAGAACATCACCAACAGGATGGAAGCATATTAAAGCAAGACCACAACAAATAAATGTCCTCAAAACATTGATAGGTAATCTGAATAGGTTAAGATACCTGGATCAAGTCTCGCATGTGTCACAACTGAGTACGCCATCGCCCCCAGCAGCAACGTCTCTGAAGAGGAGAAAGAAGAGAAAAAACGGCCAACCTTAACCACGTGTCTCTAAAATACGCAAATGGCTAACATATTAATTAAACGCTATTATGACATTTCTAACGTCTCCTGTGGTGGCGTTAATAAACTGTACACTGTAGGGTGGATCGATTTTACATTTTTTTCGATTTCCATATTCTAATAGAGACAGAAACTTGCGCGTGCATGAGAAAATAGCCTCTGCAAAATCTTAGCTTAATAGGTAATCATCTTCTGCCCCCGGCAGAGCGATGAAAATCATATTTTAGTAGTCAAAAACGTATTTTTCTTATAATTTTTAAAATATTTCAATATGCATCAAAATTTTATAGTATAGTATTTTCCCTTTGCTTTGTTTTAAATTACTTGTGCCTCGGAACCAGTAATGAAAGGTTAGTAGTGTTAATTATCCCATTGTATTAATTTCAAATTTACTATATATAATTTTAAAAATAGCTTTTTAAATTTCTTTTATTTTTATATGTAAACTTCTTTTATAACTTTGAATTCAACCCTCTTCTTTTAGTCTTTTTAAATTTTGCTTCTAAGAATAGGTTCTATAGTAATTATTTTGTCTTATGTGTTTTACTTATTTATTGATTTTAACTTTATATTGTCATTTTTTGTCATTGTTTAGCCTGAAGATGAGCGTATTGCTCGAAACGTTGCGCATTAAAGAAGACACTTTTCATGGCATTTACTCTCCTTCTTGTCATTGGATTTCTCCAAATATATATATATATATATATATATATATATATATATATATAGAGAGAGAGAGAGAGAGAGAGAGAGAGAGAGAGAGAGAGAGAGAGAGAGAGAGAGAGAGAGAGATTATATTATCTCATCTCATCTCAACTTATTTATGTACGTTGATTCACGAATATATATATATATATATATATATATATATATTCAACTGCAAAGAACACCCAGTATAAACAAATGAAAAAATGAGGTAACCACCCGGAATCGAACCCGGGATCTTCCGATTGCCGGTCAGATGCGATGTGGTTACCTCATTTTTTCATTTGTTTCGTTCTCTCTCTCTCGTCTTGCGCGGAATATCTCCTATACAAGCGTCGTTCTTTACGTTATTATATATATATATATACAGGGTAGGCGGAAAGTAGCTCCCTATTTTGGATTGGTAAAAAAATACGTATATTATCCGTTTATTTCAGAAGAAATAATATGAAAAGGTAGGCATACATGGTAGGTTTTCTCTAAAATTCAATGTGGGCTCCAACTCTTTCCACCAGCTTCTGGAGCCGCCCAGGAATGGTGTCCCACTGACTTTAGCAGGAATTCCGGCGGGATGGAGGACATGACTTCCCGAATTCGGTCCTCCAGTTCTTCCAATGTCCTCGGTTTTGGTGCGGTAGACTTCTTCCTTTACCCACCCCCAAAGAAAGAAGTCGCACGGTTACCGCTGAAAAACGGCAGAATCGGTTCAGTGTAACGGTGTGGTGTGGTATGACCTCAGATCAGGTTGTGGGCCCGTTCCTTCTGCGCAACACCATGAATGCTGAGCGGTACCTTGCTATGTTGCGAAACGAGGTCTGGCCGGTTGTCAGCACATGGGAGAACATCGACGATCTGATATTTATGCAAGATGGCGCCCCTCCGCACTTCGCTCTTGTTGTCCGTGAGTGGCTGGATGCCCACTTCCCTGGGCGTTGGATGGATCGTCGTGGTCCACATCAATGGCCAGCCAGGAGCCCCGACTTGACACCACACCGTGCGACTTCTTTCTTTGGGGGTGGGTAAAGGAAGAAGTCTACCGCACCAAACCGAGGACATTGGAAGAACTGGAGGACCGAATTCGGGAAGTCATGTCCTCCATCCCGCCGGAGTTCCTGCTAAAGTCAGTGGACACCATTCCTGGGCGGCTCCAGAAGCTGGTGGAAAGAGTTGGAGCCCACAAATTTTAGAGAAAACCTACCATGTATGCCTACCTTTTCATATTATTTCTTCTGAAATAAATGGATAATATACGTATTTTTTTACCAATCCAAAATAGGGAGCTACTTTCCGCCCACCCTGTATATATATATATATATATATATATATATCGGGTGGCCACAAAAAAACTTTACTTAATTGAAAGTTTAATAACTGCAACAATTCAAAACTTATGCGATTGAGATTTTGTACACATTAACAGATGCATATAATCTATAATTGCTGGAATTTTCAAATATGTAGGTTCTGTAGTTTTGTTACAGTGAACAATTTAAAAGCATATGTCTAAAAATAGCATGCGTGGTGTGCATCTGACACGTACGTGCGCTAGCGTAGGCTAAACCTAATGTAGCGTAGTATGACACGCGCGCTGGCGTAGGCTAAACCTAATGTGAATTTGCTTTCTTTTATTTTTCCGCTAAAACCCCGCCAGCATGACGTTAAATAAAAGTGATAAAGCCATCATAGAAGCATGTGTCAAGGAAAAAGGTTCGAATGGAAATATGATTGTCCGAGAATTCCCCGCAAAGAACTGGACTCGTCAAAGTGTTTATAACTTAATAAGAAAGATAAAGGATACTGGATCAACAGCTAGAAAACCCGGCAGCGGCAGGCCCAAAAGTGTTACAACAGAAGAAAATAAGGCTGCCGTGGAGGAACTGATTCAATCCAGAGAATACACCAGGAACTCATCGCTCCCAGAGACAGATTGCGTACGACCTTGGGATTTCTCGCTCCTCTGTACAAGGGATTGTAAAACGTTTGAAATTGAAGGCCTACAAGAGAATTCGAGTTTCTCGGCGTGATCAGAATGTAAGACAGCGTAGAAAGACCCGCTGTAAATCCCTATATAAACGCTACTCAGCTGAAGACGTGCAAAAAGTTGTGTTTACAGACGAAAAGGATTTCACGTTGGAGGTGGCCAAAAACAGGCAAAATGACAGGGTTTATGGTTCAAGGAAAAAGGACATTCCTCCATCCAGGCTTTATCATGAAACCTCACGATTCAGCAGAAATGTAATGGTATCGGCGGGAATTTCATGGAAGGGGAAAACACGAATTCATTTTATTGCCACAAACGAAACTAAAGTTAACTCTGAGCGCTACATCAACCTGTTAGATAATGGGTTACTTCCTGATTGTCGTCAGCTGTATCCTGATGAGGCCTACATTTTCCAGCAAGATGGGGCACCCGCCCATACAAGCCGAGCGACCCAAAATCATCTAGAGCAAGAGCCCCCTAATTTCATCAAAAAGGATGAATGGCCGCCTCAGTCCCCGACTGTAATCCGATGGACTATTCAGTATGGGATTCCCTCATGGTGAAGGTTTACGGCACCCAGAAAGACAAATTCACCGAAGATGAACTTAAGGAGAAAATCAGTAGAGCATGGGAGGATATCACCTTAGATGAGGTTCGAAAGTGCATCTCCTCGTGGAAGAAGCGATTGAGGGCAGTTTACCAACAGGGAGGTGGTCACATTGACCATTTGTTTAAGTAAATTTTGTTAAGTTCAAATTCATTTTCTTCGGCATGCTATTTTTAGACATATGCTTTTAAATTGTTCACTGTAACAAAACTATAGAACCTGCATATTTGAAAATTCCAGTAATTATAGATTATAACCATCTGTTAATGTGTGCCAAAGCTCAATCGCATAAGTTTTGAATTGTTGCAGTTATTACAATTTGAATTAAGTAAAGTTTTTTTGTGGCCACCCGATATATACAGGGTGTACATAAACAATCCTATCCCCGTCGTCTATCAACATGATGGTGCTCCTTGTCACTATGCCGAAATTGTTCAGGATTATCTAAATGGACGTTTTCCAAATCGCTGGATCGGACGCGGAAGCAACAGACCTTGGCCAGCGAGATCACCAGATTTAACCCCTTTAGATTTCTTTGCATGGGGCTTTATCAAATCGCACGTCTATCAGACGAAGATTACGAGTCTTGAAAACTTACGTACACGTATACGAACTGCTGCAGATAACATAACCCCGCAAATGCTCCAGAATGTGTTTAGAAATGCTGCGGAACGATTTGAGCTGTGCAAGGATACTGATGGGCGTCACGTCGAATCCTACTCTTAATTATTTATTTAATAAATGTTACCACTTTATCATTTTATGATTGAATTCCATATAATTTCAAAGTGCTTCACAAAAATAGAACCTGACTTTATGTACACCCTGTGTATATATATATATAGAGAGAGAGAGAGATTGATTATATTATCTCGACTTATTTATGTACGTATATATATATATATATATATATATATATAATAATATATATAAAGACAGAGAGAGAGAGAGAGAGAGAGAGATTATATTATCTCATCTCATCTCAACTTATTTATGTACGTTGATTCACGAAAATATATAGTCAAAATAAGTGAAATCCCTGCTTTAACATATTAAGTTAAATAAATAGACAATATCGTTGTATAAAGTATACCGTCTAAGAATTTGTAGTACATTAAAAATTTAAAATCACCGTGTTTTAACGTTCTAAAGAAATATCCTTTAAATGCTTTGATAACAGAATTTTAAAAAATATTAATGTTTTGCAATCACAATTTACTATGTAATTAAATTAAATTAATAAATTTTCTTTTAATTTTTTAATAAATTTTTTTATTAAAATACTTTTTTTGCGTTAAATCTTTATTAGCAATTTCAATTCGATTATATCGAATCACACGATTATCGACGTAAAGCATACTTAAGATTAAGAGTTTTTTTTTTCCCAATATTTTTAGCTCTACAATTTGTTTAACATCAATTACATTAATGGGTATGAAATAAGAATAATGATAATAAAGATTCAGCTTTTAATTTTGACTAGCTCGTTAATAATTAGATAGATCAATTTTAAACGCGGTCTCTATCTGAAATAGAATATTACCTACTAAAGGTAAAATGCAATTTCGCTAAAGAGAAACTTAATATTTTTCCATGTTTTCCATAAATGTATAGTAAAAGAAAAAGATTCTTCTTACTTTTAACCGTTATTATTATGTTTCAGTTTTATTGTAGTAACTTCAATCAATATATAAACAGGAAACGATGACATTATACACTCGTATGGGCAGAATTCCTTTAATACCTTGCAAGAAGAAAATGATGGGTTCATTATCTGTTGTATGTTTTGGACCTTAAAAGCCTTTGTATAAGTTTATGAAGCTTTGGTTCCATTCTGTAACTAGTAAAAATTCTCAAAGCTTTGATACCTGTCGGCGTGAGATCAACATAGTAGCATTTTATTCTCTCTCCGTTCTTCCTTTATATACTCGTACAGTGTACAATATATTATATAACCTCGTAAACCTCGGTTTCTCTTCACACGAAAGTCAAGCTGGTGGCCCGCCTCTAGTCTGGCTTGGTGGAGGAGCAAGTTGCTCTCTTGCGCTCTCCACCGCACATAGCCAGGTACACTCGGCTCATCTGGTACCGTCCTGAGCCAGGCATCTAGTCTTCTCTTGAAAACTTCAACTTTGACTCCTGTAACGTTTCTGAGGTCCTTTGGAAGCTGGTTAAGAAGTCTTGGCCCCCCTGACAATCGGGACTGCATCAATTTCGCGAATGCACTTGAGCGAAGCACATTGAGCGAGTGCATTTTGAGCGAAGGAAATTGAGCGAGTACAAATTGAGCGACTTGACGCATTGAGCGATTAGGCTAACTGAGCGAGTACAAATTGAGCGAGTGCAAACTGAGCGCAAACTGACGCAAAAAATAATAAACATTCACCTTGTAAAAAATATTTTATTTAAAACAGATATATTTCATTAAAATGTATATTTATTCACAACATATTTAAAAATATAATAAGTTAAGCAGTGTAAGCATATGTAATTCCAAATTGTAGGAAACATTACGCAGAAAGTCGAGAATATTTTCATCATTATCACCTTCGATCAGACGTTGCTAGCGAACGATTACTTGTTCGTATTTCTTATATGGTTAATTCCTATTTAACCATCGGAAACTCAGTTCGAGTGGGACGTCATCTAGGTCGAGGTTAGGTTAGGGGTACTACTTACCTTCCGGGTCCCGAATTCATTATGGGGTACCCATGCCCGGTTAGGTTAGTTGAATGCCCGGTTAGGTTAGTTGAATGCCCGGTTAGGTCAATTGTATGCCAGGTTAGGCCAACTGTATGCCCTTGACACTTGGTTAGGTTAAGTTGTGAAGTTTGCGCTCAGTTTGCACTCGCTCAATTTGTACTCGCTCAGTTAACCTAATAGCTCAATGCGTCAAGTCGCTCAATTTGTACTCACTCAATTTCTCTCAGTCAAAGTGCGCTCGCTCAAAGTGCACTCGCTCAATGTTTACTCGCTCAATTGCCGCACAATCCTGACAACCAACCTATTTTCCGTCAGTGTTGAGGAGGTTCCTTGTCGGGCCTTTAATTTGGGAAAACTACACATTCTGCCTTTCCTATTTTCAAGCGTTATTTGGATGGTAATTGGGTTTAGTTTGAGGTTTGGTACCAGTTTTTCGATCATTTTCCGTATGTAGATTATGGTGTACCTCTCTCTTCTTCTTTCCAGGGAGTACAGATTTAGTTTATGTAGTCTTTCCCAGTAGTTGAGTTCTTTGCCGCCATCAATCTTGGCCGTGAAATGTCTCTGAGTTTCTTTTAGTTTATTAATGTCTTCCTTTTTATATGCAGGGGAATCATTACTGTCTTGTCCCTCCTTTTGAACGTTCTTAGTACCTGTCTCGCGACTCTGTTTGCTTCGTTTTTTGCTATCTGATTTTGTGTCTCGAATTTGGCATCATAGGTCATTATTACCCCAAAGTCGAACGCTTTTGTGCTTCTCTGAATTGCCTGTGTAACTGGAGCATAATATGCAGTCTGTTTAAGTTCCTCATTTCTAACATATCTCAAGAGCTGAAATTTCTCAGTGTTAAATGCCATATTTTTGTCTTCTGGCCATGTGTATATTTTGTTCGTGTCCCTCTGCAAGGCCTCCACTTCATTTGCATCGCTGATTTTTCTGCTGATCTTTGTATCGTCCACAAAGGATGTTATCATAATGTTGCTGTTTACTCAAATGTCTATGTCTGTTAGCCAGCACTGTACCTTGTGGTACTAAGCTGCGTACTTCTGATTCTGTTGATGTTACACCTTGAATTTTGATGACCTGTAGTCGTTCTCTGAAGAAGTTGTGGATCCATTTTCCCACTTTGCCTGTTATTCTGATATGTTTCATTTTATGTGCTATTATACCATGATCGCATTTGTCGAAAGCTTTAGGAAAATCCGTGTATTGACATCATAGTTTTCATTGCGTTCAAATGCATCTAGGATATTATTATAGTGCTCCATAAGTTGTGATAGGCATGATCTTCCTGATTGGAATCGGTGCTGATTTTCGTTGAATCTTTCCAGTGTCTCCAAGAAGTCGTAGATTTTCTCTCTGACTATTCTTTCAAATATTTTGGTGAGATGGGACGTCAATGACACTAGTCTATAGTTCTCTGCTTGAGATCTATCCCCTCTTTTATATATAGGGACAATGTTTCCTCTTTTCAAGATGCTCGGTATTAAGGTAGGTTGATTTTCTGCATTTTTTTAGATATCGACGTTGGACTAGTCGAGATAGTCATGGCTTAATATGATAATAACTGACAAAAAATTACAGATCCCTAGCTTTAACCGTTTTTTAAGAAAACCGTTTCAAAAATCGTCAAAAAATCGTACCGAAAAATACCGCATTTTCGCAATTTTCGGCAGAAAAAACATACTATTTTCATAAAAAATCCTGAAAAAAGTTACAATTTTATTGAAAAAATTAAAAAAAACATGTACAGAGTCAAATAGATGCATTTAGATCCCAAGATCATCATAATTTTCACTTTAAGAGCCCTTAGAAGCAAAGGAAGGCCTCATCTGGCGGCTTAGGGCTTTGGCTAGAATGTGTTTGTGCCTTGATTCGAGTCCATAAACAGTATGGGAAGCTTCAGATGTCAGCTTCACGGCCCTTTCAACACTCTGAGAATGTGAAGGCAGATGAGGCAGCTGCAGCTTGGTGCCATTCAGCAATGCTTCTTGAAGCTCCTGGTCAGAAAAGTCTTCTGTGAGAGCAGGTTCACAGATGCCACTTTGAGAAAGATTGATTAGTTCTGACCAGTGGGTAGCTTCAATGTTGATGGCTGTGATCTTCTTCAGCCTCTTCTTGGCTGGCTTCCCACTTCTGAAAGAATAATAATTAATTTATTTTTTATTCCAGTTTAAGATTTAATCCCTATTAGTCTCAGAATTGCTGATTTAATTTAACTTAAATTAAGAAAAAAAAAACCGAGTTCTATAAATCCCCATAATCGAATTTTTTTTCAGAAAGAAGGTAAGATTATTTCCATTATCAGAGGTGAAGGGGTGAATTGGGATAAGAAAATGTGAAAAAAAATTCGATTATGGGGATTTATAAAACTCGGGCCTTTTTTTTATTTAATAAATCCCCATAATCAAATTTTTTTTTCACATTTTAAAAAATTAATAAATGCTTACCCGATGGAGAGAATTTTATTGAGAGCAGCTTCTCTCACTTCCAAGTCATCAGACTTCATCATGGAGTACAGCACATTCTCGGGCAGCAAGGCAAAAGCATTGTACTTCACGTTCTTGAAAGCCACACCCTGGATTTTTTCAGACTGCTGCTTGATCCTCTGGATCATGTTGAAGATGTACAGCTGCTGATTGTGGAACTTGCTGTCCCTTTTGATCTCAAACCAACTGACTGCATACACTTCCACAATGAACTTGATGGCCTGGTAAAGCTTATCCGGTAGTTCTGGAGGGTAAGCACCTCTGGTCCACAGACACATCAATCTAATTGCCAAAGTCAACCATCTTGCATGATTTAATGGTCCAATTTTCCAGGCAGCAAATCTTGGATTGACTTTGCCCCTGGAAATTCCAAGCACATACTCCAAAAGAAGCCTCTGGTCGCTACTGAGATCATTCAGTGTCTCCTCAGCAAATTCCATGTCATCCAGGGGGCCACTGAGTTTGGTGAATTCCACTTGTGGCAGATTTTGGTAGTCAATTTCACAGTTTTCCCAGCGGACCAGTGAAAGCAGTGGGACTTTTGGTACTGCCATCAAGATGCTTGAAAACAGCTCTGAAAGGAAGCTCATTCTGATGGAGTGAACAGCCAATGGTGTGCAATTTCCGCTCAATTTTATTTTCCAGAGCTGTTACAAGGCCTCCCTCCCAGCCAGTGTTTGTATTTGTGTTGTCAAGGAGGACAGCTTTCAGGGTATGAACACTGTTAAACTCCTCCAAGAAACTAGCAACTTCTTCACCAAGAAGAACTCCAGTCGCACCTTTAATTGGGATGACTCTGTGAGTAAGATATGTTCCACTTTCAGTTCCCGGCTCCTTTGTGAAAGTCAAATGGTGCTCTTGTCCCTTTCCTTTCTTCAGCTTAGTCTCCCCATTTTCATCCAACTTTTCCAGACCCTCATTGTGCTTTTCATCACTTTTCCCTTTCATTCTAGCTTTTTCCCTGTCCATTTTCGATTTATCAACTATTATCTGTTTCACATCAAGGCCAGGCTTAAGCAGGTCCATAGCTTGTAAGTCCAGGAGGAAGGCATTAGCAAGACTTGCCCCAAGATTGGAAGAAACATCAACGCTGATCAGTTCCATGGCATATCTGGGGGTTTTCAAAAAGCTGTAACCTACACTTGGGTGCCTCCTTAGCTTGAACTCTTCAGCTTCACCACCAGATTGCTGAAATGAAAATAAAAAATAAATTACTAAAGCGAAAATGGGGGAAAATAGGGGAAAAGTAGGGAAAAATATGGGTAAAAATCGACGGAAATAAGAATAAATTACTTAAACGAAAATGGGGGGAAAAAAGTAGGAAAGTAGGGGGAAAAAATGGGTAAAAATTCTGGTAAAAAGACGGCGAAAATGGGCGAAAAAAAGAATAAATTCCTAAAGCGAAAATGGGGGAAAAAGTGGGGGAAATAGGGACAAAAAGTAGGGATAAATTTGGGTAAAAATGGGATAAGATATAATAAAAAAAATATATTACCTCTCCTGATTCTCCTGAGCTGGATTCAAAAGAAATATCTTGTGAAGGTGTGGAGGCAAAAGTGGCCAAATCCACTTCCTGCTGCTGTTCAATCTGGCTCTGTAATCTTTCTGCTTCAGCTGCAGCCCTCTGGTCTCTCTTCACAGCAGCTTTATCCACAGATCCCAGCTGGAAAGAGCCCTTGGGTCCTATTTTGGCCCTCTGATCTCTCAAGTATTCCCTCTCCTCTACTGGAACCTGAAATATTAAAGTATATTAAATAGCAGATCTAAAATAAGAGATAAAATCCTGAAAAAAAATTATTATTAATTTCTATTACCAGGTGGGGGGGGGGAAGGAAGATTACAGGAGGAAAATGCGGATATTTTTCAATTACAAACATTGAATTTCCTTCCATTTAAAAGGCACCTAATCGCACTAAGTTAGGCCAGTTAAAAGTTTAAAAAATAATAGCATTACCTTCTTACTGGGAGGACAAGTGCAGATTATGCTGTGTTTGACAATTTTCTTTCTTGCACTTCACAGCATTGTCATCACAGGGACGAACAGGTAGCTTACAGGTGCAAGCAGAAATGTCAAAAGGTTTATCCAGCTTTTCCTCCAAATTCTGCTCCTGGACTGTAGAAAGAGATTTCCTGTTTATCTCTTTTGCTTTCTTGAAGCAAACTTTATCCACCAATTTCACTACATATTATTCCTCATACAGGTGCAGCCGCGGGTTCACTGCCTGCCAGATCTCAATCACATCCTTTGCTATCATTTTAGCAATATCATAGTCTTTCAAGTCCGGGTGGCTGTTTTGGAGGAAATAACTGTACTGAATAACTTGGCGGAGGGTAAAAGCTCTGTTTTATCAAAAGGGGAAGGCTGGCCACTGAATTTTTTGGCACTATCACTTCGAGTTAACACTGCAGACTTCCGTTTTTTACCCATTTTTATGAAATATCTGAAAATAAACAATTAAATGAACGCATCATAAAATAACTTAATTTAATACACATTTTATAGGTAAATATCATTAAAAAATACAAAATAATACACTAATAAACATCTATAATGCATTTACAATAAGTTTCAAGCATCGTTTTGTTAAAAAAGCCGAATTTTAGTTGATTATTTTGATGAAATAAGGTCCGATATTTTGTTTGTTTACATTGCGCGAATGCCGCGCGCGCGATTTTACGCGCAAAATTCGGCAATTTTACAACTTAAAAATAATTAACAATCCTCAAAAAATACAATCATTTTCACAAATATGAGTTGGTGCAACGTTTTTTATACATTAATACCTTTCTATCTAGACTAGTCCAAGATCACAGTTCCAAAATCAACCTACCTTACTAGACAGGCTCCCAGGTCATCATAGCTCAGTGGGTAAGAATAGGAATATAGCTGAAGTTATTATTAATATTATTGTTATTATTATTATCCTTATTATTATTATTATTATTATTATTATTATTATTATTGTCGTATTAATTAAAGTTTTTGTATGAGACAAATGTGATAAAACGGAGACAAGCGAAACTTTTTGGTCGTTATGTGTAAATAACTATTGTGAGATCTTATTTCTATATTATTTAACTTTATTCTTACTATATGCTTATACTTTCCTTAATGTTTTATTTTTCTAGTATTGTAAAACATTATTTCACTAATTTACTAATTATTAAGAGATTTTGTAACACTTTAAAACCTCGGATTATTTTCGTTATGTTTTCAAGTTTATTAATTCTTTTCTCATCTTTTTCAGATAATGTGAATTTTGTTGGTTAAAACCTAAATGGTTTGATTATTTGAATGTATTTGAGTAACGCTACAATTATAACAATTATCATTATTATTATTATCATCATTATTATCATGATTATTATCATTTAGCAAATTAGTTGTGGTTAACTAGATGTGACTTCGTGCATCTTGGAAAATGAAACGACATTATCCATCAGGAGCTGGAAAACGGAAAAAGAAGAAAGTAGAGGAGGAGAAGCTTTCCAGTAGAACAGGTGAGATGTGCCACTTGTATATTCTTATGATTACAGTTCAGGCAACTAAGTTAGGTAGACCATCAAGCTAGGCAAGTACTCAGGAATCGTGTAGAGTAAGCTAGTCTCTGTAATATTTATAATATTTCGAAATGTGAAATTTAATGGATCACATCACCTCAAATTCTGTTCACACAGATCAATTATCAAACAAGATAAGAAAGAGTATTTTAGCAAAAATTAACAGAATATGTAATGTTATGTTCTTCTCAGGAGCACTACTGAAATATTTGGAAAAGCTATCCTCAGCAAAGCCTGATGAGCATCATGAGCCAACAGCAGGACCATCCTCTATGCAACCTCAAACACCAGTAGAAGTAGAGCCTGATGAACCAACAAGTGGCCCATCTTCTGTTCAGCTTCAAACACCACACACAGGCATTTCTACTGAGCAACAAGAACCAAGATCTGCTCCACCGGTTGATCCGTATGACTGGCCAGTTGTCCTGTCAGATGCCTTGAAGACAGATCTGGTGTCTCGAGGACCATTTCACATCAGTCCAGATTTCACATTCCCTAAAAGAGAGGATGGTAGAAGCGTTCACCACCATTACATGTACAGAACATTAATTAATGGGGAAAAAATAAAGCGAAGCTGTCTGATGTATTCTAGAAGGAATGATGCTCTTTATTGCTTCTGCTGCAAGTTGTTTTCAAGGAAGTCGTACAAACTAACGACGGATGGACTTTCAGACTGGATAAACGTTGGTTCGCTTCTGAAAGGCCATGAAAATAGTTCAGAACATGCAGATAACATGGCAACATGGAAGGATCTGGAACTGCGGCTAAAAACTGGGAGGACCATTGACCAAACTGAAATGTCATTAATGGAGGTAGAGCGAAGACGCTGGCGAGATGTTCTCACACGTCTTGTAAGTATAATCCAATCACTGGCAGAGAGAAACCTTGCTTTCAGGGGGGGTCTTCCTCTACATTGTACAATCGAGACACTGGCAACTTCTTGAAGGAGGTTGAGCTGCTTGCCAAATTTGATCCAGTAATGAAACAACACATCAGCAGAGTCGAAAGTGGCCAATATAGTCATTCAAGTTACCTAGGAAACATCATTCAAAATGAGCTCATTGGGTCCATTATATAATTAGTGGGAAGATCTTGGATGCCATTGTTGCAGAAATAAAACAAGCTAAATATTACTCTCATTTTAGACTGCACTCCAGACATAAGCCACCAAGAACAGATGTCGATTATTATCAGAACTGTTAAAAAGGGTGAAGTACCAGAAATAAAAGAATACTTCTTGGGCTTTCTTGAGGCTTAAGAAAGTACAGGCCTGGGTTTATCAGTTCTGATTCTGAAGAGACTAGATGAACTGAATATTCACATTGATGACTGCAGAGGACAGTCAGATGACAACGGAGCGAACATGAAGGGCAAGAACAAAGGTGTTCAGGCAAGGTTATTAGAGAAGAACTGTCGTGCACTCTATGTTCCATGTGGGGCTCACACTCTGAATCTTGTAGTGGTTGATGCAGCTAAAGCTTCCACAGATGCCATCAGCTTTTTTGGCAACGTACAAAAATTGTACAACCTTTTTGCAGCAGCTACACAGAGATGGACATTCCTAAAGAAGCATGTGAACATAACACTCAAGTCTTGGAGTGAAACCAGGTGGGAGAGCCGGCTTAAGAGCATTGAGGCTGTGCGACACCAGAGCCACAACATTAGAGAGGCCCTGTTGGAAGTCAGAACAATGCCACAGATGCCATAGCCAGGATTGAAGCACAAGCATTTGCAGAGGAGGTAGGGTCTTATCGCTTTCAGATTTGCACAGTAGTATGGTATGACATTCTTCATGTAGATAACCATGCGAGCAAACACCTGCAGTCTCCTACAATGCAGTTTGATGTGGCAGTCAACCTCCTCACAAAAACAAAAGACTCACTCACCAGCTACAGAAACACAGGTTTTGTTGCAGCACAAGTCGTAGCTAGGGACATATGTGAGGAAATGAATGTGGAGGCTGTGTTGAAGGAGAAGAGGCTCAGATCCACAAAAAAGCACTTTGTTACGAAGCTCCTGAAGAACCATTTACAGAAGCCTTAAAGAGGCTGGAAGTCAAATTTTTCAATGTGGTGGTGGATTGTGCCATCGGGTCAATAAATGAGAGATTCAAAACATTAGATGATGTGAGGGACATATTTGGGGTTCTCCTAAACTTCACCACAATGAACAAGGAAGACTTGTCCTGCAAGTGTGAAAAGCTCTCTAAGATACTGAGCTCTGGAGCTGACTCTGACATTGATGGAAGAGAACTGGCCCTCCAAATTAAGAACTTGCCGACTTTACCTTCACACAACATGACTGCAGTGGAGCTTTTCTCCTTCATTCATCAGAAACAACTGGAGGAACTATACCCCAATCTCTGGGTTGCACTAAGAATTGCCTGCACTCTACCTGTGACAGTTGCGTCAGCCGAGAGGAGCTTCTCTAAGATGAAGCTAATCAAGAACTACCTCAGATCATCAATGGGACAGGATCGCCTCAGTGGCCTTGGCATCATAAGCATCAACCAGGACGTTGGCAGGGAGATTTCATATGATGATGTTATTGATGATTTCGCCCAGAGAGAATCTAGGAGTCAAAAATTTTAAAGATACAAACTGTTCTGTATAACTGTTAGCTATTACACGATTGTATCGTAGAGTTAGTAATTGTTTGGTAGTTGATAATTGCATTATTTTTTTATACATAGTTCTGTCATTTATTCTAAATAATGTATAAGCTAATTTTCAGGAATTTCATGAAGAGTATTTTTTTATGTTTGTCTTCTGAAAGTACATATTTGTTGTTTTGGACATAAATGTTTCATTAAAATTATTTCATAATTGTTTTTCATTAACACAGCCATTTTTTTTGTGTGTGTGCTGAGGTGATGTAGTAAGGCGTGAGTTGGTGGATGGAGGGGTGAGGCCTCAAATGGGTTATACTGCTTAGGGCCCCCTAATGGCTGGAAACGGCCCTGAACAATGTCCTTGCAAATACTCAAGGAATAAAACCGAACAATTCACTAAACAAAGTTTCGTACCTCAAAGGTTTTATGGACGAAACAAGGGCAGACATCGCATGCCTCACAGAAACACATCTTAAAGATTGCCAAGGAAACTGCGATAACTGCGAACACTGTATCGATAAGAAAGAATTGCATATCGATGGATTCAACTTACTAAGCGCGGATAGAACAGCGAGATGTAAAGGTGGCTGTGCTATTTATATACATGAGAGGCATATGACAGAGACGGTAATAAGTAAATCCAACAGTTTCGTGGAAACCCTTGCAGTAAAAATAGAGAAACTAAACGTGATACTGATAGTCATCTATTGACCTCCAAACTCTCCAAATGAAAAATTTTCGGATGCCACTGACGATATCAGAACCCTAATAAAGTCTTTAAACTCTTCATCCCCTAATATAATACTCAGCGGCGATTTTAATTTTCCATTTATAAAATACAAAAAGGTGGGTAGAAATATATTTATAAAGCAAGATAAGGGGGGCACAAGAGGACCAGGAGCAAACAAAAGTGCTGATGGCTTTCATAAACGACTTTATGCTGACACAGGAGAAAACATAAAATACCAGGAAAAATAACTGCCAAGATCTGGTATTCACAAATAACACGAACTTGATTGCCGATATAAAAATAACCCCAACTATTATCTCAGACCACAACATAATCGAGTTATCAACAAATATGGCGATAACTTTAAAAAACAATACACATACGGGGAAAAAAGCAAATTTGGGGATTTCAACTTAAACTCCAAGACAATAAATTGAGAAAAAATAAGATCACACATGGCCCAAATAGAGTGGAGAACAGCTTTAGAGAATAAAACAGCTGAGGAAATGGTAACAACCATGGAAGAAAAAACACTGAGAGTTTTAGAAAAATATGCTCCGAAAGCACAGCCAAAAGGAAAGAGGAACTGGCTAGAGAAGCAAAAGAGAAGAATATTCCACAAAAAAAAGAGAGTAGCGACGAAGTTAGCTAACTGTGGAGACAACAATGCCAGGAAAGTAATACAAGAAAAACTGGAGAGTATCGATAGGGAAATACAGACTCTGATAAAGGGCCATACAGAGAGGGAAGAGGAGAAGGCGGTAGAAGCAATAAAGGAAAATCCAAAATACTATGCGAAAAGGAAAACAAAAACGCGCGCTACTATCGGGCCCTTAAGGAAAGGAAATAATTAACTAACAGACGCTCTAAAAGAAATATCTGAAACATTGAGAGCCTAGTGAGTGATACATAGAGTGATACCTGACATAGATGCATTCTTCGAAGAGAAATTCCAAGGAGAATGTATAACAGACTTTGATTTTACCCCAGAAGATGTACCGAGAGCTATAGGACAAATGAAATCACATTCAGCTGTAGGTCCGGACAAATGGAACGCACTATTAATTAAAAACTAAAAATTAAATAGCTACACCCTTATACTGGATATGGAGAAGATCCCTAGACATTGGGGGAATACCGAGTAAGGTAGGTTGATGTTGGAACTGTGATCCTGGACTAGTCTAGATAGAAAGGTATTATGTATAAAAAACGTTGCACCAACTCATATTTGTGAAAATGATTGTATTTTTTGAGGATTGTTAATTATTTTTAAGTTGTAAAATTGCCGAATTTTACGCGTAAAATCGCGCGCGCGGCATTCGCGCAATGTAAACAAACAAAATATCGGACCTTATTTCATCAAAATAATCAATTAAAATTCGGCTTTTTTAACAAAACGATGCTTGAAACTTATTGTAAATGCATTATAGATGTTTATTAGTGTATTATTTTGTATTTTTTAATGATATTTACCTATAAAATGTGTATTAAATTAAGTTATTTTATGATGCGTTCATTTAATTGTGTTTATTTTCAGATATTTCATAAAAATGGGTAAAAAACGGAAGTCTGCAGTGTTAACTCGAAGTGATAGTGCCAAAAAATTCAGTGGCCAGCCTTCCCCTTTTGATAAAACAGAGCCTCCTACCCTTCGCCAAGTTATTCAGTACAGTTATTTCCTCCAAAACAGCCACCCGGACTTGAAAGACTATGATATTGCTAAAATGATAGCAAAGGATGTGATTGAGATCTGGCAGGCAGTGAACCCGCGGCTGCACCTGTATGAGGAATATTATGTGGTGAAATTGGTGGATAAAGTGTGCTTCAAGAAAGCAAAAGAGATAAACAGGAAATCTCTTTCTACAGTCCAGGAGCAGAATCTGGAGGAAAAGCTGGATAAACTTTTTGACATTTCTGCTTGCACCTGTAAGCTACCTGTTCGTCCCTGTGATGACAATGCTGTGAAGTGCAAGAAAGAAAATTGTCAAACACAGCACATAATCTGCACTTGTCCTCCCAGTAAGAAGGTAATGAATGCTATTATTTTTTAAACTTTTAACTGGCCTAACTTAGTGCGATTAGGTGCCTTTTAAATGGAACGAAATTCAATGTTTGTAATTGAAAAATATCCGCATTTTCCTCCTGTAATCTTCCTCCCCCCCCCCCACCTGGTAATAGAAATTAATTATAAATTTTTTTTCAGGATTTTATCTCTTATTTTAGATCTGCTATTTAATATACTTTAATATTTCAGGTTCCAGTAGAGGAGAGGGAATACTTGAGAGATCAGAGGGCCAAAATAGGACCCAAGGGCTCTTTCCAGCTGGGATCTGTGGATAAAGCTGCTGTGAAGAGAGACCAGAGGGCTGCAGCTGAAGCAGAAAGATTACAGAGCCAGATTGAACAGCAGCAGGAAGTGGATTTGGCTACTTTTGCCTCCACACCTTCACAAGATATTTCTTTTGAATCCAGCTCAGGAGAATCAGGAGAGGTAATATATTTTTTTTCTTATATCTTTTCCCATTTTTACCCCAATTTATCCCTACTTTTTGTCCCTATTTCCCCGCTTTTTTCCCCAATTTTCGTTTAAGTAATTTATTCTTATTTCCGCCCATTTTCGTCGATTTTTACCCATATTTTTCCCTACTTTTTCCCCTATTTTCCCCCATTTTCACTTTAGTAATTTATTTTTTATTTTCATTTCAGCCATCTGGTGGTGAAGCTGAAGAGTTCAAGCCAAGGAGGCACCCAAGTGTAGGTTACAGCTTTTTGAAAACCCCCAGATATGCCATGGAACTGATCAGGGGTGATGTTTCTTCCAATCTTGGGGCAAGTCTTGCTAATGCCTTCCTCCTGGACTTACAAGCTATGGACCAGCTCAAGCCTGGCCTTGATGTGAAACAGATAATAGTTGATAAATCGAAAATGGACAGGGAAAAAGCTAGAATGAAAGGGAAAAGTGATGAAAAGCACAATGAGGGTCTGGAAAAGTTGGATGAAAATAGGGAGACTAAGCTGAAGAAAGGAAAGGGACAAGTGCACCATTTGACTTTCACAAAGGAGCCGGGAACTGAAAGTGGAACATATCTTACTCACAGAGTCATCCCAATTAAAGGTGCGACTGGAGTTCTTCTTGGTGAAGAAGTTGCTAGTTTCTTGGAGGAGTTTAACAGTGTTCATACCCTGAAAGCTGTCCTCCTTGACAACACAAATACAAACACTGGCTGGGAGGGAGGCCTTGTAACAGCTCTGGAAAATAAAATTGAGCGGAAATTGCACACCATTGGCTGTTCACTCCATCAGAATGAGCTTCCTTTCAGAGCTGTTTTCAAGCATCTTGATGGCAGTACCAAAAGTCCCACTGCTTTCACTGATCCGCTGGGAAAACTCTGTGGAATTGACTACCAAGATCTGCCACAAGTGGAATTCACCAAACTCAGTTGCACCCTGGATGACATGGAATTTGCTGAGGAGACACTGAATGATCTCAGTAGCGAGCAGAGGCTTCTTTTGGAGTATGTGCTTGGAATTTCCAGGGGCAAACTCAACCCAAGATTTGCTGCCTGGAAAATTGGACCATTACACCATGCAAGATGGTTGACTTTGGCGATTAGATTGATGTGTCTGTGGACCAGAGGTGCTTATCCTCCAGAACTACAGGATAAGCTTTACCAGGCCATCAAGTTCATTGTGGAAGTGTATGCAGTCAGTTGGTTTGAGATCAAAAGGGACAGCAAGTTCCACAATCAGCAGCTGTACATCTTCAACATGATCCAGAGGATCAAGCAGCAGTCTGAAGAAATCCAGGGTGTTGCTTTCAAGAACGTGAAGTACAATGCTTTTGCCTTGCTGCCCGAGAATGTGCTGTACTCCATGATGAAGTCTGATGACTTGGAAGTGAGAGAAGCTGCTCTCAAGAAAATTCTGTCCATCAGGTAAGCATTTATTAATTTAAAAAAATGTGAAAAAAAAAAATTTGATTATGGGGATTTATTTAATAAAAAAAAGGCCCGAGTTCTATAAATCCCCATAATCGAATTTTTTTTTCACATTTTCTTATCCCAATTCCCCCCTCCCCTCTGATAATGGAAATAATCTTACCTTCTTTCTGAAAAAAATCGATTATGGGGATTTATAGAACTCGGGTTTTTTTTTTTAATTTAAGTTAAATTAAATCAGCAATTCTGAGACTAATAGGGATTAAATCTTAAACTGGAATAAAAAATAAATAAATTATTATTTTTTCAGAAGTGGGAAGCCAGCCAAGAAGAGGCTGAAGAAGATCACAGCCATCAACATTGAAGCTACCCACTGGTCAGAACTAATCAACCTTTCTCAAAGTGGCATCTGTGAACCTGCTCTCGCAGAAGACTTTTCTGACCAGGAGCTTCAAGAAGCATTGCTGAATGGCACGAAGCTGGAGCTGCCTGATCTGCCTTCAAATTCTTAGTGTGTTGAAAGGTCCGTGAAGCTGACATCTGAAGCTTCCCATACTGTTTATGGACTCGAATCAAGGCACAAACACATTCTGGCCAAAGCTCGAAGCCGCCAGATGAGGCCTTCCTTTGCTTCTAAGGGCTCTTACAGTGAAAATTATGATGATCTTGGGATCTAAATGTGTCTATTTGACTCTGTACATGTTTTTTTTACTTCTTTCAATAAAATTGTAACTTTTTTCAGGATTTTTTTATGAAAATAGCATGATTTTTTCGGCCGAAAATTGCGAAAATGCGGTATTTTTCGGTACGATTTTTTGACGATTTTTGAAACGGTTTCCTTAAAAAACGGTTAAAAGCTAGGGATCTGAAATTTTTTGCCAGTTATTACCATATTAAGCCCTGACTATCTCGACTAGTCCAAAGTCGATATCTAAAAAATGCGGAAAATGAACTACGTTACTTTCTAGGGGCCCTAAACGGCCGTTTAATCTGCTTATGCCAGGAAACGGCCCTGACAATGTTTATGTTCTTTGTTTTGCATTGCCTCTTGTGCATTTTAAGTTCGTTGTCCTTTGGTTTCGCGTGTTTTGTAGCCTTGTGGTCCTCCGAGATGGATCCGTTCCCTCCTGCCTGTTCTGGTAGCTTCTTGCCATGAAGCGGTCCTGCTCGAGGGTTCCCAACTCTGTCAGCTGCATGTGCTGTACAAGTCTTAGCAGCCGTATTGTGTCCGAGATGTTGAAAAAATCTTGTGCTATTTGTGTTTTGTTTGCTATTTGGGAGCATATTTTTTTTTCACATTCCTCTTGTTGTCATTTGAAACTTGTCCTTTGCCCTTTGAACTTGTCGGAAGATGATGGTAGTAGCATTTTCTCCCGTACTGGGAGGTTCCATATGTCGCATAGGTCTTGCAAATGTCCGGATGGTAGAATTTGCATTTTACACCAAATTTGCAGTGACCATTATTGTAGAAGTAGTTGCACACAGGAGTGTATTCATAAATACATTCTCCTCCCTTATATCTGCAAATTCCTTTCACATATTATTTACATATAGCTTCTTCCCCATTTTTACTTGGGGCCTTTGTTTTTGGTGGTTTCAATATGATTTCTTTATTGTCTACTTGTTTTTTCCTATTGCTGCTAATGCCCTTTGTTTGAAATCTTTGGATTTGGTTTTGTGTCTCTGTTTCCCCTGTTGGTGTTTCTTTTATTTCTATTATTTCTGCTTCCCGTTTACGGGTAAGGTAACTCGTCATTTATATCCTTCCATAAGAGAAGCATTCCATTCTCTCAACGGACTGAGGGAGAGGACGCCATTGAGCGAAGGTATAAATTGTTTTCCTTAACTCGCAGTCAGATAAAGTAAAGTTTGAAAAGAAGAACCGTGAACGTAAGCAGGATAATCTTCATTGTCGGTGCAAGGAAGCGACATACTGAGAATACCTTAAACAGTCGAAGGTGAAGAAGAAGAAACGAAGAAGAAAACATTATCGTCCGCCGATATATATATATATATATATATATATATGTATATATATATATAGTATATGAGGCGTCACGAGTACGAGGGCACACCCTACTCATTGGCGATTTTGCGATTCTTTTACAAATGAATTTTTCACCCATCCCCTGTCCACAGGCAAACTGGTATAGTCAAATGCACTACTCGTACGCTCAAAATGTAGTTATTTTCCGCTATGTCCCCTTCGTTCACATTAGTCACAAAGTTTAAACACATCTATCTCAAAACTGGTTTGGTGAGTTCGCACTTTGTACTGGCGACGCCTCATATATATGCTCCTAGGTGGTATAGTGATTAGCGTCGTGAGTACGAATTCTTAGGCCCCGGGATCGAGACCAGGTGACACCAGGCGGCGCGCAGCAAACCACAACTGTTCATCCTTCACCACAATTAAAGAAACATTTGGTTGGTAGATAAATGGGTACCCTGGGTAGCCTAGTGGTTAAGACGCAGGGCTGCAGGTGGGACGTGGTTCGGATTCCACGTTAAACTATAGCTCTAAGGTGGAGTGACAAGCTTCACCTTTGTCCGAATGAACAATTTGGGTGGAAGCAAAAAAAAGTTACATAACCTTCGTTAACCTTGGTTTAGCTTCCACCCGAATTGTTCATCTGTTGAAAGTCAAGCTTGTCACTCCACCTTAGACCTACAGTTTAACGTGGAATCCGAACCTCGCCCCACCAGCAGCCCAGCGTCTTAACCACTAGGCTACTTAGGGCACCCTTTTATCTTCCAAGAAATTTTTATATTGTGGGGAAATATGAACAGCTGGGTTTTGCTGCGCGTCGCCTGCCGTCACTGAGTCCTCATCCCAGAGCTAATGGATTCGTAGTCACTGACACTAATCACTACACCACCGAAGCCTGGCACAGAAGCCTGGCGCATGAGTGATGTTCCCTGCATGCACAAACAAGCCACCTCTTCATCTTTAATTAGCTGATCCATAAACACCTCAAAAACGTGAGTGTGTCGGCGTGTTGGCGCGGTGTATGTACGATGCGTGAGCGTAGTTGTGCGGTGGTACGCGTGAGCGAGCTTAGTCTGCGTTCCATGTGTCGCCCTTGGGACCCATTTGTGGTTACGCCATCCCCCAGTAGTCTACGCCACCCTTAAATATAACTCATAAACGTTTATGAAGTCTATCTTAACCTAACCTTAGGTTATGTTAGTTTAACCTTAGGTTATATTAGTTTAACCTTAGGTTAGTTTAACCTAACCTACCCCTACCCGCCTCAAATACACTTTATAAAAGGACGCGAGGATCGAGTGACATAATCACACCATAATTTTTCGTAAATGTAACTCATAAACGGACGTGGGGAACTCCAGGGGGAAATTCTGAAATCGAATCATTTCTGTCTCCTTAAATGCAATCATACTCCTGTATTAACTTAAAAGAATAGGTAATATGCGACTCAGGATTTTCATTGATAAAAAAGTGAGTACGAGTAGAAGTTACGCTTGACGTTGGCAGGAGGAAATAGTTCTTTCACGTTTAAGTAATACGACTCGTTAACGGCAGGATTATTGTTTAAGATTATTGTGTTTAACGCGAGAAGTGTACGTAATACGTTTAACGAGTTAAAAGCTTTAATTGTTGTTGAAAATTGAATTGTGACGTTAGTACAATAAATGAAGCATGGTTACAGGCGAATATCATATTAAAAGGCTAAAAACTTTTTAATAAAGATAGAAACGAGAATAAGCAGGGTTGTTTTACTATATTGTAGAGATTATCTTGGGCCAGTTCAAAAGCGTCTTAATTTTAGATATCAATTAGATATACTGTAATTATTTCAGAAGTTAGTTCAAATAATATCGTCTTTAATTTTAGGATTGTATATGGGCCTCCTCTACAGAGAATATCATTAAACATTGAACTGTATGAGTTTTGATGTACAGTAGTCACAAATGAGGAATCAAGTATACTGTAGTTTGGGACTTTAACTGCCCAAAGTTAATTATAGTAAATTATAGTAAATGTTAAATAGATTACACCAGTACACATTTGAAAACTTGTCGATCGATTTTTACAAACTAGTTGGTGATTCTATATAAGTTGAGTGCGCTGATCTCAAACATATAGTTAGTTTTTCCCTATCACGTTTGGTTTTCTTGCTACAGGGTGTGTCATAAATCCCCCATTTATCCCCAAATGTGAACCATTTTATCGAGACCAACATTGGATTGCACATGCTAAACCATAAATTTTGTTGTTATAGACTACAGTAACGCTTACATAATAATGTAGGGTAAATATATATAACAACCAGTCCCGTTCCCAGCAAAATACTCTCTCCCCTCCCATCAATGGGTGGTTAACATTTGGGGACAGATGAGATATTACAACACCCCTTGTAGCACGAAATCTTTAGGTGATAGAGTAAAACCTAATTAAAGCAGAATTCAATAGCTCCTAGCTCTTGGACAAGCATATTGCTTGTTTATGAAAGAATTAAAAAATAACTGAAAGAAACAAAATATATTTACCTTCTTTACTTGCAAACATTTCAGGACTTATTCCAAAGACTTAAGACTACGAAGGTAGATCTGACTAATGACGACTAAACCGGTGCTTCTTTGATGTTTTCTTATGCTGTGCGTTAGGCTGATTTCGTTGCAGACACCAGCAGTAATCCGCCATCATATTTGTATGCCATCTTCCTTGATATCTTCTTTCCATGGTTTTGATGTCCTGGTGAAATCGTTCCCCTTGCTCCTCACTGACATCTCCAAGATTTTCGGGAAAACGGTCAAGATGCGAAAATAAGAAGTGAACTTTCATGCTCATGTTGCAGCCTAAGGCGCAAAACCTTTTAAGCATATTTTCCACCAGTCTTTCATAATTTTGGCTTTTGTAGTTTCCCAAGAAGTTTTCAACATCTTTGAAACCAAGCCATGCTTCTTTTTCTTTATTGGTCATTGTGTTCAGGAAATGATCGTCTGTCAATAACTTTCTAATCTGAGGACCTATAAAAACACCTTCCTTTATTTTCTCGTAGCTAATCTTTGGATATTTTGAACAAATGTACTTGAAACACTCACCTTCTCTATTCAATACTTTGACATACTGCTTCATCAAGCCTAACTTAATGTGCAAGGGTGGTAGGAGGATTTTATTTGGTTCAACTAGATGTTCATGTAAAATGTTCTTTGATCCTGGGGTAAGATTCTCTCTAGGAGGCCAAGTTTTCCTCTTCCAGTGCTGGTCACGTGCTCGACTATCCCATTCGCAGATGAAACATGGCATCTTAGTGTATCCTGATTGCTGCCCAAGTAACATGCAAATGACTTTGAGATCCCCACACAATATCCATCTGTGATTTTGATACTGAATTTTTTCCAGAAGCAGTTTCATGTTATCATAGGTCTCTTTTAAATGAGTAGAATGGGCCACTGGGATTGATGCATATTTGTTACCGTTGTGCAGTAACACTCCTTTTAGACTGGTTTTAGAGGAATCTATAAACAACCTCCAGTCACTGGTTTGGTATTCGATGCCTAGCTTGCACACTAATCCTGTGATGTCCTTGCAAAATACCAAGGGACCATCTTCTTCGAAAAAAGGCACGAAGTCTTTCTCACGATTTCTGTACCGAGCGAAGTATGTGTCGGATGCCAATAAATTGTTCTCCTGCAATCTAGACCCCAAAAGTTCTGCAGAGTCCTTAGGCAGATTCAAATCCTGACTAAGTCATTTAGTTCGGCTTGGGTTAATGGTTTAAGAGGATCTCGGTCAGCTGTTGGCTGTTCATAAACATCATCATTGTCTGGATTTGGAGCTGAATCAGAATCTGAATTGTACTGATCCAGACTCTCGGGTGGGCGGGGAATAGGAACTTCTGGACCATGGGGTACCGGCCTTATTGCAGATGGAAGACTTGGGTATTGAAGGCTCTCTTTATTCTTTGCATTGTAACCTTTAACATTGCAAGAACAGAAGTAGCAGTCGTCGGTATGGTTTCTAGGCTCGCGCCATACCATCGGGATCCCAAATGGCAAACTTTTCTTTTTACCTTTGCTCCAATTCCTTAGTGCCGCAACACACGTAAGACAAACCTTGTGTGGAGCCCAACTTTTGTCTTGATCTCCTAATTTAATTCCAAAATAAGCATGATAAGCTCTCTTAATAAAGGTCGTTACATTTGTCCTTTGTTTTACAACAACATACCGACCACAAATATAACCAAATATGTCTGGACTATGGGTACATCCTCTAGAAGCCATTATTAAAATTTTAAAGACGTAATGTTAGAATTATCTATCTGAAAAATATGAAAAAACGAAATTAATTAAAGATAAAAAAGGTAAAAAATTACAAAACGCCCCAAAATTGTTTTGCTAATAACGTTAAAACTGTGGGTGATAGAAAAAAACTGGTAGCATTTTTGAATTCAGTGCAGCGAACTGCTTCAGAATCACAACTCAAAATAAAGAAATCGATTTTCATGCAGACGGGTGAATTATTTACAAAATAATTTCCTTTTCCAAAAATATTAGGAGACTACTAATGAAAATTTAGTTCAGTAGATGACGGAGAAAATTTAAGTAATAGTGATCATAGCATGATACGCTTTTCGGCTAATGTTAACAGTTACACTGGTCTACAAGGTTTCTGTTGTTTTAATATTCCTAGATGTTTTATAGTAATTTTGAGTAGTATGACCGCAAAAGGAGAGAGTGTAATGCAATTGCAAATGATGATCAATGTTGCAAAGGGGAGGGGAATGTTGCAAGAAGTTATGCAACAAGGGGGGTTTATCCCCCAACTTGCAATGAAGGGGAACTCCCCAGCAAACTGGAGGAGTCCACCTAACCTCTTTGGGGAGAATGTGGGACGGCCTCACCCACTAAAGGGGTATACCTAACCTAAGAGAGAAAGGAGGAGAGAGGAGTGTTCGCCTGGCTCCTCCCAGACGCATATTGAGAGTTCATCCGAGCGCCCGCTGAATTATAAGGTCCTGATCAGCCAGTTGGCTTAGAAGGCTTCTTAGAAGGAGTAAATGACCTGTTCAGGTGTATATTATTAGGGTTGAGTTGCCAGATTGTGCTATTCAATTAATTAAAGCATATATTCTCAACAGTTGGCTTTCCGCCAGTTGGCATAATCCGCCAGTTGGCTTAATCATCAAGTTGGCTTAACCAGCTAGTTGACGTAGAAGACCTAGAAGTCACGAGTATATATTAGCCTTTCAGCTACCAGATTGCGCTATTCAGATATTTTTGACAGTTGGCTTAGAAATCCGTCAGCCGTTTTAGAAGGCAGCCATTTGGTATAATTAAATAATAATATCGTTTACAACCAAAAGGATTAAATAAAACACCATTACATCTTCTGTTTATTTAGACAAATTATTGGAATCAATTTCAGGAAATATATAGAAAATAAATTTACAATCAAACGATGGAATATATGCAATAAAAATTAATAATACTATAAGAAATACGAACGAGGAATATATATATATATATATATAATCTAATAATATACAAAACGATGGGTATAACCATCAATATAACAGTACAGGAGAAGTATATATATATATATATACACAGTTATATTAAATATTTAAATATATTAAAAATAATAATATTAAATATGTTGAAAATAATAATATACAAAACGATGGAGTATAATCATCAACATATTAGTACAGGAAAAAATATATATAAATATATATATACACAATTGTATTAAATAATTAAAATATTGAAAATAAATATACATCAAAATACGTTATGTTCTACTGCGCAAAACACTAAACTCACACGTAATCGGGTCTACAGTCACATCATTATTGCTTTGCATTACGCGGTAAATAAGGCTTAACATTATTTCACCGCTCAAATTATATGGATACCTATACTCAATATAAATAGCCTTCATATCGTTCAATACTATTTTTGTGCCCACTTTACATTCGGGTGGGAAGATATCTTTAAACACAGCTAGAATACAATCAAAAACACGCACAAAGAGAGAATCGTTAGCTATCACGTCATTATTAAATACAAGTTTATAAATACTCATTTCCAATGGAGGGATTTTTCTCACCGACCGAGCTTTTCAATCGTGAACTCTTCTTCACTCTGCATAGCGACAATTGAAATAATCTTCTAAGTCGTAACGACAGCTACTCATTATATAGAGATACAACTCTTCACGGTGAACAGTGTTGGCGAGCTCTGCCCTGTGCCGCTCAAGTCCTTTGTACCAAAGTTCGGGATATTTCGAAGAGTCGAAACCTTTTAAATAAGCATCCAGCTCTAGACCATTCTCGTCTTGTTCATTCCTACATTCGATAAATTCGTCGAGCAGAGCGGTGTATGCGTATTCAAGAACCGTGTCAAAATAAATCATATCCGTAACACGAGCGTCTAATATAGGCTTCAGCTTGCGGAATCCGACGATTTCAAACATTCTGTCGAGGATGAATCGGTTTCGCGTAGGGACAAGAACGTTATTATCAGATTCATTCTTCCACATCAGTCGTATACCAATGCATGGCTGATCGTTATTTATACACAACGTACAAACAACGACATATGAGTGGGCATCACTAATCTGTTCTCTTCTTGTACCTACACCTGCAGGTATCTTATAACGATCCTCATCCCAATTCTCAACTATCACGAAGAGTCTATTCCTCCCCTCAACACTTAAATAAATAATATTACGTTTGTTTGCTTACCTGCAAATCGTTTCAAGTACATAGTTAATGGTATCGGTTTCACGCCTGAACACGCGCAATGATTTCGTCACGGATACATCGTACGAGACGTTAAGAATGCTTCTCAAAGGAAGTTCCATCGTATTTGAGGAGTGCACGTCCAGTCGGTTCAAGCTCTGAGATGACTATGAGCCACGGGTGGGCGGATCGGTTCGACGGGAGGAGCGAGTCACACGGGTTAAACGTGTATGGGTTTGTTCGAACTCGTGTGTTTCAGGTATGGAGGAGTGAGGTACACGGGTGGGCGGCTCGGCTCGACGGGGGAAGCGAGCCACACCATAAACTGTTGAATCGTGTACGGGTTTTTCCGACGTGAATAATCGTATCCCATTATACTGGGTAAGTGTTTTGAGAAATTTTCCGATACATGAAGCAATATCGGTTTCAATGTTTTATCGCTTCCACTCCCCAGAACAGGCAACAGGCATTTTCACTTCGGGGGAATTTCACGAACTAAGCACATTTTATTCACAAACCGGTGCACTATTTGAGAGAAACATATTACCATATTTTTTCCTTTGCGTTTAACAATCGATACTCGTCTCTAAATTCTATCAAAAACTCACTCAGGCCTTTAGCCACAATTTCACTGCGAACCTAGTCGTGATCTATATGAATGTAGTGGTAAAAGTACTTTAGCGAGTGCATGATGACAAGGTTTATGTTCTCCGCCGCAGGGTACGCGTATTCGGCGTGATGCAGCATGACATAATACCGCTTTACCACTCATCAACAAGACACATTATCCATACCGTTGCTTCTCTTCTGCAAGCGTTGTTTCTTTCACTTCACGGTATATGTACGCTTTTATACAATTTAGCCCTACAACGTAGTCCATCACATCGTTTGTGCTGCGAAATCCGGCAATACTCTCGCCAGAATATCCAGAGAGTATTTGAACATCTTGTTCCCTCGCGCTATTCAATGTATCCTTAAACATCTCAAAGGAAGGGGGGGTAGGCAGTCTTTCAGTATCCACTACATCTTCCGATTTTACCAAATGCCACTTCATAAACGTCAAAACACGCAATATCAAACTTAGCCATCACTACTTTTCGTCTACGCGAGAAAATACACGTCTGAGCTCAAGGGTTTGCAGAGGCCAACTGAGCTGGCAGGGATAGAGATATGCTCAGGTAGTGACAGGAGTCACGTGGCCGATCTTACAGTGGGCGGAGCTTAGGAATGTGTACACACTCACACGCAAAGGAGGAAATTAACCTTAATAAAAGCAAATATACGTAATAATTAAACATATCGTTACAATACACATATATATATAAATACCATCAAGGATTAAGGTATTCAAAGGGTACAGTTTCATAGGTATCAGGCACCAGGTAACGTTTCCTATAGGTGTTACGGCATACCTTCGTGCCCCTAAGTTCCTTCACACACCAGGTTTCTGCGCCCGAAAATTGTGGGTCCACACACTCAGTTGGGGTGGTTGATCGCCCTCATCTTCCAAGCACACTAGATCCTTCAAAGACTCGACGGTTCCCATGGTTAAGCGTGATACCCTTAGCCTTCACGATATATTTCATATCCTTTCCCACCCTCACCCAAACCCCATAAGTTTTTGGCCCTGTTCATACAAATGAGCCAGCGTATGCACCATCACCATACTCATCCTTGATCCCGTCAGTTAACTCTCCGAGGAATTCTCCAATAGCAGGCATGTATTCACCCTCCCTCGCTGTGAATATCACGCTATCTGTGTCAGTGTACAGCACCCTACGCCCAAGAGTGTGCAGTAGTTCTAAACCTTGATGCGGGCGTAGGCCGTTGTGAAACTGGCTACAAGTATGTTTGTAACACGTGAGGTATCTGTAGCCAGTTCGGTGATGATGTACTTTATTATGTAAGTATTACCTACATTCACGATCTCCATAACCTCTTTATCGGTAGCGTTGACATAATCCCAAACTTCACTGTAACTTTGTGCCAAATGAACGTTCCCTTTGCCAGTATTCTGTGCAAATTTCCCCCAAAGACTGTTTAGACAAAACTTTGGACTAAAGCGCTTGCCAGGATTCTTAACAATTTGGGAAGGGTCAAGCTGTATACCTTCATGGGCACGGTAACGCTGAATATAAGCCGTTTTTTCATCTTCGGTATCAACTCCTCTCGGATATCCCGATGTTTCTACCTTATCCTTCAAAAAAGCATTTATATATGGCGTGAAAGGTTGGGTAGCATCTGAAACCTCTACACCTCATGTATGCTCAATATTCTGTACCCATGGCGAACGGATAGGTCCATCTCAGGGCTTGTATACACACCTCTCATCTTACGTTGGTTGGTTGTATGATTACAATCACCATTGTTCTCCTCTGCGCACTTCACGCACAGGGGAAGCATGAGCTTGTGATCTATAACGACGCGTAAGATAGGCATCCATAAATCGCGAGGGGGAAGCACGTCTACAAAAGAGAGTCCAAAGTAGCGCCCACTCAAGTTAGCTGAGAACTCCTCCATGGAGGATTGTCGTAGTAATGGAGTTTCACGCCCTCCGTAGGCGGAAAGTATATTTTGAATGGGTTTGTACGCCCTCCAAACAAGCTATCGCCGCATTTGAGAGGATCCAACACCATTGAACGTTTGATGGCCCTTATTTCTTCACAGTACTGTTCATCTGTTTCCATCCATGCATCATACTCATGCTCCCACACGAACTTGTGAGTGAACTGGGAGCCTATAAATTGATCGCGTTTACGGGTCCATGCGAGGCTTTCGGCAGGGGATCTTCCATGGAGGTCCCCTGTGACGGCACGCTCAGGGCATGGGCATCCATGCCACAAGCAGCCGTTAAAGGAGTACACAGTCTTCTCACCAGTGATCGTATCCTAACTTAGTCCATCAACCCAAACAACACGATCATTGACCTTAATGGTGTTGCGGGCGTGTTTTCTGTATACCCGGTCTGTAGCTGTAGGTGTAGGAGCCAGTAAATAGCCTTGTTCCCATAAATGCGGGGATTGTTTCTGTGAATGACGGCTAAGGTGTCTTTAGGCATGAAGTTATTCTTGAACACCGTAAAGCATAATGAGGCGATCGTGGTTGCAACTTGCAGCGGATCGCATTTGAAACGGGCTATGTATAGCCTTCTGAAGCCTGGAAACATATTCTAAGCACGCACACATCATTACCGCAATAACGTTCGCATTCATCAGCTATATTGTATGGACTAGTTTCATTAAAACTATTGAAGTACGGTCAAAATCTTCACGCTTACTATCACTCATGTTGGTGTAGTTAAAGTAATGTTTGGGTGGAGGTAGTCCTACGTAATTTAAAGTTTCGCTAGTGAGGAATGTCTAAGGGAAATACCCTTTTGAAACTTCAGCGGCTACCCTCATGACCTTGAGTAGCTTTGCTAATTTACAAGGTGTGAACAGCAGGGTGTCTTTAAACTGTACATTACCTCTTATCTGCATCTGTATTAGTTTGTTGCCTCTTTTCAAGGGATCACCTGTCAATATCGTAGACGACTCATGTTCAACAACTCCTCATAAAGGAACTGTGTATCAAATTTGGCCCCGTTATGGGCAAGAATATAGTTATTTTTTTTGAACTTGTCCGCTAATTTGACAATGTAGGATACAAAGAGTTTCACAGGGCTGTCGTGTGCGATCGTTTTAAAAACGTTTGTCCGTTTACCACATTTGAGACACTCATCACACTCATCTTCATGCACTCATCACAGATAATCTGACTTAGAATAAATGTGGAATAACCTTTTCGTTTCAGCGTTCGTGTATGTTTCTATATCGTAGTAAGGGGTTCCAAAAAACCTTAGCCCCCCATTTGCAGCTTATATGTTTACTTATATCGAAATAGTTTTTAGTGATTATAAAAATATATAAAATTCTTTATTTATTGCAGGTATTAAAATTACTCTAGCTGATAAAGTGATAATATAATGGCTTCTCAGTTAATTGGTGATTCGGAGAGGCAACGTGTGATAGACCGCATACGAGCAATAACATTTCGGGAAGCTCGTGATGCTGGAGCCACCTTTATAACACGTTCATGGGTTGCCAAAAAGTTGCGAAGAAGTGAGGACTTCGTCAAAAGAAATTGGAATAAAACTTTGGATGAATGTGAAATGGATACAACCAAATCTGGGCGCCCAAATTTGCCACTCTCTCAGGAAACAAAGGAAATCATTGAAAGCGGTACGCGTAAGCGGAAAAACAGCTGTGCTAAACTTTCTAGAGAGATCGAAGTGTTGAGAGGAAAGATCGTTAGTGGTGAGATCACTCGACTGTACCGTCATAGGCAAGGTTTAAAGCCTTGGCATGAACTTCCAAAGCCAAGAAAAACTCAACATCGATGACAGAATGTGGTTTGCCCATATCTTGAAGATTGGGATGTGGATGATTTCATGCATTTAGCTGTCTCCGATGAATTTTTTGTTTACGTAACACATCGGCCTAACTACCAAAATGATCGAGTGTGGGCCACAACACCAGTTGAAATCGATGACAATGAACATTATCGCGAATTATTAAAAAGTCCAGACTGTGTTGTGTGTTTGTTTTGTTCTGCAAAGAAGCTCATGTGAGTGCTGAAGCCAAATGGTCAGAGTTGGGATGGACAGTATTTTCGTGATATTATTCTATCCCAGTATGTCATTCCTTTTCTAAGAAACCCAAACAATGTTATGGATGTCGATCAGGTCACACTTCTGCACGATAAGCCCCCTGCTTTAAGGCATTAGCCACTCAACAGTTGTTGCGGAACCATGAGATCGATTTCTTTGGAAATGAAGAATGGCCAGGAAATTCTCCTGACCTGAACGTCTGTGAACACATTGGATCAGTTATAAAGGACAAGGTTGAATGTCTCTTGTTTCAAGAACCTGCAGCAAATCGATTTTCGAAGGATACAATGACACAACACATTGAAACTGTTTTAGAAAATTTGCGTAACGATCAAGATCTATTCACGTCACTTTTGGCAAGGTACCCAAAGCGAATTCAGGCTGTCTTGGAAGCCAATGGCGGGAACACCAAGTTTTAATTGTTTTTCATTAAATGCAGGATTAAATCTCTTTTGTAAGGTATGTTTAGTTTTAATGTACCTCTAATGGTTTAGGCCATGGGCGGGGGCGCTAAGGTTTATTGGAACCCCGTACACGGTTATACAAAGGATATTTTTAGGCTTAGCATCTTTCATATGACATACGTGCTTCACTCCATCCACGTTATATTTTTCATGACATGTAGAACAGTGAATTTCTTTACATTTCTGCACAAACTTGCCCCAATTATGCATCATATGAAACATACCGCATCCACAGATTCTCATTTTCTTGCAAGGGCAAACTCCACAATACGTTCAACTACGCGTCGCAGCCCAACACACACCGTTTGTATACAGGGATCCAGGGTCAACCCTGACCACGTACCGACTCCTAGTCAGGGCAAGAGTGGGGATAGCGGTGCGCATCAACTCGAATGTTATACCTTCCTCCACAACACGAGAAGCTGTTGCTGCTGTGGAGGAAGTAAACGGAACTGAACAGGAAGAACGGGGCATATTTGAGGAAGGTACTATTGTGGGGGTTGTGTCTTAAGACGTTGAGGGTGGGGATATATTACTGGGGGTCTAACAACCGGCGTAATCCTAGCACGCTTTATACCTGACGTGGAGGGTTCTTCATCATGCTTCCGCTTTGAATTGTCTCATGCTACAGGTATTGCTGGTGAGGGTTCATCATCAGGGAAGGATTCTGTAGCTACATGGTCATCGGGGTCATCTGTGATATCGATGATTAGGGGGCTCTACATCGTCGTCATTCACGGTTCTGTGGAAGAAGAAAAATAAGAATATACGGAGCAGCACTTAAATTTTGTTATATTTTGTAAATGAAACACTTAGGAGTGTGACTTCTTAGAGATGGAATCTGTAGAAAAATTCAGGTTCACCATCCCCTCTACATGCATTATATCCGACCGTACAGGATGTGGTAAAACTGTGTTTATGCTTAAAATCATTAAAGATATGGGGAAGATGTTCTGAAAATTTGTGCATAACGTAATATGTTGCTATTCGATATATCAGTCAGTGTTCAACGAGTGTCAAGATGAAATTTTGTCCCACAAGGGGGGGTCTATGACGTTAATTCGTTAAAAGGTAATGAGCATACAGTTATTGTAATTGACGATCTCTTGTTGGAAATGGCTAAAACGTTTGCCAGGACATTTACAGTGTTCTCCCACCATCTTAACATAAGCGTATTTTTCATCAATCAGAATCTATTTTTCAAAAATAGATAGATGCGCGATGTGTCGCTAAATACACATTATCTAGTCTTATTCGCACAAAGTAGAGATGTGTCACAAATTGAGGTATTAGCCAATCAAATGTTCCCGAATCAACGTAAGGAATTTTTGGAGGTTTGTAAAGAAACCACAAGTCAGTGTTACGGATATTTGCTTTGTGACCTTCACCCGCGAAACACGTTTAGGGTCTTCTAAGAACGAATATATTCCCAAGCGAACCTGAAACGGTGTACATTCCAGAATTACAAATACACTGAAGAAATATCGTGAATTAATAAAAATCTATCAACGATTGCCCCGGGCACTGCAATAGATGTTCGTTAAAAATATCGACTCTGACTTTTTAAAATGCATCTGTGAAATCTGTCTTAAACTTATATAATGTAATGTGCCAATGAAACCCCCTCAGAAGGCTCGCTTACGTCGTTACAAGAACATAATACGAGAGCTCACTCATAAAAGTCAAACTATATGTAAGAAAAAGCGAATTATTTTACAAAGAGGAGGACCATTCCTACCCATCTTATTTTCAGTTTGGGTCCTTTACTGACTAGATTAATATAATGAAGAAGGTGGTTGTGATTCCGCACGAGGTGTATGCTTCATTGCAAAGTTCAAAAATTCCAGACACGGCTCTAGAACCCCGTAAAAGTAGGATTAAAAGAATAGAAAGCGAGTTGCTAGCCCTATTAAACAGTGAAAAGTCACCTGATGAGAAAAGGCTCTTGTACCAAGAGGCTTTGCAGAAATTTCTTCATGAGTAAGAAGATTATAAGAATCCGGCAGAGCTTCCCGTGGTTGTTAAGCACAGCGAGAGTAGCGCTGAGCATGGCGACACAGGACCTGGCCCCGACTTTAGAGATGACCAACCAAAGAACAACGGAACACAACACATCGAACATGTGCTAAAAAACAGCCTCCCTCATACAGTGATGAATAAAGGCTTAAGTCATTATAATCTATTGAGTGAGGACCCCATCATACAGTGTACCAATACAGGCGAGGTCATTTTTGAAGGAACAAGAGTACAAGGATCCAATATCGTTGATATTGTTCATGATCTGGTGAGAAAGTGGGACAGAACATCACCAACAGTATGGAAGCACTTAAATTTTGTTATATTTTGTAAATGAAACACTTAGGAGTGTGACTTCTTAGAGATGGAATCTGTAGAAAAATTCAGGTTCACCATCCCCTCTACATGCATTATATCCGACCGTACAGTATGTGGTAAAACTGTGTTTATGCTTAAAATCATTAAAGATATGGGGAAGATGTTCTGAAAATTTGTGCATAACGTAATATGTTGCTATTCGATATATCAGTCAGTGTTCAACGAGTGTCAAGATGAAATTTTGTCCAACAAGGGGGGTCTATGACGTTAATTCGTTAAAAGGTAATGATCATACAGTTATTGTAATTGACGATGGCTAAAACGTTTGCCGGGACATTTACAGTGTTTTCCCACCATCTTAACATAAGCGTATTTTTCATCAATCAGAATCTATTTTTCAAAAATAGATAGATGCGCGATGTGTCGCTAAATACACATTATATAGCCTTATTCGCACAAAGTAGAGATGTGTCACAAATTGGGGTATTAGCCAATCAAATGTTCCCGAATCAACGTAAGGAATTTTTGGTGGTTTATAAAGAAACCACAAGTCAGTTTTACGGATATTTGCTTTGTGACCTTCACCCGCGAAACACGTTTAGGGTGCTTCTAAGAACGAATATATTCCCAAACGAGGCTGAAACGGTGTATATTCCAGAATGAAAAATATGCCGAAGAAATATCGTGAATTAATAAAAATCTGTCAACGATTTCCCTTGGCACTGCAACAAATGTTTTTTAAAAATATCGACTCCGACTTTTTAAAATGTACCTGTGAAATCTCTCTTAACGTTATAAAATGTAATGTACCAATGAAACCTCCTCAGAAGGCTCGCTTACGTCGTTACAAGAACATAATACCTGCGCTCGCTCGTAAAAGTCACTGTGGCAAGAAAAAGCGAATTATTGTACAAAGATGGGAATCATTCCTCCTCATCTTATTTTCAGTTTTGGGACCTTTACTGACTAAATTAATATAATGAAGAAAGTGGTAATGATTCCGCCCGAGGTCTATGCTTCATTGCAATGTTCAAAGATTCCAGACACGGTTCTAGAGCCCTGTAAAACTGGCTTAAAAGAATGGAAAGCGACTTGTTAGCCCTATTAAAGAGTGAAAAGTCACCTAATGAGAAAAGGATCTTGTACCAAGAGGCTCTGCAGAAATTTCTTCATGAGTACAAAGATTATAAGAATCCGACAGAGCTCCCAGTGGTTATTAGGCACAGCGCTAGCAACGCTGGTGAGAAAGTGAGATAGGCCCTCACCATCAGGATGGAAATATATTAAGGCAAGACTGCAACAAATAAATGTCCCCAAAACATTGATAGGAAATCTGAATAGGTTAAAAGACTTGGATGAAGTCTCGTATGTGTCACAATTGAGTACGCCATCACCCCTAGCAGTAGCAACTCTGAAGAGGAGAAAGAAAAGAACAAACGTCCAACCTTATCCATGTGTCTCTAAAATACGCAAATGGCTAACATATTAAGAAAACGTTATTATGACATTTCTAACCCCTCCTCCTATGGCGGCGTTAATAGACTGTACATAAGTGTTTACGGAGTAGGGAAAAAAGATGTTGAGAGGTTTTTGCGGGAGCAGGATGCTTATACACTTCATAAGCAGGGGAGAAAAAGGTTTAAAACATCCAAGAGAACAGCGGCTTCGATCGACTCTATTTGGCAAGCGGATTTAACAGAAATGCAAAGATATTCAGTGTATATTCTGATATTCTGAAAAATAAATCCCCTGAAACAGTTGCTAAAGCAACCGAAACGCTGATGTTGAAAGAAGATTGGGTTCCTGCCTATTTTTTACGGATATGGGTAAAGAATTTATAGATCGCACTTTTCAGAACATGCTGACAGAGTTTAATATCAGTTACTACACTGGCAGTTCTATACATGAGGCCTCTTTAGTTGAAAGAGTTCTACGTACCATAAAGGAACTAATGCATCGCTATTTTACACATAAAAAGACACACAGATATATAAACATTCTGGGGGTCATCGTCCTCGTCATACAACCGTTCACATCACCGTACGATCGGCACAACACCTAATGAGGTTTTAGAAAGAGGTACGCGCACAGATGTGAGAAGAGATGGAGCACCGCCACCACACTCAACACATTTCAAAATCAATGATTATGTAAGGCTATCACGTTCGGGAAATAAATTCGCGAAGGGATTTGAGCAAGGATGCACACGTGATATTTTTAAAGTTAGTGCTATGAGACCTAAAGGCGAGATAGTGATGTATTACGTTGACGATTTGAATGAGGAAGAAATCGCAGTAGGCTTTTACCGCGAGGAGTTGGAGAAAGTGACTCTGGCCAACTTTGTAACAGAACTCCATGGGCCCATTGAGTTGGAACGTGATTCGTACGAAGTTGGCGTTTGTGAATTACAGCTATCCATCAAATTTTTAACTCTTGAAAATGAGAAAATCATATTTCTGATCCTTAGAAGAATCGATGAGTGTGAAAAATTAGGCATTACCTTAGACAATACTATGCGATGAGTCCTGGTCGGTGAGGTACAGTACTATAGTACAAATTTAACCCTAGGAATCGGTCATTATGACACAGTCATGCGCATTGTGATGGGGTTAAACAAGAGTCTTAAAAAATCGTACCTGACAAACGATTTACTTTTTGAAGTTGTAAACATAGACACGCCTGCACGCACGTTGAAGTTAAAATCAACGCTTAGTACAAATATTAAAGACAAAGAGCTGTTCACAATTGTGGCTGAGGGTCGATATAGTGCAGCTCTCCAAAGAGACACCTTTCACGAGGCACAACAAGACTTGTCCAGCTTAATGTATCAGTTGAAGATGGAGAAATTGAGTGAAAGCTGCACATCCCCAGACATGTGCTATATTTACAGTAATATCGTGGAGCATCAATTTGTTGGGGACACCAAGGCGCGCCTGCTGCGCATTGCACACATCCCCAACCATAGAGGGAAAAGTTTGAGCATTACATATGACAAGCCCCATTATGTGAATGTTGCGACTAATCTATTAACCAATATCTCGATATATACAGTGCCCGCGAAAAGTAACCGATCACTCAAGAAAATACAATATTTTCCCTTGATATTCAGAGACACGTAATTCACTTTCTATTTGTTCTAGCGACATCTGGTAACTTTGAGGTTGCTCGCTGATATGAGAGCTATCCAACGCATTCTCAAATTAGTGTTCTGGTAGCCTTCGTTGCGGGTGGCTGTGTCTCAAATTTGTCAGATTTCACTGTTTGTGTAAATTTCTTGATATTTTATTTTTTTTTACAGAAAGTGGTGTAAATAAAATTTATATATAATGTGTGCTAAAAAACAACTTAAGAGTGATTGTCGAGGTGGTATTGTTGCTTTGCATGCATGTGGGAAATCACAGAGACAGATAGCTAAGGAATTAAACTATCCCAAAGTACCGTTAATTATGGGTTTCACGGGCTAAGAACAATGGTGGCCTAACCACGCCAGTCCCTAAAAAACGATCTGGCAGACCGAGAAAAACAAATTCGCGAACAGACAAACTTATGAAACGTTTAGTATTGAAAAACCCAACAATAACTGCGAAAGAAATAAATTTAATATGAATAATTTGTTATCTGGTGTTTCTGAACGAACTATCCAGGAGCGGCTCCAAGAAGAACTCGGATTACCATCTCGCCATGCTGCTAAGAAACCGTTCATTAATGAAAAAATGCGTAAAAAACGTGTCGCTTTTGTAAAAAATACATTCATTGGACTGTTGATGACTGGAAGAAGGTTTTATTTAGCGATGAGTCGACATTTTGACATTCAGAAGTTGTCCAAAAAAGGTTCGCCGGCCTATTGGCTCAAATAGGATGGACCCTAAATACACCCTAAAGACAATGAAACACCCTCCAAGTGTGATGGTTTGGGGTTGTTTCGGTTACTATGGGCGTGGAAACTTATATTTTCTTCCGAAGAACACAACTATGATGGCAATCCAAAGGACAAAAACATACATGCATGATGGTGCACCATGTCACAGGGCCAAAATAGTGACAAAATGGATACTGACAATAAATTTGATATTTTGGATTGGCTGGTAATAGTCCAGATCTCAATCCGATAGAAAATCTGTGGCTAATAATAAAAAATAAGGTTGAATGCCACGACACTGGCTCAGTCGAAAATTACAAGAGGCCATCAAAAAGGTATGGTGCATGGAAATATCAGTGGAAGTTTGTCAAAACTTGATTAAATCCATGCCAAAACGTCTAGAACAAGTCATCCAAACCAAAGGACAGATGACAAAATACTAATATAAGGTTAGTATACATTTAAACATTGTTTTTTATGTAAAAAATACAAATTTCAAGGGTGATCGGATACTTTTCGCGGGCACTGTATATAAGAACGATTGAGGGAAAAAATTTCCCATTCGATGATGGGAGCTTAACAGTGAAGCTACAGTTTCGTTGCTTTCAGCTATAATGACCCGAAGGCCTTTCACAGTCTATCGAGGGGTGAGATATCAGCGTGGGAGTGAGATTGGATCCATTTTTTCAACAATACTACGCACCGCTGTCCCACTGTTGGAGACGGGGGCTAGATATCTCGGGAGGAAGGCGTTACAATCAGGTTTTAACGCGGTAGAAGACATAATGGGTGAAACTAAACCTAAAGAAGCTCTAGAAAACATTTAAAACGTATACGGGACGAAATCATCAAAGATGCAAAGAGAAAAATGCGTGGTGGCGGAAAGAAGAAGAGGAGGATTATCAGGAAGAAGGGTTTACCAACACGTGGCGCTAAACAGAAAAGGACATAAAAAAATAAGTGTTGTAAGCGTATGAAGCCTATGACTGATCATTTTTTTAACTGATATAAGCTGAGGACACCACTCTCACGAATCATAGACTGATTACTATTTGTCGAGAGAGGTGGTACTATTTCTGACTCGTAATGGCACGTTTCATCCATCGGCGTAGCTCACAATGTTGTAAATCGGAACTGTCCCTCTTTGATATGCCCCCTACACAGGTTTCTATTAAGCATAGCGACGTTATTAAAAGTAACCCATTAAACACAATCATTCACCGAGTGCCCCCATAGAATTCGTGATACCCACTCAGGCCCATACTTTTTTGATCCAAGCTGCATGCACATGTACGCTAAATTGCGTATAGCCCATTCAGATGGAACGGGCTGCGATGATAGTTACTCTGCATACCTTGAAACCAACTTTCTACACGCCATATTCAGCCAGTGTGACGTGTATTTAAATCAGTTTAACATCTCGGCAGGAACGGGTTATTATCACCTACGAGCCTATCTGGAAAATGTCCTCAACTTTTCAAAAGAAGCGAAGGATACCTTTTTAACTGCCGAGGGATTATCAGACAAAAGACGAAAGTAGTATAAAGGATAAATTTAAAAATTCTAAAAAGATATGAGTGTTTTGGATATCTGCATATAGACTTCACGTTCAGGAGAAACTGCTCATGAATGGGTTGATATAAAGTTAAAACTCAACCGCACGAATCCTGAGAACTGTATAAATCTGGGACCTGATCAAGAAGAGGACGCAAAGTCCGTTGTGATTCACTCCCGTACAGCGAGTGAAATTAAGTTCGCCGAAATATGTAAAAATTGAAAAAAAATTAATACATGCAACAGTTAAATACCCAATTATCAGAGTACAGATCAAAGTATATACGGTGCCAGCCGGATTGGCATCGAAGCAGCTAGAAAACGCAGCCCTGGGAGTTCTACCTAAAAGGATATTAATTGGAATGCAGGATCACGCATCGACGAATAGAAAATATAAAAAGAGCGCCTTTAAATTCGCGAATTTCGGCCTTAAAAATATAAATCTCTACGTAAATGGGGTTGCATTGGGTGGGACCATGGTTACGCACTACTCAGGAGACGCTCTGTTCCCGCTCTACGCCAGAGCTTATAGTAGTCTGGCCCATAATTCGATGCCTGTGACGAGCTTGGGTTTGGCGTAACGCAGAAAGAATTTGTCGAAGAATTTAACCTTTACTCATTTGATATTACCCCTGACTTATCTGCTAATATAAATACACACTTAAGTCCACAACAAAGTGAGAACATCTCAGTCAGATTGGAATTCGCCAACCCTACAGATGCGCCTATTAGTTTACTCTTGTACCTCGAATCACAAGCTCTAATAGAAGTTGACCTTTTCTGGAACGTTGTCACAGACTTTTAAAATGGACACGAATACACTCTAGAGAGTAATGTAAAGTGACCGAATCACACGCTCCAAATTTATCGTTGTGTTTGCGAAGAATGAAACATTGAAATTGCCAACTACGAGAGATTGGTATGGGATTATCGTCAACACCGACATTGTGGGGGGTTAGGGGGTTCATTGGTTTGCAATCTTTTTTTAAAAATAGGGAACGAATACTATTTTGATTCACTCGGCACTCAGCCCTGGAGTGACCCTGTTGTCGTACAATTTATCGAACAGCTGCATGTCCCTGAAATTGTCTGGAATCCTTACCCTTCCAAGAATATCTTAGCAATACTTTTGGCATGTATTGCCTTTCATTTCTCATGCACATGTCACGTGGAAGGGATTTATAAATTTTTAAAAATTATTCGATTTGTGCGACACTGAGATGAATGATGAAATGATATGAAGACAAATAAAAAAAAGGTTCCCATTTTTTCGCACTCGTTGTATTGTGTAAAGTTTTACGTGTATATATATATTTGTAACTATATTGTGTAAAGTTTTACGTGTGTATATATATTTATAACTATATTGTGTAAAGTTTTACGTGTGTATATACAATGAAGACTAGGCTATAATTGAGGATACCTGCTAATGAAACATTTATGATAAAATGTGGGGAGTAGACAAAAAACTTACGTTAGTTCGTCGATGACCTGGCGTTTGTTGGACCGGATGTGAGCCAATACCTCGACCTCGTTATTCATGTCACTGGGTTCGCTCTGCGGTAAAGCCTCCAAATCATTTATTCCTCTTTCATCAAAGCTGTCGCGAAAAGTTGCTATAACACGATCAAGCTCCGCGTCGGTCCTTTAAGGAGAAATTAACATGATTAGTTCATGTTGAATCTTTTTTATTTAAAGTTAAAATAAATTAATGTTTAATTAAAGAGTTACAATAAGCAAAAATGATGATTAGTATACCTGGCAAATTATAATCACAAAGCAGATATCCTGACATGTTTCAAAAGTAAGCACCGGGTAGTCTTAAAAGTTTTTATTAATTCTAAAATCCTACCTGTAGAACTTTCTATGAATTTATCAGTAAGAAGCGTGTAATAAAATTTCACTTTCAATTAATAAATTTCGCTGTCTAAATAACGTTATTGATTAGATGGGTGTGCTACGTATCGTCTGCAAGCACGGGTAATGAGCCCAGTTCCGCAGGAAATTCTCCAAAGTTTTAGTAATTCTAAAATCCTACCTGTAGAAATTTCTATAAATTTTTAAGTTATCAAGAAATGTATTATTAGATCCACACCATATATATATATATATATATGAATAGAGACCCGGCCTCGACCTCTGGGCTGATATCCTTTCACATCGTTTTATTACGGCTTTTATAACATTTACACTGAATGATACGATGTATACAACCCGACAACAAATCACAAACTAGTTTTTCAAAACGCATTTATTATGACTTTTTATAAATTATTTAACACTGGCACTGAATGAACCGAAGTATGAAGCCCGAATCACAAATTAAATTAATTACTTACATATTAATGTCGTCTTCAGTGCTCGTTTCTTGCACTCCGTCGTAAATTTCTGCAATGGACTGCGTTGAAAGTAGTGCGTTCCGGTCTGCAGCTTCGAAAATTACACACGATGTCTCTGTAGAAATCTTTATCTTCAAACAATTCAGGGGAGAAGTAAAGCTGCTGTGACTGACTCATAGCGAGATATTTCTATAGCAATGGTCGATTAAAAACAACTGATGTGGATTCCTGTGATGAAAAGGCCCCTTTTGTAGACAGGTCGTAATTGTGAACATTCCACAATACCCGAATCGCGATTTTCCTATTGATTAATTATCGGTGAATTTTGGATGGGACACAACGTGTGAGTGATGCCATCCACCAACCAGAGGTCCTGGGGCTCCGCCCACAAGGTTGTGATTGGCTGTCCCGTGAAATCTGGGGCGTGTCAAATATATCTTGGCCGTTTCATAAATTTCTTCCAAAAGCGTAGAGAGGAAAGCTTTGTTTGCAAAATAAATCTTGTTTTCTGGGACGCCGATGAGGCGGGTGGGGGAAGGGAGATTTGAACATATAACAAGTACCCTTTTATATATGAGGAGCTTAGCAAGAATATAAAAATAAATTTGGAAATCGAGGACAGAACGTATCGGTTTAAGATTATGGTCACCCATCTAGATTAACGGCCCATGGCGGCTAGGGCCCTAAGTTTTACGGCCTTACCTGTAACACTGTTGAGTGATCAGAAAAGGTAGTGTGAGGGATCTTACTGACAATCGAAAATAAATTTGGATTCGGGTACAAATCTCGTAGGTTTTTAAAGTGAGATAGAGAAGCGCTAAAACTGGAAAATAAATTTGAAAAAATTAATTGCCCATGAAGGATGGCCGTATCATAAACGTGTGGGTTTAATCTTTATGATGTCTAGCGAATAGAAATAAGGTTCCACCGAAGAGAAGTTTATTATCGATATTATAATTCCGTTGTTGTCTTTCGGCTCCTGGTGCCACTAAAACCCGCTGGTAGAATAAAGTGTTTCAAATTTAGTTTTTTAATTAATAAATCTTTAATAACCATATATATATATAATATATATATATATATATATATATATATATATATATATATATATATATATATATATTTTATATATATATATATATATATACACACACAATGTGTAAATTATTTTTTTTATTTTCATTATAGTTAATATTATTTACAATATATTTAATTATTTAATATAACTGTATATATATATAGTACTTCTCTGTACTAATATCATGATGGTTATACTCCATTGTTTTGTATATTAGATTTTATATATATATATATATATATTTCTCGGTCCTATTTCTTATGCTATTATTATTTTTTATTTAACTTTTTGATCATATATATTCCATGTGAATTCTTGTCAGTCCCCAAATTTTTAACTCTCTTGTACTAATTTCTGTAGTAAATGATAAATATTCTCGGCAAACCGTCTTATTCCGCTCCCTCTATATTCAGAAATCTGGCATAAATGATACATATATATATATATTGATATATATATATATATTTATATATTGATAATAATATATATATATATATATATATTGATATATATATATATATATATATATATATATATATAATATATATTGATATATATACATATAAACACACACACATATATACATTATATATATATATATTTCATTATGCCTTATTTCTGAATATACAATTCCTCTGAAAAATAAATCGCCGTAAACCTGAAAATAGCTTTTAAAAAAAAAAATATATATATATATATATATATATGAAAGAGAGAGAGAGAGAGAGAGAAATAAACAAGCACATAAACAGACAAACATGACCGAGTCTTGCAATACAGTTTAACGGGAAATCCTGTAGCCCACCGTTTTAACGTACTGTTTAACGGGGAATCCAGCGTCTTAACCATTAGGATACCCATGATTCCCATTTATCTACCATCCATTTGTGTGGAAGGATTGCTGTGTACCGAACCAGGTCTCGAACCCGTCGCATATAATCGTGCATATACGGGGCTCCAACAAACGTTAGCCCCCCGCCCATGGCCTAAACCATTAGAGGTACAGTAAAACTAAACATACCTTACAAAAGAGAATTTAATCCTGCATTTAATAAGAAACAATTAAAACTTGGTGTTCCCGCCATTGGCTTCCAAGACACCCTGAATTCGCTTTGGGTACCTTGCCAAAAGTGACGTGAATAGATCTTGATAGTTACGCAAATTTTCTAAAACAGTTTCAATGTGTTGCGTCATTGTATCCTTCGAAAATCGATTTGCTGCAGGTTCTTGAAACAAGAGACATTCAACCTTGTCCTTTATAACTGATCCAATGTGTTCACAGGCGTTCAGGTCAGGAGAATATCCTGGCCATTCTTCATTTCCAAAGAAATCGATCTCATGGTTCCGCAACAACTATTGAGTGGCTAATGCCTTAAAGCAGGGGGGCCTTATCATGCAGAAGTGTGACCTGATCGACATCCATAACATTGTTTGGGTTTCTTAGAAAAGGAATGACATACTGGGATAGAATAATATCACGAAAATACTGTTCATCCCAACTCTGACCATTTGGCTTCAGCACCCACATGAGCTTCTTTGCAGTGAACAAAACAAACACACCAACACCGTCTGGTCTTTTTAATAATTCGTGATAATTTCATTGCCATCGATTTCATCTGGTGTTGGGGCCCACACTCGATCATTTTGGTAGTTAGGCCGATGTGTTACGTAAACAAAAAATTCATCGGAGACAGCTAAATGCATAAAATTATCCACATCCCAATCTTCAAGATAATGGGCAAACCACATTCTGTCATCGATGTTAAGTTGAGTTTTTCTTGGCTTTGGGTGTTCATGCCAAGGCTTTAAACCTTGCCTATGACGGTACAGTCGAATGATCTCACCACTAACGATCTTTCCTCTCAACACTTCGATCTCTCTAGAAAGTTTAGCACAGCTGTTTTTCCGCTTACGCGTACCGCTTTCAATGATGTCCTTTGTTTCCTGAGAGAGTGGCAAATTTGGGCGGCCAGATTTGGTTGTATCCATTTCACATTCATCCAAAGTTTTATTCCAATTTCTTTTGACGAAGTCCTCACTTCTTCGCAACTTTTTGACAACCCATGAACGTGTTATAAAGGTGGCTCCAGCATCACGAGCTTCACGAAATGTTATTGCTCGTATTCGATCTATCACACGTTGCCTCTCCGAATCACCAATTAATTGAGAAGCCATTGTATTATCACTCTATCAGCTAGAGTAATTTTAATACCTGCAATAAATAAAGAATTTTATATATTTTTATAATCACTTAAAACTTTTTCGATATAAGTAAACATGTAAGCTGCAAATGGGGGGGGGGCTAAGGATTTTTGGAACCCCTTAGTTGTGTGTGTGATATTTTATGGGCGTATAGTCGGGAGTGTACGTGCATTTGTGTGCGTTTGTCTGAACGATGTAAACACTGTGCCAACTGGCTGATAATGCCTGGAGACACTGGCTTCTACGCCAACTGGAGGACTAGGACCTTATAAGACAGAAAGCGCTGGGATGAAGTCAAATATGCGCTTGGCTCCTGCCAAGCGAACACACCTCTCTCCTTTCTCTCTTAGGTTAGGTATACCCCTTTGGGGGGGGTGAGGCCGTCCAAACTTCTCCCCCAAAGAGGTTAGGTGGACTCCCCAGCTTGCTGGGGGGGGGGAGTTCCCCTCCCCCTTTTTTTGGCACCCTGGGGTTGGCACTGTGGGGTTCTTGCAAGAAGGGGAAGGGGGGTTGGCACTCATCGCAACACTGATCAACATTTGCAATTGCATTGCACGCTCTCCTTTTGCCGTCATCTACTACTTTGGTATGCTGAATCCAAAATTATATCCATTTTTGCCCATCACGTACGGATTTTTTGCAAATAGCATATAATTTTATATAATGTTTATATACGCATGTATATGTTCCTGTATATTATATATGTTTTTGTTAATATTATATTATGTTATGTTATTATTATTATATGTATTTATTGTTATCTTTTTATATTTTCCGACTTTCGATAATATGGCATCAAGAGGCTGCTTAAGTAATCCTGACATATTTTGCTATATATGTGGCAGTTTTCTTTCAAAGAAACAGAGGCAGAATATCACAGACGTTGTCAGTAAAATGTATTATGCCTACTTTGGAATGAAACTCGGAGACCAAGACAAGTCATGGGCTCCTCAAAAAATTTGTCGTTCTTGTGTTGAATTTCTACATTTCTATCCCCGATTGCTTTTCCTCTATCTTGTTCCACCATTTAGGCGGCATCTTTAAATTATCTCTTTTAAACTTAAAATTATCTCTTAAAATTATCTCTTTTAAACGTATCAGTATTTACAAATAAAATCTTGAGATTATATCACATGCTAAGAACGCTATTTACCGCTAACCATTCATCCAAATTTATTGAAATCATCATAATTTGCTCTCCTAAAATTTGGCACCCTGAAGTTATTTAATTCTGTAAACACTGGTATGCAAATCAGAAAAAAATTTCCATTGTTTATGTTTCAATAGGTCACTTTACATAATTCTGCAATGCTGATTTCAAAATTAACATTCATTTTGCTTCATCAAGTCAGGATTTTTCAGAAATCGAAAAATAAAATAAATGTATTTTCATGTACTTGGTTATATTTAGCATATTGGGATATTTGGATTTTGAACTCTTCAAACTGTGATCAAAGGTCTATTTTAAGTAATTAATTTGTCAAATAAAAGAATAAAGCTGGTACAAGTATTCAGTTGAACATTTTCCTGAATTTTATGAGTTATACGCGACTAAATCCACGCTATTTTGTTGGTTTTCTAGGCGTTTCACCGGAGGTCTCTCTTTTCAGTGACCAGCAGTAATCAGCCATCATGTTGACATTCCACCTTCCTTGATATCTCTTCTCCACTATCTTGATGTCCTGGTGAAATTTTTCTCCTTGTTCTTCGCTGACACTACCAAGATTTTCGGGAAAGTAGTCCAAATTCGAATGTAAGAAGTGAACCTTCAAGCTCATGTTGTAGCCCAACTTTTCAAATTTATTCAGCATGTTTTCAACATTCATTTTGAAATTTGGGTCCTTTTTGTTCCCCAAGACGTTCTGAATACATTTTTGAAGCCAACCAAGAGGTACAAAAGGGAGCGTTCGCGACAACTCTTTAATAATTATATAGATTTACGTAGAAAAGTTAAAAGATTAATTAGAGATACCAAAAAATGAATTTGAAATTCAAGTAGTTATTGAGTGTAAAGGAAACCCTAAAAGGTTTCACAGTTATGTTAGTAATAGGAATTCTATTGGGCCACTGGTAGACTGAAGCGATAACCTAATAAATAACTATAATGTAGCCTACAAGAGGTGTAAATGCTAATGTCTTTTTCCTTGTAAGTAATTACTAAGCAAAAATTGCCATGGTTAGTACATTCTAATGACATATTGGAATTTTCGGATCACCTTATAAGTTATAGCCTTATAAGGCTAACTAACGAAAACATCACGACTTAACCTAACCAATCGTTAGGTCAACTGTACGCCCTTGACGATTGGTTAGGTTAAGTCGTGATATTTTCGTTAATTAGCCTTATAAGGCTAACTAAAGAAGGCTGCGGCCCGATCTTCAGGTGATCCGAATTTTCTTTCAAAATTTACTGTTAACTTTGAAACAGTATTCAGGAATAACTACCAAAACTTTTCTCTATCACCTGCGGACGTAGGACATGGGGCTATGCAAAAGCATAAGACAATTTTGCCTACCCGAATTTGGTTACTCAGTCTGACTGAGTAACCTGGCGACCATAGATGAATAGTAATATTTTACAAGCTCTTAACTGCACGAGGCATCTTTCGTAAACTACAAACTCTTTACACACACGATACTTTATATTTGCAAACAAGCATAATGGGAATTAGCTTTTCAAGAATTTTATTGGTGTTCATAAGAAAACGCAGAGCAGAATATTATTTTACAAGCAAGAAAATAATTAAATTTAATTATTTTCATACCTGTAAAAGATATGAAAAAAATTACCTCCGATTTAGTTGAGAAGATAAAGTGGCTTTATAAAATCTAATATTTACTGACGGTACTGAAGGACATGTATGAATGGCCCAGCAATTCGTTTCAATGTTCTACTAAAACATACTTCCGTAGTAGCACCTCAAATATTAACTAGCTTCAGTATAAATACATCAAATAATTCACGGCAATCCAAAGAAGCTTAAGTCAGGAGCTTAAAAACTACTAAAATAATTTGTGGGCTTTTAACCGAAGAGATTAAGGAGTAAAGAAACTAATAAAGCAATATAACAATGGACACAAAAGAAATAAAAGTCGGAAACAAACAGTTTACTGCTCAAAATAAAAGAAACAACAGAACTAAAAGTACCAAAAACATTGAAAATAAATGAAGATGATATAGTACTAGAAACTAGAAACCCAACACTGAAAACGTAATATTTGAAGAAAACACTAATCAACTGAGGTTACAAACGCATCACTCGAACGATAAGGAAAAACAAGAACAAAATAAAACACCTAAATTACAGTTGAACTATAAAAGAAATAAAAATAAGACATCTTCAAATAATCAAGCCACTAAACAGATAAAGGAAGCCAAATATGGTAACAAAGAAACCGAAGGAAACTAAAGGACTATAAAGGAAATAATAAATTAAGGCTTCAAATATATAAAACAGCTACGAAACAAAACATTTTAGAACTTTAAGTAACCAAAGCGTGTTAAAGGACAAAGAGCTGACGAGAATCTGAATAACTTGATGATGGAAGACCTTAAAGAAACCCGACGGAATAAGGATATAGAAGAAATAACAAATCCGAAAATATAAAAGACCCAAAAATAAATTCAAACGAAATAGAAATGTAGAATTTTACGAAAGAAACAAACAAATAAATTTCCCTCTTCTGAAGATTATTCTGCATTGCATCCAAATAAAATATGGTTGTAAATAGAGTTTGTTTCGTGTGACAAAAACACAATTTATCCAGACATGTTGTTTATTAACAAGCAATTAAAGCAATTTATTTCAACAAAAGGAACAAATTTTCAAATTTCTAAACTACTGTTCCCGTTTCTACGAACTCTTTCACATTTAAAACACACTCAAAATAAATGTAAAGAAAAAGTGAGAACGCATCTGAAAAATTACAAAACAAAAACTGTCAGAGAGGAAAAAAAAAACACTTTTTTTTTCTAATAAAGGAAAATACGAACGATCATTGTCTGTTTGAAGCTTTTGTCTATATTTCCAACTTCGGAATAGAAAATATTTAAAAGTTAAAAATAAACTGAAAGTACCTTGTGTATATATATATATATATATATATATATTATATATATATTCGGTGGTGTAAGTAGATGAGTTCATTAATAAGCGATTAAATTTTTTCTCACGATTAATTGGTCGGTGAACTGATTAACGAAATTGTTCTCGTTTCAGGGAAACTGTAATTGATGTTTCAGTTAATTTTCAAAACCTTGTCGACCTGTAAGTGAGGGAAGAGTAAATAAATAAAATTATCTCTGAGGAAAGTTGTTAAAATCCGTAAGTTCTTTTAGCGGAAAATTAATCTTTTCTTCAGTATTTGTTTAAGAAGTATATAATATCAGTCCGATAAAATTAATTGATATTCGTCCTTCTTTACCATTTTACTATTTCAGCTCTATGTCATATACTGTACGTTTTTTCACAGAGAATGATAGAAAATACATGAATACTGAAACTGTATGCATTTCTGAAGAGATTAATTTGAGATTTAGTGGACACTAATCTATTAAAAACTTACTTTGTGCACAACCCCACATTCTGAAAAGGACGGCTGGAAAGAGGGATTAGAGGAAACAAAGCGTAAAGGTAAATCGAATTTTATGTTTCTTTAGGGAAAAGTCAAAAGACTTTTCACTCCACGAGATTACTCTATCGATTCGAAATAAAAACCTCGGTTTAGCTGTAAATTTCACTTATACATTCATAAACCAAACTAAATGATTTGTAAAGTAACACTCGCTTCGTTTCATATCCACAAATATTATATAGTTTTACAAAACTAAATTGTGTGTATATATATATATATATATATATATATATATATATGTATATATATATATATATATTCAAGCTGATCTGACTGTTCATTCAATTAATAATAATCGTAACGTTAATCAATGTAATAATATCATTTACTTGTGTGTTTATTAAAAGAAGGAAATTCATTCTATTTAACCTTCTATTTTAACGACATTTATTACTTTGATCGAAAGATCTGGTGACCTCGACCCTCAAGCAAACATTCATTTAATTAATCTAAATACATTATTATAAGGCCTACGACACAAGCCACACACATTATATATATATATATATATATATGCAGTAAAAATCACAGAATAACACGTGATCTTATTAATAAGCAAACAACCACAGGGAAAAGGAAAAAGAAACACGAAATCCGAGCGCTTTCGTGATATATTCACATCTTCAGGGACAAGAAAGAAATTTCTTTCTTGTCCCTGAAGAAGTGAATATATCACGAAAGCGCTCGGATTTCGTGTTTCTTTTTCCTTTTCTCCGTGTTTGTTGCTTATATATATATATATATATATATATATATATATATAAATGAAAATGAAAAGGTTTATTGGCAGACCATAGTCATATACAGGGTGTTTGAAAACTTTCTGTACAAATTGTAATGGGGGATAGGCAACACCAAGACAAACCCTTTTCGTCTATAAGTGTATGTCCGCTGACGTCACCATTAGGCGCGAGAGGGCGCCGCTGCAATTGGCTAAAAGGTGAAGTGGGCTAGAATCGCGCTTGCCGCGGGCATTCTTAAATCGGACGTAGTACGCGTAACATGGAGCGCTTCACGACTGATGAGATGGCTGACATGCATATGGTGTATGGGGCTGCCAATGGAAACGGAAGAGCTGCTGTGAGGTTGTACCGACAGCGCTTCCCAAACAAACATGTGCCAAACCACCAAACGTTTGCGTATTTGCATCGGCGACTGCGAGAAACTGGAACATTCCATGCAAACATGCATGACACTGGTCGGGAGAGAAACGTGCGCACTCCTGACATGGAAGAAGAAATCCTACGGCGATTTGAGGACAATCCAAGCGCAAGCACGCGAGGTGTTGCACGTATCCTCGGTGTGAACCACGACCTGGTCGTAGGATTTCTTCTTCCATGTCAGGAGTGCACACGTTTCTCTCCCGACCAGTGTCATGCATGTTTGCATGGAATGTTCCAGTTTCTCGCAGTCGCCGATGCAAATGCGTAAACGTTTGGTGGTTTGGCACACGTCTGTTTGGGAAGCGCTGTCGGTACAACCTCACAGCAGCTCTTCCGTTTCCATTGACAGCCCCATACACCATGTGCATGTCAGCCATCTCAGCAGTCGTGAAGCGCTCCATGTTACGCGTACTACCTCCGATTTAAGAATGCCCGCGGCAAGCGCGAGTCTAGCCCACTTCACCTTTTAGCCAATTGCAGCGGCGCCCTCTCGCGCCGAATGGAGACGTCAGCGGACATACACTTATAGACGAAAAGGGTTTGTCTTGGTGTTGCCTATCCCCCATTACAATTTGTACAGAAAGTTTTCAAACTCCCTGTATATATAATATGTGTGTGGAAAAGGTTTTCCACAGGAAATAAATTTTTATTAAAATTTTAAAAAATATCATTCTGTTTGTATAAATTAAAGTATTAATCCTTTAAAAGCTATTATTCTATTCGTATAAATTGAAGTATTAATCCGTTAAATTTTTAATATTTGTATAAATTGCTCAATGCCCAGTAGATTTTCTGGCATCCTTTTCGATAAGCCTAACGACGCTCTTCAAACGTGCCACATCTATAATCTTAAACAGAGATTCCTAAATTCCAAATGTTCTTTTCGGCTAATATAAATCACATAAAGGAGTTAAGTATAAAACCAAAATTATATAAATTCTTTTGCGAATATCATTATTAGACTAGGACTTTGCAACTTTAATAATTTTTTGTAAACGTGGCACCACGGGAGTTCCTCCAGGAAAACACCTTGAGAAGAGCAGTGCGTGCCTCGCCCTTTGGGCAACCAGTTCGGCTCGGGTCCTTTGTTCGTTAATAACTCTGTAAGCAAGTGTAATGTTAAAGATTTGATTTTCTAATGACTCTGCATTGTAAAAGAAATCAATCTAATATCTTAAAAGTGATCTATCCTTGTGAAATAAAGACTGAAAAAAGGTAACTTAGTATATCCTTCCACGAGAGAAGCATTCCACTTCCACAACGGACTGAGGGAGGGGACGCCATTGAGCGAAGGTATAAATACTGTAGATTTATACGTAACTCGCAGTCAGATTAAGTTTGAAAAGAATAACCGAGGACGTCAGCAGTATAAACTTCATTGTCGATGCAAAGAAGCCACATACTGGGCATACCATAAACAGTCGGGGAAGATGTAACGAAAAAAATCATCATCTTCCGACATATATATATATATATATATATATATATATATATATATATATATATATATATATATATATATATATATATATATGTATATATATGTGGTAAATTTGTCACTATAATAATGTTAATTAGGTTAATGATTGCTTTGGCTCGAGGTCACCAGATCTTTTCAGATCAAATAATGTTATTCATTAGGAAATTAATAGAGTGAGTTTTCTTCCTTTATTAAACAAAACAATGATATTTAAGTGGAACAAATAAACGTTACAGTTGCTTGAATGCAAATTGAATACACCTTGGCAGAATGAATGAAACTCGAGTTGAAATATTATGAACATGCACTTGAATATTATAATAACGCGGGAGGAAATTAGTCTTTTTATAAAGTTAAGTGAATGACACCGGGTCATTACAGCGTGTTACAAGATCGTTACATGATGAGATCTAAGGTGTCACTAAGATTTGCTTCAAGGAAGGATGTGAGCGGTGTGACGTTCCCAGCAGAGGGAAGGCTTCGAGTGAGTGTCGCAATGTAACGTCATCTTGGTCGCGGCTATGTGTCGAGAGAACAATGGGCATATTGTGAAAGTAAAAATAAAATTGCGAAAGTATCTGAAGGCCTCTCTGTAGCTATACCTTGTTAACCCCTGTTGCTGTTTCGTGTGTTGGTCTCTCTTCACACGGAGGTCAAGCTGGTGGCCACGCCTCTAAGGTCTGGCTTGGTGGAGGAGCGAGTTGCTCTCTTGCGCTCTCCACCGTACATAGCGAGGTACACTCGGCTCATCTGGTACCGTCCTGATCCAGGCATATAGTCTTCTCTTGAAGACTTCAATTTTGACCCCTGTAACGTTTCTGAGATCCTTTGGAAGCTGGTTGAAAAGTCTTGGGCCCCTGACAACGAAGCCATTTTCCTTCAGTGTTGAGGAGGTCCCTTGTCGTGCTTTTAATTTGGGAAAACTACACATTCTGCCTTTCCTTTTTCCAGTGTTGTTTGAATGGTAATTGGGTTTAGTTTTAGGATTGGTACCAGTTTTTCGATAATTTTCCATATGTAAATTATGGTGTACCTATCTCTTCTTCTTTCGAGGGAGTACAGATTTAGTTTACGTAGTCTTTCCCAGTAGTTGAGTTCTTTGCAGCCTTCAATCTTGGATGTGAAATGTCCTTGCGTTTCTTCTAGTTTATTAGTTTCTTCCTTTTTATATGAGGACGTTAAAACTGAGCAGTATTCAAGTTTTGGTATAATCAGTGTTTTAGCAAGGGAATCATTACTGTCCTGTCCCATCTTTTGAACGTTATTAGTACCTGTCCCGCGACTCTTTTTGCTTTATTTATCGCTATCTGATTTTGCGTTTCGAATTTCGCATCATCTGTCATTATTACCCCCAGATCGATCGCTTTCGTGCTTCTCTGAATTTCCTGTCTATCTGGAGCATAATATGCAGTCTGTTTAAGTTCCTCTTTTCTATCATATCTCAAGAGCTGAAATTTCTAGGTGTTAAATGACATGTTATTGTCTTCTGACCATTTGTATATTTTGTTCGTGTCCCTCTGCAAGGCCTCCACTTCATTTACATCGCTGATTTTTCTGCTGATCTTTGTATCGTCTGCAAAGGATGTTACTATACTGTTGCTCTTTACTCTGCTGTCTATGTCTGTTAGCATGATAATGAACAGGAGTGGGGCCAGTACTGTCGCTCGTGGTACTGAGCTGCGTACTCCCGATTCTGATGGTGATATACCTTGAATTCTGACGACCTGTAGACGTTCTCTGAGGAAATTGTAGATCTATTTTCTCACTTTGCCTGTTATTCCCATATATTTCATTTTATGTTCTATGATACCGTGATCACATTTGTCGAAAGCTTTAGCAAAATCTGTGTATATGACATCGTAGTTGTCATTGCCTTCCAGTGCATCTAGGATATTGTTGTAGTGTTCTATTAGTTGTGATAGACACGATCTACCTGATCGTAATCCATGCTGATTTTCGTTGAATCTTTCCAGTGTCTCCAAGAAATCATAAATTTCCCCTCGAACTATTCTTTCAAATACTTTGGTGAGGTGGGACGTCAATGACACTGGTCTATAGTTCTTTGCTTGAGATCTATCCTTCCTTTATATATAGGGACAATGTTTGCTCTTTTCATGATGCTCGATATTTCCCCAGTGTCTAGGGATCTTCTCCATATCCAGTATAAAGGTACTTATTTAATTTTTACAGTTATTTATTTAATTTTTACAGTTTATAATCAATAATGCGTTCCAACTGTCCGGACCTGCAGCTGAATGTGGCTTCATTTGTCCTATAGCTCTCGCTACATCTTCTGAGGTAAAGTCAAAGTCTGTTATACACTCGCCTTGCAATTTCTCTTCAAAGAATGCATCTATGTCAGGTATCACTTTTTCACTTTTTGGGGAAGTAAAAACTGATTCAAACTAGGCTCTCAATGTTAGTCGGTTAGTTCATTATTTCTCTTCCTTAAGGGCCCAATAGCGACGCGCGTTTTTTGTTTTCCTTTTCGCATAACTATAGAAATATTTTGGATTTTCCTTTATTGCTTCTACCGCCTTTTCCTCTTCCCTCTCTGTATGGTCCTTAATCAGGGCTTGTATTTCCCTATCGATAACCTCCAGTTTTTCTTGTATTACTTTCCTGGCATTATCTCCACAGTTGCCTAACTTCGCCCCCACTCTCTTACTTTAGCGGAATATTCTTCTCTTTTGGTTCTCTAGCCAGCTCCTCTTTCCTTTTGGCTGTGATTTCGGAGCATATTTTTCTAAAATTCTCAGCGTTTTTTTCTTCAGTTGTTTTATTCTCTAAAACTGTTAGTAGTATGGGCAAAAAAGGGGCGACTGCAATGCAATTGCAAAGGCTGATCAATGTTGCATAAGTTATGCAACAAGGGGAAATGTTGCAATGTGTTGCAACAGGGGAGAATGTTGCAATGTGTTATGCAACAAATGTGGAGAATGTTGCAAGAGCAACAAGGGGTTACGCAACTTGGAGGCGGAGTTATCCCCCAAGAGAAAGAGAGAGGAGAAAGAGAGAGAGGAGAAGAGGTGTTCGCCTTGCAGGAGCCATGCGCATATTAAGACTTCAACCGAGCGGCCGTTGTCTTAATATGTTCCTAATCAGCCAGATGGCTTAATCAGCCAGTTGGCTTATCTGGCTGAGTTGCCAGTTAACGCTTATTTATTTAATTAAAGCATATATTCTGGCTTAACCCACCAGTTGGCGTATCTGGCTGAGTTGTCACTTTGCGCTATTTATTTAATTAAAGCATATATTCTGACTTAACCCGCCAGTTGGCGTATCTGATGAGTTGCCAGATTGCGCTATTTATTTAATTAAAGCATATAGTCTCGCTTAATCCGCCAGTTAACTTAGAAGGCGTAAATGGCTTGTTCAGATGTGCAGGTTGAGTTGCCAGATCGCGCTATTTATTTAATTAATGCATATATTCTTTACAGTTGGTTTAGAAATCCGCTTTAGAAGCTAACCAATTGATGTAATTAAATACTGTGTACAACCAAAAGAATTAAATAAAACACTATTACATCATTCTGTTTATTTAGGCGAATTAATGGAAATATAGAGAAAATAAATATACAATGGAATATATATGATCAAAATAATAATAGCATACGGACGATGAATATATAATAAATATACAATGGAATATATATATGATAAAAAAAATAATAATAGCATAAGGAACACGAACAGGAAATATATAATAAAAAATATACGAAACGTTGTATTATCAATATATTAGTGCAGGAAAAATATATATATAGTTATATTAAATAATTAAATATATTGAAAATAATAATATACGAAATGTATAGGGTGTCCATAAATGATTACCCTGACTAAAGCATGCTATAACTTTTAAATAAACACTCGTATTCAAACACAGTTCTAATCATAAGTAGATAAACATACAAAGTTTTGATACATTGTTAATGAACTTAATAAGCTTCCACATGTGCACCCCTAGTGGCACGTAAAATGTCTAAACGGTATTCACACTCACGCCACACATTTTCCAACATTTGTGGGTTAACTGTTGCAATTGCATCCGTAATGCGTTCTCGCAATGTCCTGATATCTGGAACAACTGTTGCATAAACCAAATCTTTAACATGACCCCAGAGAAAGAAATCCAGCGGGGTAATGTCTGGTGATCTTCGGGGCCATGGGATTGGGCCGTCCCTGCCAATTCATCGATTTGGAAATGTTGCGTCGAGAGTTTCACGAACAACATGCGCCCAATGAGGGGGTGCCCCATCTTGTTGGAAGATGACAGTTGGCTGCCTGTCCTGCAGCTGGGGGATGGCGTAATTGGTGAGCATATCCAGGTACACAGTTGGGGAAACAGTGTTCTCAGCGACGAAGAAAGGACCAATTACACTGTGTAACACTGATTCTGTTTATATAGAATTTTTTGTTTGTATATGCATTTCTGGGCGCTGAGTCCAAATCTGGCCTTGGATTGTGTGTATCATCAATGATTTCAGAGATAATCCATTTTTCATGTTTTACCAGTATAATGTTATTATGGGTGCAGCAATATCAGAATAATCAGGAATTGTTGAGAACAATCCGGATGTTCGTTGACAGTTTCTTGCTCTAAAAATTGCCCGAAACTTCCACTGTGCTATATAAAGAAGAGCGCAGAGTCTGAGAAGTCAGTAAGTGTGAGCACACGAAGAAAGCAGGTTGTTTGTCTGATGGTTACCAGCACTGAGGTACTGTGTTTCTGTGCTTCTCTGTGCTGCTGACGATTTGAGTGTTATCGACCCTTTTTTATTGCATTATTCCAGTGTTGTGAATACATCTTTTTTCTGGAATCTGTAATCTGCTGCAGATTTAATAACTCTTCTCTCTATATCTGCAGGTTATGATTAATGTAGTACAGTTTGGTAAAGAGAATGGCAACTAGAGCCTGTAAACACTCGCCGGATATATTCTGCTACGTTTGTGGGTATGACATAGGCCCCAAGCAAGTATCGCACAAGATTGTGAAAGGCACCAAGTTCTGGATCGCCTATCGGCTCTATTTTGGTATGCCTATGGGTGACCAAGATAAGCCCTGGGCACCCCATGTGATCTGTGGAAGCTGCCACTCCACACTTGAAGGGTGGCTGCGGGGAGTATGCAAGGCAATGCCCTTTGCGGTACCCAGAATATGGAGAGAACCAAAGAGCCACCACGACGATTGCTACTACTGCATGGTAGATGTTTCTAAGTACAGGAAAGCTAAAGGAAGGCAGACTGTTCAGTATCCAAGCATAGCGTCGTCCATACCTCCTGTACCACATTGCGAAGGTCTTCCAATACCACGTCCACCAGAACAGGTATCTATCCATTACTTTACCTTCTGTATTTACAGACTGTGGGTCATTATGTGTCGATTTTTCTTAGTGCTGATGCTCTTCTACATATATAGCTATGCCTATATTTTGTTTCTTTGCTTTGCAGGTTGAAAATGAGGATGCAGCTAGCTCATCTGAGATGTCGGCTAGTGAGGACAGTCATGATGAAGAATATACAGTAACTTTCAGTACAAACCCTCACTTTCCAAATCAGAGGGAATTGGACGACTTAATTAGAGATTTGGATCTGACGAAATCAGGGTCTGAGCTTCTGACCTCCAGACTCAAAGAGTGGAATTTGCTTGGAGAAGGCTGCAAGAGCACTGTATACCGAAAGCGGCATGAAGAGTTTGCAAGGTTCTACGATGGCAATGGCTCTCTCTGTTATTGCAGCGAGGTTAATGGTCTATTCACAGATATTGGGTTAACACATACCCTCAGAGTGGCGCATGTTTATTGACAGTTCAACTCGGAGTTTAAAAGCTGTTCTACTCCAAAATGGGGACAAATATCCATCTATACCAGTTGCACATTCTGTTCAAATGAAAGAGGACTATGAAAATGTCAAACAACTGCTCACTCAAATCAGGTATGAACAATGTAACTGGGACGTGTATGGTGATTTCAAAATGATTGGTTTCCTGTTAGGTTTACAAGGAGGGTTTACTAAATATTCATGTTTTCTTTGCCTGTGGGATAGCAGGGCTTCAACTGAGCACTATAAAACAGTTCAGTGGCCTCCACGTGAAGGACTGCAACCAGGAAAGTACAATGTACTCAGGGAACCTCTTGTGAAGCCTGACATAGTTCTGCTACCACCTCTCCATTTTAAGTTGGGTCTAATTAAGCAGTTTGTAACTGCGTTAGATTTCGGAGGGGAAGTTTTCCAACAGATTCGGGTCATGTTCCCTAAACTCTCTGAAGCCAAAGTCAAGGCTGGCATCTTTGTAGAACCACAAGTCAAGGTGCTGTTGAATTCAAAGAACCTTGAAGCCAAGATGACTCCGATCGAAAAAGAGGCTTGGTGTGCTTTCCGTGATGTGGTTCGTGGGTTTTTAGGCAACCATAAAGCATCAAACTATAAGGAGTTAGTGTCAAACTTGATTAAGTGCTATGGCAAAATGGGGTGCCGTATATCTTTAAAATTACACTATCTGCATTCACATCTAGACTTTTTTCGTGATAACCTGGCCGATGTGAGTGAAGAACATGGCGAAAGATTACATCAAGATATTCAAACGATGGAGAAAAGGTACCAGGGCCATTGGGATGCTTCCATGATGGGAGACTACGTATGGTCGCTGATCAGAAAGGATAAGAATGTTCATACGCGGAAGTCGCGTTCTTCAGTGCATTTTTAAGGAACGCACACTGCATAACGAGGCTTGTTATTCTCTTATCGGTTCTCTTCATGATATATATTATATCCTTTGCACAATTTTGGGTTTGTCAAACAATTTTGGCTCAATAAACATTAATTTCCAATAGTGTTTTTATTTTCAGAAAATATTTATGTTAGCCTTCTTTATATACTTTGCCATATGAAAAGTGTGATAACCTATATTTTTGAAACGGTTGATGATAGAGCAAAACCAATATCATTTTCGGAATCAGCGCCCCGAAATCATTAAGAAACGACAGAAAAATCACAATAAACAGAAAATTTTTCAAATTTTCTTACCCAGTGTTATCTGGTCATGCATTAGTCCACACTAGACATTGATCTTCGGACTGCCCAGAATATGCTCCCTTACGGCACGTGGGTTTTCCGATCCCCAAATACACACATTGTGTCCGTTGACTATACCACTAAGATGAAACGTAGCCTCGTCTGGAAAGCAGACACGTAACAAGAAGTCATTATCCCCGTCAATGCTGTTCAAAATGTCAATTGCGAATTGTTCACGTTTTGGACGGTCATCAGGCTTCAGTTCTTGAACAATTTGTACCTTGTAGGCGTGTAATTTCAAACGTTTGTGTAACACCTTGTGCACCGTAGACTTCGGTATCTTTAGTTGGCATGAAGCTTGTCTCACCGATTTCCTTGGTGACTGTGTGAAAGCAGTTTCAATGTTTTCCACCGTCCCATCGGAAACTGATGGTCTACCACTACTCTTTCCCTTTTCCACTTCTCCAGTTTCCAAGAATTTTTTTCATCCACGACTTAATTAACTTCACATCAGGTGGATTCTTTCCATACTTTGTTCTGAACCTTCGCTGAACACTGACCGGAGATTTTGTTTCTGCAAGCCAGACAACACATTGTGCCTTCTCTGTCACAGACGCCATCTTAACTGAACAGCTACTACAGCGCTCCTAGCGGCGAATGCGGAAGACGAAACACACCAGCACAGAAACTCTATGCGTATAGGAGATCACCTTTAAAAAGAAAACGGATGTAAGATTCGTTATTAAAACTTGAGAGCATACTGTTTTCAGGGTAAACATTTATGGACACCCTATATGATCAGCTGCATATTAGTACAGGAAATATATATATAATATATTATATATATATTATATATATATATAATATATATATATATAATAATGCTTCAGTTTTATTCCATTCTAGCAACATTGTTAATAGAAATATTCTTGAGTCTGCCATTATCCAACTTTCAAATAACTTCAACATAAGCAAAGGTCTTTTTCAACTCGATCCTGTTATTTTGAATTCCTTCCAAACAGATTTAGATAAGAAGGGTAGAACACTAAATCTTTGGTAAACTTGTCTGCTACCTTATTAACTTTTAATTTGCATTTTATTTTTATATATATCGAAACCTGACCATAGGCAGAGTGTTAAAACCCGGGCAGTTTTCCAATATAAATTTGTATTTTTATAATCCATTTGATCTTGTGCTAAAAATCGATATTATTCCTTACAAATCTGTACGCCTCACTGATAATCCTTTAATTTTTAATTTTTAATTTTTATTTTTACTTCTCTGTTTATTGCATATATTATATATATATATGTATATATATGTATGTATATGTATATAGATATGTATGTATATATATATGTGTGTGTATGTATGTATGTATGTTATGTTATTTTTTTTTTTTTCTTTCTGTAACCTATATATAGGCTGTTACCCTTTTATGTACTTCAGTGTTCCTGAGGATGTCATTAGACGAAAGCGCTTGAGCACCATTTTGTGTTTCCTTTCCTTCGTGGTTTATTCATCATATATATATATATATATATATATATACAAGGAGGGTTTACTAAATATTCATGTTTTCTTTGCCTGTGGGATAGCAGGGCTTCAACTGACACTATAAAACAGTTCAGTGGCCTCCACGTGAAGGACTGCAACCAGGAAAGTACAATGTACTCAGGGAACCTCTTGTGAAAAATAAATAAATATACAAATATACATCCTTTATGTTCTACAGGGTACATTAAATAATTAAAAATAATATACGAAACGTATAATCAATTGCATATTAGTACAAGAAATATACATATATATATATATATATACAGGCTGTCCAAGGAGGAAATGTCAAGAATGCACCATTTGACTCTTTGGGTATTTCTAAGTAGAAAGTATTATATCGATATAGGTCTGATTCCCAACCGTTACCGAGATACAGGCCTCTACATTCGGGTAATTAAAACATAATAAAAAGGCACTTCCACGTTTGCAGAGTACACAACACACCCTGAAAAGAAACGTGACTCAGTGAGCAGGTGTTAAGACGTACCTAAATAAATAATGTAAATAAATAATGTGAGGATCTGCACAGTTGCAATGTATCATTAAATGTCATTGAATATTATCTAAGATCGCTTTTTATTATGTTTTAGTTACCCAAATGTAGAGGCCTGTATCTCGGTAACGGTTGGGAATCAGGCACATGTCGATATAATACTTTCTACTTAGAAATACCAAAAGAGTCAAATGGTGCATTCTTGACATTTCCTCCTGGGACACCCTGTATATGTATATATATACATACACACAATTAAATAATTAAATATACACCCTTTATGTTCTACGGCGCAAAACGCTAAACTCACACGTAATCGAGTCTACATTCACATCGTTATTAATTTGTACTACACGGTAAAACCGTCCAAGCAACACTTCACCATTTAAGTGATACGGAGGCCTATACTCGACATAAATGGCTTTCATATCGTTCAGTACTATTTTTGTGCCCACTTTACATTCGGTTGGCAAGTTATCTTTAAACACGGCTAGAATACAATCAAAAGCAAGCATAAAGAGGTCATCGTTAACCACAACATCATTATTAAATACAAGTTTATAAACACGCCTTTCCAATCGAGGGTTTTTTCTTACCATCCCGAGCTTTTCAATCGTGAACTCTTCTTCACTCTGCATAGCGGCAATTGAAATAATCTTCCAAGTCGTAACGACAGCTATTCATTATATAGAGGTACAGCTCTTCAGGGTGAACAGTGTAGGCAAGCTCTGCCCTGTACCGCTCAAGTGCTTTGTACCAAAGTTCAGGATATTTCGAAGAATCTAAACCTTTTAAATATGCATCCAGCTCTTGACCATTCTCGCCTTGTTCATTCCTACATTCGATAAATCCGTCGAGCAGAGTGGTGTATGCGTATTCAAGAACCGTGTCAAAATAAATCATATCCGTAACACGAGCGTCTAATATAGGCTTCAGCTTGCGGAATCAGACGATTTCAAACATTCTGTCGAGGATGAAACGGTTTCGCGTAGGGACAAGAACGTTATTATCAGATGCATTCTTCCACATCAGTCGTATATCAATGCATGGCTGTTCGTTATTTATACACAACGTGCAAACAACGGCATATGAGGGGGCGTCACTAATCTGCTCTCTTCTTGTACCTACACCTGCAGGTATTTTTTAACGGTCCTCCCCCACTTCTCAACTATAACGGAGACTCTATTCATCTCCTCAACACTTAAATAAATGACATTACGTTTACCAGAGTTTGCTTGCCTGCAAATCGTTTCAAGTACAAAGTTAATGGTTCCGGTTTCACGCCTGAACACGCGCATTGACTTCGACACGGAGACATCGTACGAGGAGTTGAGAATGCTTCTCAAAAGACGTTCCATCGTATTCGCAAGTCCAGTCGGTTCAAGCTCTGAGATGACTATGAGCCACAGATGGACGGATCGGCTCGACGGGCGGAGTGAGTCACGCTGATGAAACGTGTACGGGTTTGTTCGAACTCGTGTGTTTCGTGAGGTACACGGGTGGGCGGCTCGCTAGGGGGAGCGAGTCACACCATAAACTGCTGAAGCGTGTACAGGCTTGTTCGAACACTTGTGCCCTTGGACAAACAGAATTTTCCGCTTCATGAAACAATACCGGCTTTCATGTTTTATCACATATGCCCATGTTTATCTTTTTTGATTAACAAGCGATACTCGTCTCTAAAGTCTGTTAAAAACTCACACAACCCATTAGCCACAACCTCACTACAAACCTCGTCATGATATATTAATATAGTGGTAAAAATACTTAAGATTCTCCATGATGACAAGATTTACATTCTCAACCGTAGGGTACGAGTAGTCGGTATGGTGTAACATGACATAATATCACTTGTCACACCACTCATCAAAAGACTCACTATCCATAACCGTTGCTTATCTTCTGAACGTGTTGCTTCTTCTACTTCGCGGTATATGTGAGCCTTTATAAAGGTTAGGTCTACAACATACTTCAATACATCGTTTGTACTACGAAATCCTACAATGCCCTCGCCAGAATACCCGTAGAGTATTTGAACATCTTGGTCCTTCGCGCGGCTCAATGTAGCCTTAAAAGTATCAAAGGAGGGGGAATAGGGAGTTTTTCAGTATCCACCACATCTTGGCACTTTGCCGAATACCACTTCATAAATGTTGAACACGCAATATTAAAGGTAGCCATTACTATTTTTCTTCTACGCGGGAGAATACACGTCTGAGCTCAAGGGTATGCAGAGGTCAACTGAGCACGCAGGGATAGAGATATGCTCAGGTAGTGGCAGGACTCACGTTGCCGATCTTACAGTGGGCGGAGCTTAGCTTTTTACTGTACACACACACGCACGCACGCAAAGGAGAAAATGAAACCTTAATTGAAACAAATATACGTGATAAATAAACATATCAATACACATATATATAAACAATCAAGGATTAAGGTAACCAAAGGGTACGGTATCATAGGTACCAGGCACCTGGTAACGCTTCCTATAGGTGTTACGGCATACCTTCGTGCCCCTAAGTTCCTTCACACACCCCAGTTTCTGCGCCCGAAAATTGTGCGTCCCCACAGTCAGTTGGGGTAGCTGGTCACCCTCATCTTCCAAGCACACTAGTTCCGTCAACGAGACAAAATTAACGACTCGACGGTTCGCATGGTTAAGCGTGATACCCTTAGCCTTCACGATATACTTCATATCATCCCCTACCCTCACCCGTACCCCATAGGTTTTTGGCTCTGTTGACACAAACGAGTCTGCCTATGCACCATCACCATACTCATCCTTGATCTCGTCAGTTAGCTCTCAGAAGAACTCCCCAATAGCGGGCATGTATTCACCTTCCCTCGCTGTGAATATCACGCCATCTGTGTCAGCGTACAGCACCCTCTGCCAAAAAGAGTGCAATAGGCCCCAAAGTTTGATGCGGGCGTAGGCCGTTGTGAAACTGGTTACACGTATTATGTTTGTAACCCGTGGGGTATCCGTGGCCAATTCGGTGATGTTGTACTTTATTATGTAAGTATTACCTACATTCACGATCTCGAAACCTCTTTATCGGGAGCGTTGGCATAATCCCAGACTTCACTATAACTTTGTGCCAAATGGACGTTCCCTTTGCCGGTATTCTATGCAAACTTCCCCCAGAGACTGTTTAGACACAAATTTGCACTAAAGCATGCATTTGCTAGGATTCTTAACAATTAGGGATCGGTCAAGCTGTATACCTTCACGGGCACGGTAACGCTGAATATAAGCCGTTTTTTCATCTTCGGTATCAACCCCTCGCGGATATCCTGGCGCCTCAAACTTATCCTTCAAAAAAGCTTATATATATTTTGTGAAAAGGTTGGGTAGCTTCTGAAACCTCCACACCTCATGTATCTTCAATATTCTATACCCATGGCGAACGGCTAGGGCCAGCTCAGGGCTTGTATATACACCTCTGATCTTACCCTGGTTGGCTGTATGGTCACTATCACCGTTGTTCTCTTCTGCGCACTTCACGCACAGGGGAAACATGAGCTTGTGGTCTTTAACGACGCGTAAGATCGACATCCATAAATCGCGAGGGGGGAGCACGTCTACGAAAGAGAGTCCAAAGTAGCGCTCAAATAAGTTACCTGAAAATTTCTACATGGTTGGTATGGTGGGACCCACCATTTTTTCAGGTGCACATACGGGGTACGGATTGTTCTTCATCACGTTGGGTTATAAAGAGCAAAAGTCGTAGTAAAGGAGTTTCACACCCTCCGTAGGCGGAAAGTATAGCTTGAATGGGTTTGTGCGTCCTCCAAACAAGCAGTCACCGCATTTGAGGGGATCCAACACCATTGAACATTTGATGGTCCTTATTTCTTCACGGGACTGGGCATCTGTTTCCAACCGTGCATCGTACTCATGCTCCCACACGATTTTGTGAGTGAACTGGGAGCCTATAAGTTGATCACGGTTACGGGTCCATGCGAGGCTGTCGGCGGGAGATCTTCCATAAAGGTCCCCTGTGACGGCACATTCATCGCGCGGGCATCCATACCACCACCAGCCGTTAAAGGAATACACGGTCTTCTCAGCAATGGCTGAATCCTCACATAGGAGGTCAACCCAAAAAACACGACTATTGACCTTCATGGGTACTTCACCCGTGTTGCGGGCATGTTTTATGTATACTCCAGTCAGTTGCTGTAGGTGTATGAGCCAGTAAATAGCCTTGTGCCCATAACTGCGGGATTGTTTCTGTGAATGATTGCTAAGGTGTCTTTAATCATGAAGTTTTTCTTGAACACTGTAAAACATAATGTGGCGATCGTAGTCGCGACTTGCAGCGGATCGCATTTGAAACGGGGTATGTACATCCTTCTAAAGGCTTGAAAGCATACTCTAAGTACACGTACGTCATTCACGCAATAACGTTCATATTCATCGGCTATATTGTATGGATTAGCTTCATTAAAGCTCTTGTAGTAGCGGTCAAAATCTTCACGCTTACTATCACTCATGTTGGTGTGGTTAAAGTAATGTTTGGGTGGAGGTAGTCCTACGTAATTTAAAGTTTCGTGAGTGAGGAATGTGTAAGGGAAATACCCTTTTGAAAGTTCAGCAGCTACCCCCATGACCTTGGGCAGCTTTGCTAATTTACAAGGTGTGAACAGCAGGGTGTCTTTAAACTGTACATTACCTCTTATCTACATCTGTATTAGTTTGTTGCCTCTTTTCAAGGGATCACCTGTAAATATCGCAGACGACTCGTGTTCAAGCAGCTCCTTATAAAGGAACTGTGTGTCAAATTTCACCCAGTTGTAGGCAAGAATATACACAGTCATTTTTTTGACAATATAGGACACAAAGAGCTTCAAAGGGCTGTCGTGTGCATTCGTTTTAAATACGTTTGTCCGTTTTCCACATTTGTGGCACTCATCACACTCGAGCTCCATGCACTCATCACAGATAGTCTGACTTACGAGTAAATGTGGAAAGACCTCTTTGGTTTCAGCGTTCGTGTATGTTTCTATATCGTAGTACACGGTTATGCAAGGGCTAATTTTAGGTTTACTGTAGCATCTTTCATATAACATACATGCTTCACTCCATCCACCTTATATATTTCATGACATGTAGAACAGTGAATTTCATCGCATTTATGTTTGAAATTCGCCCAATTATCCATCATGTGAAACATACCGCACTTACAAATTCTCATTTTCTTGCAAGTGCCATTTGATTTATGGAGTCAAAGCATTTATATTGAAAAATGTACGTCTACACATTACATTTCCCTCTTCTCGATTTCAACTACCTGACTTTCACATTTGGGGCTTTTACACTGCTCACATACCATGTAGCAATCCTTACAATGTTTCACCATATCATCAGCAAACTCGACACACCCTTACACAAATCATGATGCCTTCCATATTTTCGACTTTTATAACTGGCGTAGAGAGCCCTTATGTTACGGATGGGGAGATACGATGTTCCTGACAATCCTAAATAAGTAGAGGTCTTGTACGATCTCTCACGCTGCTTTTAAAAACATACACAGTCCTACGACGATCATCCATTCCAGATACGACTTTACGTGCATTCATTTCCTGCTCGGCCCTTCTCAGTTCTTCAGGACCCATATTACGCTCAAACTCAAGCTTACAATCTGAAGCCAGTTTACGGGCACGCACAACCGTGGGCAACCAAATTTTTCGCGTCGAAGTATTTAGCACAGTGAACATATGAGCTAAAATTATTGCTATAAAACCATAACCACGATTAACGTTTAAATGTTTTCTCTAAATAACCGGAGAATTGAAATTAAGAGAATGAGGTGTGGCACTATGAACCGCAACCCGGAATACTCTGTCAATATCTACCATGAAGTTGTCCATATTGAATGATGTATGTACCACTTTGAGAGGCTTGCATTATACGTCCCAAGATATAGTCTATATCTACAGCCGCCAATCGTCTGAACGATATTACCACCCAAAAATCGTCCCCTTCATCTGACCTGAACCTGAAGGATAACCTCGTCAGGACTTCACGTTCGTCGTGGTTTTGAAGGGCAAACTCCACAATACGTTCAACTACGCGCCGCAGTCCGTTGGTAGACAGGGACCCAGGACCAACCCTGTCCACGTACCGATTTCTAGTCAGGGCAGGGGTCGGGTAGCGGTGCGCACCAACTCGAATGTTATACCAACCTCCACAGTATGAGCTGTTGTGGAGGAAGTACCCGGATCTGAACAATGGGGCATATTTGAGGAAGGTTCTATTGTGGGGGTTGTTCGAAACGTTGAGGGTTGGGGATCTATTACTGGGGATCTAAAACCGGAGCAATCCTGGCACACTTTATACCTGACGTGGAGGGTTCTTCATCATGCTTCCGCTTTGAACTGTTGCATGCTACAGGTGTCGCTGGTGAGGGCTTGTCGGCGGGGAAGAGTTCTGTAGCTGCACGGTGAACGGGTTCGTCTGTGATATCGATGATGGGGTGCTGTACATCGTCGTCATTCACGTTCTGTGGAAGAAAACAAAATATAAGGAAACACTCAAAATTTGTAATATTTTATAAATGACCCACTTAGGGTGTGACGTGTTAGAGATGGAATCTGTAGAAAAATTCAGGTTCACAAGCCCCTCCACATGTATTATATCTGGCCCTACAGGATGTGGAAAAACTGTATTTATGCTTAAAATCATTAAAGATAAGGGGGAGATGTTCTCAAAATTTGTGCATAAAGTAATATGGTGCTATTCGACGTATCAGTCAGTGTTCAACGAGTACCAAGATGAAATTTTGTTCCACAAGGGGGTCTATGACGTTAATTCGTTAAAAGGTAATGAGCATACAGTTATTGTAATTGACGATCTCATGTTGGAAATGGATAAAACGTTTGCCGAGACATTTACAGTGTTCTCCCACCATCTTAACATAAGCGTATTCTTCATCAACAGAATCTATTTTTCAAAAATAGATACGTGCGCGATGTGTCGCTAAATACACAATATCTAGTCTTATTCGCACAACGTAGAGATGTCATAAATTGGGGTATTAGCCAATCAAATGTTCCCGATTCAACGTAAGGAGTTTTTGGAGGTTTATAAAGAAGCCACAAACCAGCGTTATGGATATTTCGTTTGTGACCTTCACCCGCGAAACACGTTTAGGGTGCTTCTAAGAACGAATATATTCCCAAGCGAACCTGAAACGGTGTATATTCCAGAATGACAAATAGGCTGAAGAAATATCGTGAATTAATAAAAATCTATCAACGATTGCCCCGGACTGCAACAGATGTTTGTTAAAAATATCGACTCTGACTTTTTAAAATGCATCTGTGAAATCTGTCTTAATTATATAATGTAATGTGCCAATGAAACCCCTCAGAAGGCTCGCTTACGTCGTTACAAGAACATAATACGAGAGCTCGCTCATAAAAGTCAAACTGTAAGCGAATTATTGTACAAAGAGGATCATTCCTACCCATCTTATTTTCAGTTTTGGGTCCTTTACTGACTAGATTAATATAATGAAGAAGGTGGTTGTGATTCCGCACGAGGTGTATGCTTCATTGCAAAGTTCAAAATTCCAGACACGGCTCTAGAACCCCGTAAAAGTAGGCTTAAAAGAATGAAAGCGAGTTGCTAGCCCTATTAAACAGTGAAAAGTCACCTGATGAGAAAAGGCTCTTGTACCAAGAGGCTTTGCAGAAATTTCTTCATGAGTAAGAAGATTATAAGAATCCCAGAGCTCCCGTGGTTATTAGGCACAGCGCGAGTAGCGCTGAGCATGGCGACACAGGACCTGGCCCCGACGTTAGAGATGACCAACCAAAGAACAACGGAACACAACACATCGAACATGTGCTAAAAAACAGCCTCCCTCATACAGATGAATAAAGGCTTAAGTCTTTATAATCTATTGAGTGAGGACCCCATCATACAGTGGGCCGATACAGGCGAGGTCATTTTGAAGGAACAAGGGTACAAGGATCCAATATCGTTGATATTGTTCATGATCTGGTGAGAAAGTGGGACAGACATCACCAACAGGATGGAAGCATATTAAAGCAAGACTACAACAAATAAATGTCCCAAAACATTGATAGGTAATCTGAATAGGTTAAGACCTGGATCAAGTCTCGCATGTGTCACAACTGAGTACGCCATCGCCCCCAGCAGCAGCGTCTCTGAAGAGGAGAAAGAAGAGAAAAACGGCCAACCTTATCCACGTGTCTCTAAAATACGCAAATGGCTAACATATTAATTAAACGCTATTATGACATTTCTAACGTCTCCTGTGGTGGCGTTAATAAACTGTACACTGTAGGGTGGATCGATTTTACATTTTTTTCGATTTCCATATTCTAATAGAGACAAAAACTTGCGCATGCATGAGAAAATAGCCTCCGCAAAATCTTAGCTTAATAGGTAATCATCTTCTGCCCTCGGCAGAGCGATGAAAATCATATTTTAGTAGTCAAAAACGTATTTTTCTTATAATTTTTAAAATATTTCAATATGCATCAAAATTATTCCTAATAACTATAAAGTCGATGAAAAAGACCTCATATGATCGTTTTTCCAAGCGCGTTGTCCTACGTTAATATCTTTTGCCCCCGGCAACAACGTCAAATGTTGAAAAAATAGGTAATTTATATACATATTTTCAGGCTCTTTGTCTTAAATAATGCATTTATATATTTCCCATAGCATTTATATCGTTGCTTAGGCATGAAATAACACACACACATGCCTATTACACGGTAATGAATTATCACTGCGACACCTCATTCAAGACTTGGACGGCAAAACAACTGGGCCAATGGGCTTTACTGGACCAGTTAGAAAACAACTGAACGACTGCGAAAAACTTCCAATTACAGAATTCGATGCCATTCCATCTCCCGACATTGACATAGATGATGCCGAGTTGAGCACTGACCAAAAATATTTGTTAGGCATCTACAGAGCAGTGTCGAGCGGTAGCTGCTCTTCAGCTCTCGCGGCTCGAAATCCAGGTAAGATGGCGCATTCCAGGTGGCTGACAACAGCAAATAGATTTCTGCGCCTCTATGTTTCAACCAGTGAACCCTCCAGCACCTTCAACGAAATTGTGCGATTCATTATGACAGTTTACGCACCAATTTGGTTTTAGATAAAGAAAAACTCCAGTTTCACTGTGGGCGCAAAACATTTTTTCGAAATGATGCGTCTCTCTCAGACCATGCCTCAAAGATCTAAGACAATCGCCAACAAAGTCCTCCGTAGAAATTCTTTCTTTGCTCACCCAGAAAATATTTTGATCTCCATGCTACATGCCGATGAGCAACACATAAGAGAATTGGGATGGAGAAGAATATTAAAAGCACGATCAAAACAATCACCAGCGGGGGAAATTCGAGCCTTCGCCATGCCTGAGCTGCTCTACGATAGTCAAAACTATTACGAAATGATCAACTGGCAAACGGCTGAGGTGACCGAATCCCCCGTTACAAAAACAATACCTGATACCCGAATAAAAGAGTTTGTTGAGACGGGAGACCAGCCTGATGGACTGATCCCACTATTCCCTTGTCATACTCAAGCGGTCGAGAGACTCATCAAATTAGTAACCGAAGCCTCTGCCAGTGTAAGTGAAATAGAAGAGAAGGACGGATTCATCCGCTCCCGTCTTCACTCCCGAACAAAAATTCCACGATTTGATTCTAAGAAAGATCACCGTATGTAAATCGACATGCAGCCAAAGGAAGGGTGGTTGGGGCTGGATAGGGTGGAACTCGACGTACAGCCACCTCCTCGTGGTGAGTTCTGGGTTGCTAATTTTATAAAATTAGCAAGCGAGGAGCTGTACTTAGTACTTATCGTACTTATAACATCGCATTAACGTAATTATAATCCACATTTAGACTTTTCTCGGGGACAGAAGATATTACTCTAGAGTCATAAAATTTTGCGTGTGTTATTTCATGCCTAAGCAACGATATAAATGCTATGGGAAATATATAAATGCATTATTTAAGACAAAGAGCCGATCTGAAAATATGTATATAAATTACCTATTTTTTCAACATTTGACGTTGTTGCCGGGGGAAAAGATATTAACGTAGGACAACGCGCTTGGAAAAACGATCATATGAGGTCTTTTTCATCGACTTTATAGTTATTAGGAATAATTTTGATGCATATTGAAATATTTTAAAATTATAAGAAAAATACGTTTTTGACTACTAAAATATGATTTTCATCGCTCTGCCGGGGGCAGAAGATGATTGCCTATTAAGCTAAGATTTTGCAGAGGCTATTTTCTCATGCATGCGCAAGTTTTTGTCTCTATTACAATATGGAAATCGAAAAAAATGTAAAATCGATCCACCCTACGAGTGTACAGAGGTGTTTACCGTGTAAGAAAAAAAAGATGTTGAGCGGTTTTTACGGGAACAGGATGCTTATACAGTTCATAAACCGGTGAGAAAAAGGTTTAAAACGGCCAAGACAACCGAGGATTCGATTGACTCTATTTGGCAAGCGGATTTAACAGACATACAAAGATATTCAGTGTATATTGACGGATACCGCTAAATCCTATTCATAATAGGTGTATTCTCTAGATATCTGTGGCTAATTCCTCTGAAAAATAAATCGCTTGAAACAGTTGCTAAAGCGACCAAAACGTTGATTTTAAAAGAAGAAAGGGTTCCTGGCTATTTTTGTACGGATATGGGGAAAGAATTTATAGGTCGCGCTTTTCAGAACATGCTTACAGAGTTTAATATCAGTTACTACACTAGCAGTTCTCTACATAAGGCCTCTTTAGCTGAAAGAGTTCAACGTACCATAAAGGAGCGCATGCATCGCTATTTTACACGTAAAAACACATACAGATATATAAACGTTCTCGGGTCATTGGCTTCATCATACAACCGTTCACACCACTGTAAGATTGGCAAAACACCTAATGAACTTTTAGAAAGAGGTGCGCTGCCAGAGGTGAGAAGAGATGGAGCACCGCCACCACACTCTACACATTTCAAAATCAATGACTATGTAAGGCTATCACGTTCGGGAAATAAATTCGCGACGGGATTTGAGCAAGGATGGACACGTGAGATTTTTAAAGTTAGTGCTGTGTGATCTAAAGGCGAGATAATGATGTATTACGTTGAAGATTTGAATGGGGAAGAGATCGCTGGAGGCTTTTACCGCGAGGAGTTGCAGAAAGTGACATTTAATTGGAGCGTGATTCGTATGAGGTGGGCTTATGTGAACTCCAGTTAGTCTCCAAATTTTTAACTCTTGAAAATGAGCAAATCATATTTCTGATCCTTAGAAGAATCGATGAGTGCAAAAAATTAGGCATAACCTAAGACAATACTATGCGTTCAGTCCTGTTCGGTGAGGAACGGTACTATAGCACAAATGTATCGCTAGGAATCGGGCATTATGATACAGCCATGGACATTGTACGGGGTTAAACAAGAGTTTTGAAAAGTCGTACCTGACAAACGATTTACTTTTTGAAGTCGTAAACATAGACACGCCTGCATGCAAATTGAAGTTAAAGTCAATGCTTAGTAGAAATATTAAAGATAAAGAGCTGTTCACAATTGTGGCTGAGGGCCGATATAGCGCAGCTCTCGAAAGAGATACCTTTCACGAGGCACAGCATGACTTGTCCAGCTTAATGTATCAATTGAAAATTGAGAAATTGGGTGAAAGCTCTCCTCCCCCAGACATGTGCTATATTTACAGCAAAATCGTAGAGCACTAATTTGTTGGGGACACCCAGGCGCGCCTGCTGCGCATTGCACCCCCCCCCCCCAACCATAGAGGGAAAAGTTTGAGCATTACATATGACAAGCCCCATTATGTGAATGTTGCGAACAATCTATTAACCAACATCTCGATATATATAATAACGATTGAGGGAAAAATTTTCCCATTCGGTGATGGGAGCTTAACAGTGAAACTACACTTTCGCCGTTGATAATGACCCGAAGGCCATTTACAGTCTACTGAGGAGTGAGATACCAGCGTGGGAGTGGACTGGGATCCATTTTGTCATCCATACTACGCACCGCTCTCCCACTGTTGAAGAGGGGTGCCAGATACCTAGGGCGGAATGCGTTACAAACAGTTTTTAACGCGGCAGAAGACATAATGGGCGGAACTAAGCCTAAAGAAGCTTTAAAAAAACATTTAAAACGTACACGAGATGATATCATCAGAGATGCAAAGAGAAAAATGCGTGGTAGCGGAAAGAAGAGAGCTACCAGAAAGAAGGGGTTACCATCACGTGGCGCTAAACGTAAAAGGAAATAAAAAATGAAGTGCTCTAAGCGTATGAAGTCTATGGCTGATCATTTTTTTAACTGATATAAGCTGAGGACACTACTCTCACGAATCATAGGCTGACTAATACTTGTCGAGGGAGGTGGCACTATTTCTGGCTCGTCATGGCGCGTTTCATCCATCCATGTAGTTCACAATGCTGTAAATCGGAACTGTTCCTCTTTGATATGCCCCCCACTCACGTCTATATTGAGCAAAGCGACTTTATTACAGTTAACCCATTAAACACAATTAGTTCGCCGAGTGCCCCTATAGAATTCGTGATACCCAGCTCAGGCCCTTACTTTTTTAACCCGAGCTTCATGCATATGTACGCTAAACTGCGTATAGCCCATTCTGATGGAACGGACTGCGATGATAGGTACTCTGCCTACCCTGAAACCATCTTTTTACACTCCATATTCAGGCAGTGTGAGGTGTATATAAACTAGGTTAACATCTCGGCAGGAACGGGGTACTACCACCCACGAAAATGTCCTCAACTTTTCAAAAGAAGCGAACGACACCTTTTTAACCGACGATGGATATTACCATACGATAGATGAAAATGGTATAAAGGATAAATTTAAAAAATCTAAGAAAACGATATACGAATGTTTTGGACGTCTTCATACAGATTTCACATTCCAGGAGAAACTGCTTATGAACGGGGTGGATATGAAGTTGAAGCTTACCCGCACGATTCCTGAGATCTGCATAAATCTGGGGTCTGATCAAGAAGAAGGCGCGAAACCCGTTGTGATTCACATCATTGAGACGTAGTTGCTTATACGCAGAGTGAAATTAAGCTCGCCAAAACAAATAGAAATTGAGAAAGACTTAATGCACGCCACAATAAAACCGCCAATTAACAGGGTACAGATCAAACTATACACGGTGCCCGCCGGGTTGGCCTCGAAGCAACTAGAAAATATGGTCCTTGGAGCCCTACCTAAAAGGACATTAATTGGAATGCAGGACCACGCTCGACGAATGGAAAATATTAAAAGAGTGCCTTTAAATTCAAGAATTTCGGCCTTAAAAATATTACTCTATACGTAAATGGCATCGCTTTTGGAGGGACCATGATTATGGACTACTCATCAGACGCTGTGTTCCCGCTCTGCGCGAGAGCATATAGTAGTCTGGCTCATAATAAATGCGCCTGTGACGAACTTGGGGTGGTGTAACGCAGAAAGAATTTTCGAAGAATTTAACATTTTTTCATTTGATATTACGCCTGACTTGTCTGCTGGCGCAAATACGCATTTTTGGTCCACAGCAGAGTGGAAATATCTCAGTCAGGTTGGAATTTGGCAAGCCTATAGACGCGCCTATTAGTGTACTCGTGTACCTCGAATCACAGGCACTAATAGAAGTTGATCGTTTCAGGAAAGTGGTCACAGACTTTTTAAATGGATGCGAATACACTCCAGAGAGTAATGAAAAGTGACCGTTTCACACGCTCCAAATTTATCGGTGTGTTTGTGAAGAATGAAATATTGAAGCTGCCAAGTACGAGAGATTGGTATAGCCTTATCGTTAACACTGACATTGTGGGGGTTGAGGGGATTCATTGGTTTGCAATCTATTTTAAATATAGGGAAAGAATGTACTATTTTGATTCACTCGGCACTCAGCCGTGGGATGATTCTGTGGTTGTGCAGTTTATCGCGCAATTACATGTACTTGAGATTGTTTGGAACCCGTATCGCTTTCAAGGATATTATAGCGAAACGTGCGGTCTGTATTGCCTTTCATTTTTCCTGCACATGTCACGTGGGAAGGGATTTATAAATTTTTTAAAATTATTCGATTTGTGCGACACAGAGATTAATGATAAAAGTGTATGCAAACAGATAAAAAAAGGTTCCTATATGTTAGCACCCGCTGTATTGTGTAAAGGTGTATATCTATATTGTGTAAAGTTGTATATACATTTGTAACTGTATTTGTATACATTTATAACTGTAAAATGTAGCCATTAAGACTTATTTAACGGACATTGGTTCCGCTTTGTACATGTTTTCTACCAGTTAATAAATGAAAATACAATGTGTTTTGTTCTTAACCTCAAAAATACTTACATTAGTTCCTCGATGACCTGGCACTCGCTGGACCGGATGTGAGCCAATACCTCGACTTCTATATTCAGGTCACTGGTTTGGCTGTGCGGAGAAGCATCCATATCATTTATTCCCCTTTCATCAAAAGTAGCTATAACACAATCAATTTCTGCATCGGTCCTATTAGGTTAAGTAAAAATAAAGAGCTACAATAAGAGAAAATACCACAAATTTAAAAAATTCTAGTAAAAAAGTAGCTAATTCTTAAAAGTTTTGGTAATTTAAAAAGACTACTGCGGTGCTGAATTATCGAGAAAAATATTATTAAAGCTCCACCATATAATATATATATATATATATATATATATATATATATATATGCCGAAATAATCAGGATAGAAACAAACAATAATTAAAAAGATAATGGGATTTATTTTTACGTTGTAGAAAAATTCAGAATAAAGCTAAGTTACGCACTAAAAGTTAACACTGAATGAGCCGCAGAATATAATTACATATATTTTAATATCTTCTTCATTGAACGGTTCTTGCATTTCGTCACAATTTTGCGTAACAATCTGGGTAGATAAAAGTACTCCCGATCTGCAGCTCTGAAAATTAGACGCATTGCGTGAGCATAAAAATCTTGAGCTTCAAACAGATCGGGGGATTCGTACAGCTGGCTCGTGGTTGGTATTTCAGAAACATTAAGCACGAAAACGATTGAACTGAGGCTCTGAGATGAAAGTGATCCCTTTTATAAAGGGGCTTGTGACCACCTTACAATACACAAACGCAAGCTTCCTATTGGCTAGCGGTGAATTTTGGGCAGCGCTTGACGCGTAGGCCTGCATAGCGGCCAAACAGAGGTCCTGGGGTCCGCCCACATGGCAGTGATTGTTTGCCCCATGAAATCTGGGGCGTGTCAGATATCCCCATTTGTGGAGAGACGAGAAACGCTTTGTTTTTTGATCTTGTATTCGACCGAGAGAGAGAGAGAGAGAGAGAGAGAGAGTTGAGGTTGGATTGTGAAAAGTTTTATGATATCTGAAACATAAAATTGGAAGATAGTTAATTGCCCATGAAGAAAGCCGCTGTAAAATTTATTGTGTCGTATAAGATTTCTACGACACAATAAATAAATTTAAAATAACAGATGCGTGCTGATTGCGGGTGATTAGCGCAAAGTTTCCGATCTCGAGCAGCTCGCTAATTAATATACAGGGTGGTGCAAAAGTCTGGACCCATAGGCGGTTTATATGGAAAAAAAGTGTGGCCTGCAGGAAGTTTATTATGAAATGAAATGTAATTAACTATACACCAGTGACTAAATTATGTTAAATTTAACGTTCTAGTTCAGAATTTACAATAAGTGTTCGAATTGATGTCCATCTTCTTCCAAACACATTTCTACTCGGTTGACACAAGACCTTTGCACATTTGTAAGCATAGTAATATTCGTTCTTGTGGCTTCAATTTCTGTTGTGATGTTATCCTTTAGAGCTTGTATGTTCTTGGTTTGTTAACGTAAACCACTGATTATAAAAATCGAAAGATATTTTTTATATAGTAAATTGCCTATGGGTCCAGACTTTGCACCCTGTATATTGCAAGAGATATAGAGAGAGAGATTTGCACATATGTACCTTTGTTTTCGGTACAATAAATAAATTAAAAAAAAACAAAGACGTGTGATGTAGCGTTTCAATAAACACCAAAGTTTACGATCTCGAGAGAATGGAAATAAGATTGACCCGACGCTGAGCTGTATAATTTAATAATGCGTACCTTACCTCGAATCTTGGAAACCAGAGAAACTGCAATAAAGAATTACAACAATATATATATATATATATATATATATATATGAAAATTATTTCACGAAAGTAACACGTGAAAAATATTTATGATGAATAAAACCACGAAGGAAAGGAAACACAAAAAGGTGCTCAAGCGCTTTCGTCTAATGACATCCTCAGGAACACTGAAGTACATAAAAGGTTACGGCCTATATATAGGTTACAGAAAGAAAAAAATAAAAAATAAATAAATAACATACATACACACAAACATATATATATATACATACATATCTACACACACACACACACACATATATATATATATGCAATAAACGGAGAAGTAAAAATAAAAATTAAAAATTAAAGGATTAACAAAGAGGCATACAGATTTGTAAGGAAAAATATCGATTTTTAGCAAAGATCAAATGAATTATAAAAATACAAATTTATACTGGAAATCTGCCCGGGTTTTAACACTTTGCCTTTTATAGTCAAGTTTCGATATATATAAAAATAAAATGAAGATTAAAAGTTAATAAAGTAGCATACAAGTTTACCAAAGATTTAGCGTCCTACCCTTTTTATCTAAATCTGTTTTGAAGGAATTCAAAACAACAGGATCGAGTTGAAAAAGTCCTTTGCTTATGTTGAAGTTATTTGAAAGTTGGATAATGGCAGACTCAAGAATATTTCTATTAACAATGTTGCTAGAGTGAAATAAAACTGAAGCATTATTCCAATCAATACAGTGGGATAACTCTGACAAATGGACAAAAAGAGCACTGGACAACTGTCCTGTTCTAACGGAATATTGATGCTGTTTTATACGTGTGTGCAAATCCTTTCCCGTCTGACCTATGTAAAAGGAATCACATTGTTTACACCCAAATTTATAGATAATGCCTGAATTATTGGTAGGGCTATTTTTTACTGATATTTTTCACAATATTGTTATATGAAAATACTACATTAATATCCAAAAGTTTAAGTACATTAGCAATGCCTAAAAAGCCCGTGAAAAATGGAAGTACTAAAATATTTTTTTACAAAGTACGAGTGTTATTATTGACACGATAGAAAGTTCGTTTTGCCTTGTTGAGACAAGATTCCATAAACGCAGATGGATAACACAGATCACTTCCAATACCGTTGATTTTTTCCAATTCGGCATCGATGTATTCCGGACTGGCGATCCTAAGGGCGCGGAGAAACATTGATGAAAAAATGGCCTTCTTAGTGGGGGTGTCATGTCCCGAGTAAAAGTGTACGTAGGACAAATTGTTTGTTGTTTTCCGATAGATACTAAACTTAAAACCTGGGCTTTCCCTATGTACCCGCACATCCAAAAATGGGATTGATTTGTTTTGTTCCACTTCTAAAGTAAACTTAATGGAGGGGACTTGATCATTTAACTGAAGGAGGAAGTCAATAATAACACTCGTACTTTGTCAAAAAATATTTTAGTACTTCCATTTTTCCCGGGCTTTTTAGGCATTGCTAATGTACTTAAACTTTTGGATATTAATGTAGTATTTTCATATAAGAATATTGTGAAAAATATCATTATAAAAAATAGCCCTACCAATAATTCAGGCATTATCTATAAAATTGGGTTTAAACAATGTGATTCCTTTTACATAGGTCAGACGGGAAAGGATTTGCACACACGTATAAAACAGCATCAATATTCCGTTAGAACAGGACAGTTGTCCAGTGCTCTTTTTGTCCATTTGTCAGAGTTATCCCACTATATTGATTGGAATAATGCTTCAGTTTTATTTCACTCTAGCAACATTGTTAATAGAAATATTCTTGAGTCTGCCATTATCCAACTTTCAAATAACTTCAACATAAGCAAAGGATTTTTTCAACTCGATCCTGTTGTTTTGAATTCCTTCAAAACAGATTTAGATAAAAAGGGTAGGACGCTAAATCTTTGGTAAACTTGTATGCTACTTTATTAACTTTTAATCTTCATTTTATTTTTATATATATCGAAACTTGACTATAAAAGGTAAAGTGTTAAAACCCGGGCAGATTTCCAGTATAAATTTGTATTTTTATAATTCATTTGATCTTGTGCTAAAAATCGATATTTTTCCTTACAAATCTGTATGCCTCTTTGTTAATCCTTTAATTTTAAATTTTTTTTTTTTTTACTTCTCCGTTTATTGCATATATATATATGTGTGTGTGTGTGTGTATGTATGTATATATATATATATGTTTGTGTGTATGTATGTTATTTATTTATTTATTTTTTATTTTTTTCTTTCTGTAACCTATATATAGGCCGTAACCTTTTATGTACTTCAGTGTTCCTGAGGATGTCATTAGACGAAAGCGCTTGAGCACCTTTTTGTTTCCTTTCCTTCGTGGTTTTATTCATCATATATATATATATATATGAAAGAAGTTCAGAATTGATGTGAGAGGGTGTTTATAGCCCGTAATTAAAATTTTTTTTGTTTATTTATTGGAATTTTAAATCGATGTTATCTATCTTCCGTCAAACTCCACAATTTTCAGAACGATGTTTAATATAATTGTTTATGTTTATATATATACAGGGTGTCCCATAAGTCCGGCATCATAGGAAAAATAATAAAAAAAGGCAAAACAAAAGCTTTTATTTACAGAACGTGCTCAATACGTCCATCACTGTTTTCAATACACAAATTCAGACGTGATACCTAGTCAGGAAGCACACGGTGAATGATGTCAGAAGTAATGCCCCAATAATGCGCTGCCGCAAATGTTCAACACTCCTAATTTCCTCTGCGTATACCACGAATTCAAGTGGCCCCAGAGATAAAAATCTAGTGGTGTGAGATCCGGGCTTCTAGCTGGCCATTCCACAGGCCCTCGACGTCCTATCCAATGACCAGGGAGTTGTTGGTACAGGTATTCCCTTACTTGGGTGCTGTAATGTGCAGGAGCGCCGTCTTGCTGGAACCATGTTGGGAAATTTCCTTCTTCGTTCAAGACACTGGGAAATGCTTCTTCCTTGAGCATACGTAGGTAGGTGCCTCCCTGACATGTTCATCGAAAAAGAGGGGGCCAATGATGCGCTCCTTCCAAATGCCACACCATACCATCACCCGAGATGCACCTTGTTCCTTTGAAGAGGAATACCAGTGAGGGTTTTTTGAGACTAGTAGCGGGTGTTCTGTCGATTTACCTCACCATTTCCATAAAAAACAACCTCGTCACTGAACAGAATGGTGGACGGGAAATTGGCATCCCGAGCATATTGTTCCGTAGCCCATTCACAAAATTCCATCCGCCGGTCGGGATCATCTTCGCTTAATTTCTGTAGGATCTGAAGTTTATATGGATGCCATTTGTGAGCCTGAAGAATGCGATGGATGCTACTTTTCGACACTCCTGTCTCGGCGGACCATCGCGGAAGAGACTTATTGGGACTTCTGTTAAAATGAGCCAGGATAGCAGTCGCTGTATCATCGTCAGTGGACCTCCTTGAAGGTCCACTGCGTGGTTTATCTTCTATGGATCCTGTTTCCTTAAACTTTGCAACAAGTCTGCTAACACAACTCTGTGTTATTGGCTCGCGGTCTGGATGCAGTCTGTTAAATTCAGCAGCGGCCTCTCTTTGACTCCGATTTCCTATGAGTAGAATTATCTGGATTCGTTCTTGCTTGCTCACAGACATTATGGCCTGTAGAAAGAGAAAAATATGAATTATGGTTTGTAGAAATAGAAAAATATGGATTTCTCCTATGATGCCGGACTTATGGGACATCCTGTGTGTGTGTATATATATATTTTTTTTTTTCCCATAAATATTTGTGTCCTTCTATTGTTCAGCTATTTACATCGTTTAATTAGGAAATATTTAGGAAGGTGTTTGCTTATATCGCTCTCTTCTCTTCATTTCCCTCCTTTATCATATCACCTTTCTATTTATTCATTTGTACTGCACATTTTAATGCTACGTGTACCATTTGTCCTGTTTTAATTTGCAGAAGTTACAGATGAAAAAGACCGTAATATTTGAGTTAAGTTAGCCAAAGAGTGAGTTAATTAATGCAATTTGACGTCTTTATAAATTTTTTTGTACGCTTCTTGTACCAATTTTCAGAATTTTTAAGATGAACTTTTTTCCGGAATTGTACATATATAGGCTTGTCTTTGCTTTCGATGGTTTCCGCCCGAATTTTCATTCTGGTGAAGATCAAGCTTTACACTCCACGTTAGACCTACTATATATATATGAGAGAGAGAGGGAAATAAACAAGCAGATAAACAACATGATCGAGTGTTGCAATACAGTTTAACACGGATCATTAGGTCACGCTGGCTACCAACCGTGAAAGGATGTTTACACTCCACCTTAGACCTACAGTTTAACACGGATCATTAGGTCACCCTGGCTACCATCCGGTGAAGTACGCTCCGCCGCTGAGCTCGACGCATATAATCGTAATATTTTATGGACGTATTGACGGGTGTGTACGTGCCAAAAAGAAGTATACACTGTGCCAACTGGCTGATAATGCCTGGAGACACTGGCTGATTAAGCAGACGGGCTGATTAGGGGCCCTATAATACAACGGCCGCTCGCTGAAGTCTTAATATGCGCTTGGCTCCTGTCAAGCGAACACCTTCCTCCTCTCTCTCTCTCTCTCTCTCTCTCTCTCTCTCTCTCCTTCTCCTCTCTCTTAGGTTAGGTATACCCCTTTGAGGGGGTGAGGCCTCCAAGTTGCATAACCCCTTGTTGCTCTTGCAGCAAACCTCTCCCCCTTTAGGGGGTGCCTTGCAACAAAAGGGGGGTTGGCACTGGCACTGTGGGGTGCCTTGCAACAAATAGGGTGGGAGGGGGTGGTCTTCTCTTGTGACCCCCTTATCCTGTTCTATATATATATATATATATATTCCTAGCCACCTTTATGTTTTTGTATTTTATAAATGGGAAGTTAAAGTCTCCGCAGATCATTATATTGGGGATGGAGGGTTTATGACCTTTACTAGCTTTTTGATATCATCAATGGCCTTCGAGAATTTTTCGGTTGGGCGCTTGGAGGTCGAGAGATGACTATTAGTATCACCTGTCTTCCTTCATAGTACTGCGTAACCAGGTTTTCAGTCTTCTCGGATTGGAGAATGACCTCTCCGGCGTTGCAGTAGTTACTGGTTGTATAGCGATAACTTTTAACAATCGATTTATAACTGGAAAACAGTTGCTGTCACATCTGTCGATAAATACTATAAACTAAAAAATTTGCATGTATTGGTCACCTATACATGCAAATTTTTTAGTGTGTGAGTAACTAAAATAAAGCAGGTTTAATGCTATTATATATATATATATATATATATATATATACAGGGTGGCCCAAAAAAAATGGCACCAATTTTGAGAAGTGATATCTCAATAACCATTGCAGTTAGGGACTTAAAAAAACAAACAAATGAAAGATAATTCTTTTCTCTTTAAATACTTATTCTATGGCTTGATGGTTATAAGCAAATATAATGCCCAAAATTGGCTTCCAAAAAAATATACAAAAAAAGTTGCGCATTTATATTTATTCCTTAATCCTAATTTTAAATGAAATTTTTCTATTCCAGACCCCTCAAGATGGGATTGAGAGAATCTGATAAGAACATTATACAAGCACTACGTGAAGAAAATGGATATTCATTAAACAGAATCCTTTACGAATTTCCAAATAGAAATTGGAAAAAAAAAACTGTGGCACATTTTTTACAAAAACTTAAAGAAACCGGCAACAGTCAACGGCGTCCGGGAAGTGGTCGACCAAAAAGTATTAGAACGCCAGAAAACATTGAAAAAGTAAATGAAATGGTTTTAAGTCAAGAGGAACAACTGGGAACAAGTAAAAGTGAACGTGAAGTTGCGAAAGAAACCGGGATTTCACGTTCATCAGTACAGCGAATAATTCGAAAAGATCTTGGGTTGAAAACATTTAAGAGGGTGAAGGTTACTGCTTTATCGGAGCCTGTGAAAGAAAGACGTTTCCATCGATGTAAAAATCTATTGCGAAGATTTCGGTCAAATGAGTCTGTGAAAAAAATTTGGTTTTCTGACGAGAAACGATTTACGGTCGAAACACCACGAAATACCCAAAATGATCGGGTTCGTGCAGCAGTGGCGACAAAAACTCATGTTGACCCAAAACGACTTTTGCGTGAAAAAAAACACTTTTCAGATTCGATAATGGTTTCCCTTGCAGCGTCATCTGAGAACAAAACATCCATCATTTTTATTCAGCGAGGCGTTAAAATTAACTCAATTTACTACTGTAATGACATTTTGTCTCCAATGTTGTCAGAGATCAAGGAGACGAGCACTGATTTTGTGTTCATGCAAGATGGAGCCCCATCTCATACAGCCAAGGAAACAATAACATTTCTCAATAATAATTGTCCTGGTTTTATCGAACCAAATAATTGGCCACCATGCAGCCCAGATCTAAACCCCATTGACTACTTTGTGTGGTCTGCCTTAGAGAGAGAAGTCTACCATGGTCAGAAAATCCGTGATGTGAACCATCTTCGTGAACGAATTCAGGCTGCATGGGAAAATCTCTCACACGTGACGATCTCAAAGGCAATTTCAAAATGGAGGGCGAGATTACAGGCTGTGGTTGACCAATAATGGAGGGCAGATTGAGCCATTTATTGAAAATTAGGTTTAACTTAAAACCACAGAACTTCGTTTAAAGACCGTAAATTAGAAGATAATTAATTAGAAAAAATAAAAGGAATAAATATAAATGCGCAACTTTTTTTTGTATATTTTTCTTATAAGCCAATTTTTGGCATTACATGGGTTTATAACCATCAAGCTATTGAATAGGTATTTAAAGAGAAAAGAATTATCTTTCATTTGGTTTTTTTTTTTAAATCCCTAACTGCAATGGTTATTGAGATATCACTTCTGAAATTTGGTGCCATTTTTTTTGGGCCACCCTGTATATATAATGTATATAATGTATATACGGCCCCCTAATCAAACAGTTGATACGGACGTAGCGTTATATCGTGAAGTAAAGAGAATAATAGGTAGTGAACAGGGCTTAGTTATGAGTGACTTTAATTGCGCCAACGTGAATTACGATACAATGCAGGGAGACGCGGAAGGTAAACGTTTAGTTAATTTTCTTGAGGATAGCTTTCTTATTCAAAAGGTTGGGGAACCTACGAGGTTGGACAGTATTTTAGATTTAGCTATAACTACGGATGATAGGCTAATCACGGATCTTCAAGTAATAGAACCGTTAAGCAATAGCGATCACAATGTGGTAGAGTTTGTCCTCTCAGTAAGTCACTCGAAACCAGCTAATTCGACTAAAATTCCTAACTTCTAGCACGCAGACTTTTGTAAATTTCGAAATGAATTGTCACGCGTCAATTGGGAAAATGTAATGGGGATCTCCAACGCAAAACTAATGTGGGAATCGTTTGAAACAGTATTTAGGACTATAAATGAGGACTGTGTACTGTACAAAATTAAGCGTGCGAAAGTAAACAACAAGCCCTTATGGTTTACTTCTAGAGTAGTAGATATTATAAAGAGTAGAGATAGGGCTTGTAGACTACATCAGTACGATAAAGACAATTTGTGGTTACGAAACAACTACATATCTCTAAGGCTTGAAGCGAAAAGTGTAATAAAAAGTCAAAGCGCAAATTGAAATCTCTATAGCTCGTGACGGCAAGGAAAACCCCAAGCGATTCTTTCAATACGTCAACAATAGGAATCCACTAAAAAGTGCCTTGGGGCCGTTGAAAAATTTTAACGGAGAGCTAGTTTCTGTAAACAAGCAAATGGCTACCTTGCTAAACGAATCTTTTACGTCAGTTTTTACTATAGAACATGTAACGAATATCCCTACGGTCATAGACATAATACCTTTTGATAATGGTAATACTTTGGATAATATTGTGAATAGTGAAAGGGAGGTAATGCGCTATATTGATAAAATGAAAATGCGTAAATCACCGGGGCCGGATTCCATATATCCCATAACTAAAAGAATTAAAAGAAAGCATTGTTGTGCCGCTAACAAAGATTTTTAATGCGTCTATTTTGAGGAGTGCGTACCAGATAATTTCAAGTTAGCAAATGTATCACCTACTGTATCTTGAAAAAAGGCGATAAAGGTGCGGCTGGAAATTATAGGCCAATCAGTTTAACGCCTGTTGTAGGTAAGCTACTGGAATCAATAACTAGGGATCGTATAGTCGAACACTTAGAATTGCATAACTTGGTTACATATACGCAGCACGGTTTTAGCCGAAACAAATCTTGCTTAACTAATCTTTTAGAATTTTTTCAAAGCGTGGTTGAAGTTTATGATAGTCATCGGGCGGTTGATGTAGTGTATTTAGATTTTCAAAAAGCATTTGACACCGTACCGCACAAAAGACTCATTGAAAAATTCTAAGGCTCATGAAATCAGGGGTGTAGTAATAAATTGAATAGAAGAGTGGTTGCGAGGTAAGAAACAGAGGGTGGTCGTTGATGGAGCGGAGTCGTGTTGGGCTAATGTAGCGAGCGGCGTTCCTCAGGGCTCTGTATTGGGCCCCTTGCTTTTTCTTATATATATTAACGATTTAGATGTCAGCCTAGTCTGTACAGTTTCAAAGTTTGCGGATGAACGAAGTTGGGTGGTAGGGCGATTAATGACGAAGATAGAGGTAAAATACAGGAAGATCTGTGTCAAAAGGGAGACCACGATCTTAATAAACCTAGGAATTGAAATTTAAAAGTTACACTTTGTAGTTAAGATAAAGAAAATTAAGAATAAAAAATTTAAATTATATTTATAATGAAAGCTATGTTACTAATTAAATGGGTATAACAAAAGGATATATGATATAATTAAACTACACAAAAATTAACTTAAATGAATGGCTAAAGTGACTAAATGCAATTGACTAAACATAAATGACTAAAAGAAATGATAAATGACGATATACAAATATGTGCAGGAAAGCTTATTGCTCAAGTTAGTAAATAAATCAGAACTAGAGGCAAGAAAACCCCAAAATGGAATCTAGTGGATGCTGAGATACAGACGACAGCCTCCAAGTGTATTTCTCTTATTTCTCTTACATTTTCAGAACTCACTTAAGATTAGGCTGACCATACGTACCATTTTGAACGGGACAGTACCGTTTTTTTTATGGTGTATGGGTTCTGTCACTGAAGAATAATTGTAAGCTCAATATGTTTATGTACTTACTTTTTCATGAATACAGAATATTACATAACCCCCGTCCCTTTTTTGCCATCCCAATGTCCCGTTTTTGTCTCAAGGAAATATGGTCAGCCTACTTAAGATGGACATCTACTTAAGATGTCTGCAAAATGATTTAACTGTCCTTTTGCATGCAGTATTCTTAATTGATAGGTTTGCAGCATGAGTGACCATCTCATTAATCTGCCACTAGTTGACTTCATATATCTCAAAATATGACAGGGGTTTGCTGTCAGTTTGTAAGAGAAATTCCTTTCCTGCCAGATAGACTTTGAATTTCTGAATTCCCCACACTATAGCAAGGCATTCCTTCTCTGTAGCACAGTACCTTTCTTCCTTGGGTAATAGTTTTCTACTTGCAAAAGCTACAGGCATCGCATGACCTTCGATGTCATATTGTAGCAGGACACAGCCAACTCCCTTATTTGAGGAATCCGTACGTAATCCGAATATCTTGGTTGTATCGGGTATCTTGAGGATTGGAGCCTTTGTGAGACAGTCCTTCAGTTTGGTGAAAGCCTCTTGGTGTTCATCCTTCCAGTCTAACTTTTCACTCATTTCCTTCCTGAGAAGGTCAGTTAAGGGAGCTGAAATGCTGGCAAAGCTTTCGATGAACTTCCTATAGAAAGACGTAGTACCCATAAAGGATCTTAATTCTTTTTTATTTTCAGGTTTACTCATATTGAGAATAGCCTTAGTCTTTTCTTCTAGGGGTTTAAGTTGGTCTTTTCCAACTAGAAATTCCAGATACTGAATGGATGAGAATCCAGTGACATTTCGTCGGTCCAGCTGTGAGGCCGCATTCATTGAGCCGTTCAAAAAGTAGGCGAAGAGCAAGCAAATGTTCCGGCCAAGTTTTTATATGAACATATATGTTATCGAAATAAAACGAAACATGCTTTAAGGGTTTCAAAACCACTCTCATTAAGCGGATATAGGTATTACAAGCTGTTACGAGCCCAAAGGGTAGTCTGGTAAATTGCATTAAACCTAGCTCGGTTGCAAAGGCTGTGTACTTACGCGAGGATGTTTCTAAGAGGACCTGATAATAGGCTTTACATAAATCTATTTCAGAGAAGAATTCCATTCCTGCAAACTTCTCTAGATTTTCTTCGATGGTGGGCATTGGTTCTGAATCAAAGATGGTAATAGAGTTTAGCCTACGAAAATCTATTCATACCGGATGCTGTTATCAGGTTTCCGTAAGAGTACGACTGGAGAACAATATTCTGATGATGAGGGCTCTATTATTGCAAGTTGCAAAAGCTTGGAGATTTCATTCTTGAATTCCTCCTTCAGGTGAACCGCACGGGATAAGGTTTTTTCCGTAGAGGGTCTGAAGAAGTAAGACTTATTTTGTGTTCTAACAGATTAGTGCATCAAGAGGTTAAACAATTCGTCAACCTGTTCTTTCTTCAATTGAGAGCTTACGGACAAATCTTCCAAGTTGAAGGGTACATCATTCGAGAAGGCCGTCAGATGAAAGTCATCTTCCTCAGGTTGGGGTTCGTCATTGGTGACAGAAGCTTGTACTAGGAATAGTGCTTTGTCACAAATTCCAGACTCTGAAATCTCGTTCATCTGTAACCATAATGTTATTAACCACAGCACGCCTATCGTACTTTTTAAGCATATTAGCATGGTAGAGTTTTTCTTTCCCATTGATACTAATTAAATAATTTACCTTATTGCGCCATTCTAAAACAGGATAGGGTCCTTTTCATTGCATTACTAACTTCTTGTTAGCAGTAGGAAGGAGTAAAAGCACCTCGTCACCGGGCTTGAAAGTTCTGTCTTGTGATTTAAGATCATAGTTAGTCTTATATAAAGAAGCACTAGTTTCGGCTTTAGCTGCAGCTAACTTCGCCGTTTCCTCAAGTCTATCTCTCAAGTCAAGGACATACTGATATGTGGAAACCGTGTCTGAGTTATTATCCTTGTTTTGCCACAATTCACTCAAGATAGATATGGGGCCTCTAACTTCTCTACCGTACAAGAGTTCGAATGGTGAAAAGCCTAATGAGCTATTGGGTATTTCCCTATACGCAAAAAGAGCAGCTGGTATATACCAATGCCATTGGGTCACTGGGTTGGGTGGTCTTGGCATAATTTCTTAATTATGCTCTTCAGAATACCGTTTAGTTTTTCACAAAGTCCATTACTAGTAGGATGAAAGGGAGTTGTAAACACTGGCTTGAGTGATAACAATTCATGAATCTTCCCCATAACTTCGGAGGTAAATTGTGTACCACGGTCTGATATAACTTGTTTAGGTACGCCCACCCTTGAGAAAATAGTTATAAGAGCTTCGGCTATAGAGATTGAATCTATATTTTTCAAAGGTACTGCTTCTGGGAATCTGGTAGCTAAATCTATTCGAGTAAGGATATACATATGCCCTTCTGATGAAGGAGGGTGTATAGAGCCTATGAGGTCCACTGACACTTTCGAAAAAGGCTCTGTAATGATTGGAACTTTTTGTAAGGGTACAGGTTTTACACGCCCCTTTGCTGTTTTCTGGCAGACATCACACGAGCGGCAGTATCTTAATATATCTCCAGGAGCTCCAGGCCAATAGGACTTATCTAAAACTTTCATCTGAGTTTTAGTATAACCAAAGTGGCCAGCAAATGGTGAGTGATGTGCTATTTCTAAGACAAGGTTACGGTATTTGAGAAGTATAACTGAAGCTCTTTTCCCTACAAGTTTGGAATTAGGACTGTTAATGCACTCTCTTTAGATTAAATCACAATCTCTTACATATTTATAAGAATGACTACTTCGAGACTTTTCAATTTTCCCGTCATTCACGCTCCTTTTGACATTGACTGAAGTGGGACACTGTTGTACGGCCTCTTTAAATTTCTCAAATGAAACTTCATTGCTAAAAGTAGTTTTAAACAGAGGAGGGGGATTTAGTGGGGATTTAATTTTACTTCTAGTTTGAACCACTTGAGCAATGCCATCCACATCAACAGAAGGGATGGATTCTCCTATTAGCACAGAACAAAACTTAATAGGGGCTCTGACAGCATAAGTCCACCCTTCAAAGTACGTACACGACAGGTGACATTTTACTATCGGAAATCTATCAGCCCTACCCAAGTAGTCGTACACAGTAGTCCATTTATCATGAGTATCTGGAACAGGTGGTAATACTTTATCCGAAACTATAAGAAAAGTACACCCTGTATCTCTAACCAAAGTAGATATTTTGCACCCATTAACTGATCCTTCTTCAAATTATAAACCTACGTTAGGTACTTTAAGGTCAAAAACAAAGTTCACCTTTTCTTTTTTCTGAATCTGCAATTTTCTTAGAAAGTGCAGGATTTTGTGGACACTTGTATTTATTATGACCCTCAACACCGCACTTTACAGGGGGTTTATTTTCAGTTGAAGCTTCTGCATTTGAATTTTTAGTGGGTTGAGTAAAAGGTTTACGTATGATTTTAAGACTTTTAGTTTTTGGATATAAGTTGTGGGAGCTAGCGTAATTGTCGGCAATTTCCTTTTAAATTATTAATGCTATTTTCCTTAACATAAGCTCTCATTTCGGGAGTGCACGTAGAGAGGAACAAATCTATGACAAAAAAATCCAGAAGAGACTCAAAAGATCTTTCTACTTTGCATCCATCTGGTTTGGTCCTAGCCTAGTACTTCTAAATTGTTTCCTGTAATATTCTGGCGTCATATGATATGAATTCATTAACTTTAACTTAAGCTCAAGATAGTTCGCGGTTATCTCATCAGGTAGCAAAGTGTACATTTCTAATGCTTTCCCTCTTAAAAGTGAAGCTAACCTAATTGCACCCTCGGATTCTAAATCCCAACCTTTAAGTTCAGCTACTCGTTCAAATCTGGTTAAATAAATTCCTAAATCTTCACCGTCTTGAAAAAATGGGAATTTAATTTCACTCGTGCATGAATTTATATTAGCTGAAGATTGTTGACTAGCTGACTGATTGTGCAGTTTTATATCTTTAAGTTCGTGCTCTCTTTCTTTCTCTCTTTCTACTCTTTCTTTCTCCCTTTCCTTCCGAGCTTTATTTTGTTGGTCTTTTATAAAAGTACTTACTTCACTGTCGTCTAACCTTATGGTTTTAGCGATTTCCACAAGTTCAACTAAAGATGGTGTTGCCATATTTGTAAATAGAAAGGATCTTACAATAAAATGTAAATTTACAAGAAAGAATTTTACTCAGACTAAATCCTAAGTTTAACCTCACTTCTGTTATTAAATTACGCTCCCGGAAAAAAATAATCAAAATTATAACCACTCTCCCTAATTGAATTTCCCCGTGAAATAAAGGACGAAAAAGCTCTTAGCTGGTTATAAAGCCAGTTTCTTAGAATGGGAGGACTGATGACTCGCTTCCTGTGACTTCGCTCCGCTTCGAGAGCCACAGTCAAACTCCTTAGGCACTGAAAGAACCTTTGAACCCGGAGGGTAATAAGGTACAGCACTGACCCGACTTGTCTTGTGCAGAAAATAACGGACTGCAAGTTGTCCACACACTGGAAGGTAGGACAACCTTCCTGAAAAATCAAGAGAAATATGAACACAAAACCTAACTTGTAAGCTTAAACAACCGACAAACTGACAACCAAGTGAAATTATTCCAATCCTGTCCGCAGCGCCATATCTGTCACAAAGAGACCAGAATCTTAATAAATCTAGGAATTGGAATTTAAAAGTTACACTTAGTGGTCATGATAAAGAAAATTAAGAATAAAAAATTTAAATTGTATTTATAATGAAAGCTATGTCACTAATTAAATGGGTATAACAAAAGGATATATAATTAAACGACACGGAAATTAACTTAAATGAATGGCAAAAGTGACTAAATGCAGTTGACTAAACATAAATGACTAAAAGAAATGATAAATGACGATATAAATATATGTGCAGGAAAGCTTATTGCTCAAGTTAGTAAATAAATCAGAACTACGTAGAAGCAAGAAAACCCAAAAATGGAATCTAGTGGATGCTGAAATGCAGACAACAGCCTCCAAATGTATTTCTCTTATCAGTGAATTATTTACAAAATAATCTGTTTCCTTTGCCAATGTGGTATTGGAGAGTACCAGCATTCAGAAAGAACCAGGTGGTAATGTATCTCAAACAGAAGTGAGGTTAGAGACGACTTGTTAGACAAATAATCTATCGCTTCTATGGAAACGAAAGTATGAACACATACACACTGATCGTTTAGAAAGGGTCAATGTGGGAGTAGAATTATGTTGCAAATTTATAGTCTTAAGTTATTTTAGCTTTAATAGCTTTAATAAACTGGGCATTTAAGATGAACTGATAAGGATTAATTCTGGCCAAGAAGAGTATCTTCTTGACAATCTTAATAAAATCGTTGATTGGTCAGCCACATGGCAAATGAGATTTAACGTCGATAAGTGCAAAATTTTACATATAGGTTCGCGTAACGGTAATTTTGCGTATAGTATGACAGGGAAGGAGTTAGCAAGCGTAGATCAGGAAAAAGATTTAGGAGTTATAGTCATTGGTGATTTAAAAGTAGCGAAACAAAGTACAGCAGCGGTCAATAAAGCGAACAAAGTGCTAGGTTTTATAGCTCGGAATTTGGAGTACAAATCGCGCGATATCATTGTTCCTCTTTATAAATCATTAGTTAGACCCCATTTGGAGTACGATCCAATTTTGGAATCCGCATATCCCAAAAGATATAGACAAACTCGAAAGAGTTCAAAGACGAGCAACTAAGATGATTCTGTCGCTAAGGTCGAAGTCGTACGAGGATAGGCTTAAGGAGTTAAAATTGACTACACTCGAGACTAGGAGGCTAAGGGGTGATCTAATCCAGGTTTTTAAAATAATGAATGGGTTCGATAATGTAGATAGAGATAGCTTTTTCGAAATATCTCAATATAATAGGACTAGAAATAACGTGTGTAAGTCGACAAGCAGAAGGTTCGAGACAGCAGTTGCCAAAAACTTTTTTACGTATAGAATACTAAAGAGATGGAATAGTTTGTCAGTAGAAGTAATTAGTAGAACGTCTATAAACATGTTTAAAAATCGATTAGACGCATATGTTGATAGATTGGGTATAATTTAAGGTAGTAAAATTAAGGCCTTGTGGTTCGGAACCCACGTAAAATTGTAGGTCCTCTCCGCCACCACGGAGGACATGCACAATACACAATTACAAACACATTTAGGTAGACCAGCCATGAGTGGATCCTAGGGTCTTTGTTCGTTTGAAATATTATAACATTATAACATTATATATATATATATATATATATACACAGGGCGTCCCAAAAAAATGTATACACACTTTAACAGCTGATAGCTCAATTGATGTTTCTTTCTTTCCAAGTTAAACCCATTAGAATTAATAATGGCAGTCAGACTAAGCTTTGAACAAAGGAAATTCATTCTAAAATGCTACTGGAAGTGTGAAAACGCAGTTGAAGTGCAAAGACAGTTTAGGAGGGAGTTTCAAACAGATCCACCAACGCGACTTACCATCACTCAAATTAGAGATAAGTTTGAAGCCGATGGAACTGTTCAGAATGTCCACAAGAAGCGTTCCGGAAGACCACGGACATCGACAAGCCCCACAAAGCAAGAAAGAGTACTGGAAACTTATCACCAAAGTCCAAGAAAATCTGTGCGGCAAGCGAGTCGTGAGGTAGGAATTTCAGAATCGTCTGTCCAACGCATTTTGAAGCGCTGTCAATGGAAAAGTTACATTCCAAGATTAGTCCATGCTATTAATGAAGATGATCCGGACCGAAGAGTGGAGTATTGCGAGTGGTACTTGGCACGATGTGGATGTGGATTGGACGAAGGGGTTTCGTAGAATACCCTCCGCGTTCACCAGACCTCACACCACTAGACTTTTTTTATGGGGATACTTAAAAGACAAAGTCTACGCTATAAAACCTGCAACAGTCGCTGAATTGAGAGCAGCCATTGAACGAGAATGCACACAAATACCAAACGAAATGTTTCGTGATGTTTGCGATTCCATTGCTTCGCGTTATCAGCAGTGCCTGGACCAGAACGGACGTCAGTTTGAAAACAGGCGTTGACAAAACAATTAAATAATGTCTGTAGATTCTATTACATTTTGAAAATGAAATGTATTTTAATAAACACTGCCTTTATAAGTATTTAAAGTGTGTATACATTTTTTTGGGACGCCCTGTATATATATATATATGTATAGAAACGACGTAAGTATAGAGGAGTGTTCTGCACACGAGAAGAGAAATAACGAACAAATGAAAAATGAGGTGACCGCCCGGGAATCGAACCCAGGATCTTCCGATTGCCGGTCAGATATGCTACCACTACACCACGGGCCTCGATCAGTCAGAAGTCGTAATTCTCCTACATAGGGCAGAAACCAATGCCTTGAGAGGGCACCCTCGCAAATCGTGAATATGTACATTTAAGTGCAATGACCACGCAGTATATTAATGTATAGAAACGACGTAAGTATAGAGGTGAGGTTTAAGTTTTGGTTTTTGGCTAAAAATATAATAGTTACCCCTTTTTCTTTGATGTATTCAATCTGAAGTGAAGGCAGCAAGTCCTTTGCTTATATTGAGATTATAAATGTAGCTGGGCCAGGCTGATTTAAACCCTAGATCCTGTCCCAAAGCTGGATCCTATCTGCTTTGCAGATAGGTGGTGAGGGAAGCTATATTTTTGGGACCTTTTTGCAAGTGACCCATTGCCGACGCCAGGCTAGCATCATGAAAAAGAAAAACTATAGTATTTGTCATTTACCATTACTTATTCGGACTATAGTGGATTTAATTATCCTAGAAGTTCCTTGTTCCATGCACGGTCTGTGTGTATCATAAAAAAACCTCAGGGAACCATTCTGAGTTCATTCCCATATATATATATATACGTATATGTGTGTGTGTGTGTGTGTGTATGTGTGTGTGTGTATGTGTGTGTGTGTGAAAGCTTGGTTTGGCTGTTTATGGGTTGGTTTTTAAGCATGATTTGGCGGGTTTTCAATTTTTTACCTGGCGAAACTGGCCTGGGATGACAGGTTCAGTATTAATATTTTATATTAATTCATATAGAATAAATTCGTAATATTTTAAAATGTATTCTTGCTATAAAATATACAAACTAAAACAAAACCTGCTTATCTCTGTAACTGTATGTGCAAACTTTAGTACGTAGTTTTGAGATAAGCACATCACTAGACACCGGCACAAGGCCCAAGGGGGGGACGACCGCCTCTGTCGACCCCCCTTCGGTACGCCTCTGCGGCTGGGATATTTTTGCTCCCCTTAGGAAGGGCGGGTTCTCTGCTGGTAATAATAATAAATACAATATAGAGCTTACAAAATGTTATATGAGTTTAAATTAAATGATTTATTGTATATTAAGTAGAAAATATTACATAAAGCAGTGAAAGTGGCAAGTAATAGTAGTTGTGACAACAAAAAAATATTAATAATAGTAGCAGCAATAATAAAAGAGTTAGAGGTTCTGCGTCAGGGGTAGATGACTTATCGAATGAGCACTTAAAATATGCAAATGACGTAGTATGTCTGCATATATCATTGCTCCTATCAGCCATGATTGCTCATAGCTATATCCCTGCAGAGTTCATGAGGGTATATGAGGGGTCCCGCGTCTTAAGGTACCTAAGCGCCAAAATTAAAATTCGTCAGAAATCGCCTCCAAAGTTCAGCAATATTCTCGCAATGGTATCTCTGTTATTAATTGAGCTAGAACGTTCATTTTTGGCTAAACTAGACTTCTAAGTATGCTAATGAAGATGTTCATGAGTGTTTGGAATAGATTTTAATATTTTATATTTTATATATATTTAAAAAAAAAAAATTATTTTCTTATTATGCCGAACTTTGGGTGAACTTTTGGCTGGCGATAGAGGTGAAAAAAGTAGTTCGCTTCATAAGGTTTTTAACCATACTTCTAGTATAGAAGAAGGGTGAAAATAGTGATATCCATCAAAAACACGTTTTCACCTGCGGTGGCGCTTAGGTACCTTAAGACGCGCGACCCCTCATATATCTTGCCCCTGGTCAAAAATAAGTACTGAGACATTCTGTCCAGCAATAATTACAGGCCTGTTGCTGTCGCTTCCTGCTTCTCGAAACTACTAGAAAAACTCTTGTTACTCCGATTAAATGATTTCCTATGGACATCTAATCAGTTTGGCTTTAAAAGGTCCCACTCAACTGACCTGTGTATCTATGTACTTAAAGAAACAATATCTAAATACATTGACAGTAATTTAACTATTTATAGCTGTTTCCTAGATATAAGTAAGGCATATAATAGGGTGAACCACAATATTTTATTTGCAAAACTAGAAGACAGGAAGGTTCCCATGTACATATTAAATTTATTGAAATTTTGGTATTCCCACCAATCTTTCACTGTTAAGTGGGGCAATGTACTATTCGAGTGGTTTGGCTCCTCTTGCGGGGTGAGACAAGGCTCCTTTCTCTCCCCTATGCTGTTTAATGTGTATATTGACGGATTAATTGCTTCATTTAACGAGGCAACAGTGGGATGTTGTACAGTATAGATAACACAAGGATAAATAACTTAGTTTATGCCGATGATATGGTGTTAATAAGTCCCTCTGTTAAAGGTCTAGATCGGCTACTAAAAGTCTGCGAAGAGTATTCGCAGAAACATGATATTCTTTTTAATGTTACAAAAACTAAGGTTATGCAATTTCATCCTAAAAGCTGTAATCAGCCAGCTGATATAAGGTTTAAAATGAATGGTGAAGTAATTGAGGAAGTACAAGAGTTTAAGTATTTGGGTCAAACTATTACCAGCTCTTTGAGTGATGACTCGGATATAAGAAAACAATCTCGAAGCCTGTGTGCTAAAGCGAATATGACCATAAGGAACTTTCGATTCTGTACAAGTGAAGCTAAAGACACTCTCTTTCGTACTTTCTGCAGTAATATATACGGACAGCATCTGTGGGTGAATTATAAAAAAGGTTCTGACAGAACCCTAAATTTGCTGTACAACAGGTCTTTTACACTCTTACATAAATTAACCCCCGCGATGCTCAGCGTCGCAAATGTTTGCTACTCGCAGTGTCCCGAGCTTCCCGGAGGTAACAAGACGTGCTCAACACAGTCTAATGCAAAGAATTAAAAAATCATCCAAGCTATCCATGAGTCCTGCCATTTATCCTCTAAACTATGGACTTCTTGGTACGAAAACGTCTTTCTGTAGCTCCACTTCGACATTACAGTATTATTTCTAATCAATTGTATATATTTTTATCCTTAGTATATGAACTGTCAGTGTATTAATAATATTTGCCATATGGACTATAGTCTGCCAATAAACCTTTTCATTTTTCTTTTTCTTTTTCATTTTCATTTCAATGAGAGAAAATGTTGAATATTGAACCTTTATTGATAAAATAGAGTACGTTTACAATTTACAATGACATAAATAATTGTGAAACTAAACTATTTATTTTATTCTAATTTTACAAAATGTTACATAATTTTAAATTAAATGATCTATTGTATATTGAGTAGAAAATAAATGCTGCTTAATAAAAAAAAAAAAATAGAGAGAGATATTACGAAATTAAAGGTGCTCAATGAAATTAGCATATTTTAAATAGTTGATTACAAAATTGATTAGTATGGTAAAAATGGCAGTAAAAATAGCGCCTCGGTGGTGTAGTGGTTAGCGTCGCTGACTACGAAACCATTGGCTCAGAGTTCGAGACACGACGGCAGCCGGCGGCAGCCGGCGCGCGTCAAATCCCAGCTGTTCATCCTTCCGCACATTAAAAAAAAGAAAGTGGTTGGTAGATAAATGGGTACCCTAGGTGGCCTAGTGGTTAAGACACTGGGCTGCTGATGGGGCGTGGTTCGGATTCCACGTTAAACTGTAGGTCTAAGGTGGAGTGAAAAGCTTGACCTTCGTCAGAATGAACAATTCGGGCGGAAGCTAACCAAGCCAAAGTGAATTTGTTTTATAGTGGGTTTATTGTATAGGAATGTTAGTACTCGTACCTTTTAGGAAAATTGCGGAATATATAAAACTTAGGTAGCTAGAGAAAGTTTTATAGTTTTATATAGAAGTGGTGATGTTACCTTTTGCAATAAATGTAGGAGGTGGTGCTGGCCTGGTCTGGTTTCAGAGCAGTGGGTTTCAGAGCAGGAACAAGTGCACGGGGAGAGAGACAGGGACCCTCCACTGATATTTCTCGCCGGAAAGAGATTTTCTCTGCTCTCGTTGTGGCACAACACCGCGAAGTATGACCAACTCAGTATATCAGTTGCTGCATATACTCCTTTCATGCAGGTGACCCTGGTTGAATACTAGCGACATTCAGAGAGTTGGCAGACACATACACATGACAGACATCCAATTACAGAAAACACGCTCAGACACTCATCTAGTCTATCAACAAGATAGGCAAGTGTTTTATAGAAATGCATATATTATATGGATAATCGGACGCAATATATGATAAATCTTCAGTACAGTGGCTCTGGCAGGCTACATAGAAATGATGCAACGACGAAATGATGACTTCCTTTACATAATTAATAAATAAAAAATCCTAAAAAAATGCATGGTGTGGATTAGATTAGTAGTTTAGTATTCATGTTGTCCTTTATTTTCCGCTGTCTTGTAACACGAGATAAGTTTATGCATTGTGTGAGTGAACTCTGAAGCTATTCTTTTCATTATACTTTTTCTTACTTTCCTGTAACTCTTCTTTCACCACTGTTTTCTGTCAGCAGTGGCTAGCGGAGGAAGAGAGCCTTGTCTGTCAAAATTTTACGTCTATAAGTGCAAGCATGGTATAAGTTTCCAGTATTTTTTATTGCTATTTCTACCTTTTCTATTTTTTTCTTGGGCTAGCCTAAGTGGACCTTAGAGTCTTTGTTAGCTTGTAACACTGTAACTCTGTAACTCTAACTCTATAATGCACAAGGAAACTAAAACGTTGTATTCAATTCAAATACATGACACGTTTTGGACTTAGTAATCCTTACTTTCGACAGTTTTCTTGAAATTTGTCTTGGGTTCAGTTGTGAACAAACGAAGCAATTCTTTTACATGAACATCAGTCAGAACAAATCAGGGCTTGAATTTCATATGTTTAAGGACAGAAAAAATAGACTCACAAAGATTGTTCGAGCCAAACATCGATATCAGTCGGACGGCAGCACGTCTGATATCGGGGTATTCCTACTTCGGTACATTGTTCCAGAACTCGAGGGTTCCCTGTTTTAGAACAGGCTTCAATCTGTCATCTTCAGAAAGTTTAGTTATCTCTAGCTCTGAAGCTAGAGATAATTGAAGCATCATTGACTAATGGGGCTTTCAAACAAACAGCGTCAGAAGTTAAAGGAGGCACCAAAAATCTAATCTGAGACCTTTTTAGCTGTATATCATGGAATTTTTCAGCAAAACTATCTTGAAGTTCTAGAAGTAGGGTTACGTATCATGTGGTGCTCCTTTGTAAAGTTTCAGCTTCATGATTACTTACGCGTGACACTGCAAGAAAACGTGTCAGTTTCCCCTTTTGCAGTTGTTTCTGAAACAACTGGAGTTTGTTAACAAACGCAAACACATTTTGCAAAAGGTCAGGCAGCATCTCCAATTTCCCTTGTAGATTCAGTTGAGTTTATCCAAATGAAGCAATAAGTCTGCCAGAAATACTAAATCTAAAACCCACCGATAACAGCATCCAACAGCTCAAAGAACGAGCGATTATTTTACCTTGCGAAATCCATCGTACAGCAGAATGAATCACCAGGTCTCAAAAAAGATCGTCTTCCAGATCTTCAATAAGATTTCTGAATTGTCCGTGACTGAGAGCACTGGTGCGAATAAAGTTGACAATTTCTAGAAGAGGTTTCATAACATGATCTAAATTGAGCTATTTTGACACCAGCTGCTTCCGATGAATAATGCAATGAAATGTCCAAAATTCGGGAAAGTTGTTGTCAGCTTTACTTAGGCCCACTATTCCATTTACAAATCCTAACAGATGGAGCCCCATCCGCTGCAAGTGCAGTAAGCTTCTGTAAAAGTAAGTTGGTTTTCGCAACTACTGCCAATAATGCTTCTTTTACATCCAGACCACAGTTCTGTCTTTAATAACACAATATCCAGGGTCTACTGTCACAGCACAGTCATCTGACACAGTAAGCTCAAAATAATTAAATGAAGTTTGTCCTGTACGTCGCACGACTCGTCCAACGCAATACTTAAGTACTCACATTTCTGAAGTTTTAAATACAGCTGTAATTCAATATTATTTTTTAAGTCAGATATCCTGCGTTCTACTGTGTGGCGTGAGAGTTGGAGGTTTTAAAGCTTCTTTTTTAGATTTTCGTTCTCTGGGGACAAGATAGAGATAATATCACTGAGGTATGTTTTAACAAACTCACTTTCGGAGTAGGTTTTATTGTACGAACAATGCTCCAGGCCAATTGGTAGGAGGCTAACGTGACGGCCTGAGAGTATTTGACAAATTTATTGTACACTTGGCCCTGTTTTTTCACTTTGTTTTTCAATGTATTAAGTTTTAAAGCTCAGTACCATTTGGAAATTACCTGTCAATGTGAGCATCTTTTGTAGCAAAATGGCGCCGCAGATTCGAAGATATGAGTTGGGCTAGACAGGCCTGGCAAATGAGACACATGCAGTAGGTTTTCCACTGCGTAAGAAAGTTCTGTTTTCATCCTCTCGTTTTCGTTTCCCCCTACACACCCCTTCCATTCTGAAAAAAATAAAATCTGATGTGGTTCCCAATAACCTTCACTATTTCAAATTTGTGGAAAAAAACACGCACACGATAATGGTAAACAAGGCACTGAGAACATCCACAATGGTGGACTGGGAGGTGCGGGCAACCCCCATCACCGGACGCTGCAACGGCGACTCCTGAAAGTAGATAAGTTTGTGCTACTGATTGGCTACCATTATGGTATCGTACCCAATCAGTAGCGTAGACACAAAATGAAAATACAAAGGCTTGCAAGGCAAAACTTGATAATTGAAAAATACTACTGTGATAACATTAGTAATATAAATAATATTTTATTTCGCTTTTCTATTAATTTTAAGTGTGTTACAAAAGCCACGTTTTCTCTACGAAAGAGCCGCATGCGGGTCGGGAGACTCCGGTTGGCTACCCCTGATATATATAGTCATACGTTCCCAATTAATTCCAATTTTCACACGTAATTCGACGGGTCATTTATGTTGTTTTCAAATTTTTAATCACTTACGCTCAGGGCCTCTCCTCTGTATGTGGTTGGCCCCCGCGAGACCTCTGAGCGGACCAGTCAAATGCAGACATCAAGTTTGAGTAACAAAGGGCCTAGGCAAGCTACGGCTTGGGACCGTAGCGCATCTATCCGGTATAGGTTAACCTGGATGATGTAGCCATAAGCACTGCCGCTGGTTAAGTGCCAACCAGTGATTATCTCACTAGCCGTATTGAGTCCGTTAGGCGAAACTGCGACAGTACCAAGGATGGAAAATATAACCCTTGGATTTCTATTATTTATTTGCAAAATGGACATGGTATTAGATTAAAATAATTATTTGAATATAAATAATTAACTGACAATTGTGATATATAATTAATTATGTTTACATACAATAAAATAATACAGTATACATAAAATTAGTATTAATGTGGTTTACAATTGAATTATGATGGGTAACTAATTTAAAATGAATTTATAGCTATTCCGAAATTCAAGACGGTAAAATTAACATTTATCTTGAAACTAAAATAAGAGTATTCACTACAAAAGCTTATTTTGGAACGAAAAATTAACACACCATATACAGTAGCGACACAAAATGACCAGTAGTACTTTTACATTTTCCTACTTTTTTCTATTTCTACATATCTTCATCGGCACTTCCCTTCCACATTTTTTTCTACTTTCTCTAGACACAAAATCGCCAATAATATTCGCATAACTTAGTTTTTATCCTTAAACTTTTTCTCATTGGAGATAATAGCCAGATTTGACAACTTATCCCGAGGCATTGTTGAACGTAAATAATTTTTTATGAACTTCAGTTTGAGAATGTCAGTGGCAGTTGATGTCCGGTTTAATTCAGCAGCAGGAAGTAAAAGTCATTTTGTAACGAAGCAGGATGAAAACAAATAGAAAGTTACACTAAGTAATTGAGGGCTAATTACACTGAAGAAAAATACGAAAATTAACATTCTAAACGATTTCACTACGACTTGAGAGAGGAATTCCCGTGATATAAAAAATTTGCTGGTATTGGAGGAGGGGGGAGGGGGTCTATAAAAAGTTGAGAAAATGTTTTTCTACCGTATACAATGATTATTTCGAATATATATATATATATATATATATATACATATGTATATATATATATATATATATATATATATATATATATATATGCATTTAACTGCAATGACCACGCAGTATATAAATGAATAGAAACGACATAATATTAAGGAACGTTTCTGCACACGCGGAAGAGAAATAACGAATAAATGAAAAATGAGGCGAACCGCCCGGGCGGTTCGCCTCATTTTTCATTTATTCGTTATTTCTCTTCCGCGTGTGCAGAAACGTTCCTTAATATTATGTCGTTTCTATTTATATATATATATATATATATATATATATATATATATTATATATATACACACCTTTCAATTATGAAATAATAAAATTTTTGTAAATATAAAATTGTAGATCTTTTCCGTCTGGTGCCCACCACTAGAATTAAAATTAATTATTACTATCATGTGTACTTTTTTGGGCTGATTTAAAAAATATATAAATTTTTCCGATAAATAAATAATATAAACGTTACAGCCCTTTAATTTGTCTATTCTTCAAAAATTTGACGATAAATTGTGTTGAAAATTGGACGTCGGCTGTAGGCCATCTTATTCTTAGTTCGCGTAAAGACCTAGGCCAGTGAGGGCAATCGCTGACCCGCGGGTCAAGTACTGACCCACGAGGCAATTTTTAGTGACCCACGAGCTCTTATTTAAATAAAATATGACTAATTTTTAATATTTTCTGCCTTACAGTTTAAAATTATTTTATTCTCCCACCCACATTCAATTTGAACATCTTTAGTTATCAGCTTTTCATTGGCTTGACAGTGGTAAGTTAGAAATGGAATTAGTTGACTTCCAAGAAAGTGCGGTACGGAAGACTAAATTTATTGATTTTTATCTGAAGTTACAAGAAAAGGAATTGGAGTCGTCAATTTTGGGTGTAACCAGAGAACAACAATCAATAGAAAGAGTAGAAAATCTTATTCTTGCAGAATGAAACTCTTTACCAAATTCTTTTGCATCAATGAAAAAGCTAGCATTAGCTGTGCTACAGTGTTTGGGTCATCTTATTCATTTGAACAGTTATTTTCCTTCATGAATTTCGTCAAATCCACCACTGGGAATTGCTTTGCCAGAGATATGAGTGGTATGTGTGAGACTAAAGACAACTAAATATAAACCTCAGATCAAAACATCAGCAGCTAAAATCCAACAACACGTTTCTCACAAAAAATAATCAGTAAATAAATTATTGTGACCCATTTTCATTTTTATAAAAATGAAAAGTAACAAAAATGACCCGCCAGAAAAAGAGGTTCGCCACCACTGACTGACCTAAGCTATATACATTCGTGACACTTTTCCATTCTGTTCCTTTTATGCTTTAAGACTGGAATATTACAAAAATATTTACAAACTAACGAAATTATCACAACTTAACCTAACCAATCGTCAAGGGCGTACAGTTGACCTAACTGGGCATTCAGTTAAACTAACCAGTTGGTCAATTTTAATGTTATTATATACATATATATATATATATATATATATATATATATATATATATATATATACTATATATATATATATATAAAACATGTAATCTATTTTGCATTTTTTGCCCTATTATGCAAAATGTTTGCATTTCTCCGAAAAAAGAATGTTATTTTTGTATTCAGAGGGTCAAATTGCACTACTGGTGCTATTTTAAAATGAATCTGGTGGTGGGCTCCAAACGGAAAAGACCCAAAATTGTTAAAAAGAATAAAAATGGATACATACTATAAAAATTCATATGATACTCTTCAATATAATCCAAATGATAATTGTATGAGGGATTCATCAGAATTTATGTGAGGTTTGAACTTCTCTATAAATAATTACTCCATAATCCTTATATCAAAGTCGCTGATGGTACGTGACGAGACCTCAAAAATGAAACTGAGACCATGCATGGCTAGTTGGTTGCGTGGTTGTGTTTATAATGGCAGATTCGGCTGGTTTTCCCCATGCTTGCCTGGTGTGGACCGATTTCCCAATGCTTTCATAAATTCGTGCTTTGAGATGCTAAGAGATTTTCTCAGCTTTTTCGTCGTTTTTACAATTTTACACTGTAAAAGTTCATACAAGTTTCCACACTTTTAAATGACAAATTTTTTATTTGAATTTTAGTGCAAAATTTGAATTAGCTTATTATAGATACTGTACAATGTACATGCCACTGAGCATGAAATCGGATGGTTTCGAAACATTTGGTTATAATGTTTTCTTATTCTCGTTTCCCTGATTCAAATATGAATTCTTATATACACATATATATATATATATTAGTGGTGGACCGGATATACGCATTCGCATCATTTTTAGCATCCGCATCCGCACTTCTGACTGCGGATGTTATGCGGATATTACCTCTAATAAATTAGGCAATTTACAATTAAATTAGCTTATAAAGTAGCTTATAAGGACCAGTCATGCACATTTCATGTAAAGTATTAATTATTAATGAACAAACAAATATATAAACCTCAAAATACAAATACCATTAAATCAACAAACACTGCCTGTGCCGCTGTGCATATCCACTGATTTTTTTTTTCTCAGCAACAGAGTAACTTTTCAGAATGAAATTGTTCGTATAAGATGAAGCAGTCTATCGTGTTTCAAACAAGATTATTGTAAATAAATACAAAAAAATAGTAAATTCTTTAGCAAAAACAAAAATGCTAATTTTCTATAGCAAACACTGCAAAATTTGCAGTTTCTAAAATTAGCAATTGAAAATTGAATGAAACTTGTTTCATTGAATTTTCTGTGGCTGAAACTCTTGAGAAAGTTATTAATTATTTTTATCATAATGAAAACATTAATATTAATTCTAATTCTTATGCATTGCCTGCCATAATAGTAATATCATAATTTTTCAAATTTCATGTCATATATTCATAATTCTATATTACAGTATATTGATAGATTAACTAAATATCCGCAACCGTGGATATTGAAATTAAAAATCCGCATCCGCATCCGCAGATGTTGAAAAACTGACATCCGGTCCACCACTAAAATATATATATATATATGTATTTTTTTTTTGTAGGATCTTAGTTTGTAAATAATTATTAATGATTAATTAGGCGGACGAAACAATTATGGAGTTTATTAATTATTTTATTTTATTTAATTAAAGGAAAAACCGTGCACTCTCCCCATTTCCTTGTTGATCAAAAGATCAAATAGTGTCCCCAAATAATTAATAAACTACATAATCTTTAACAACTACATTCGAACATCATCTTACAGTGAGTAGTATGGGCGAAAATAGGACGAGTGCAGCGCAAATGCAATGTTGATCTAATGTTCCAAGGTGCCAACCCCCTTCCCCCCCAGTGCCACCCCACCCCCCTTCGGCCCGGTGCCACCCCAGGGTGCCGAAAAAACTGGTAATTCCCCCAGCAAGCTGGGGGAGTCCACCTAACCTAAGAGACATTGGGGGAGAAGGTGGGGCGGCCTCACCCCCCAAAGAGGTATACCTAACCTAAGAGAGGAAGACAGAGCATCTTCTCACCTGGGCATCCGGGTGCATAATGAGAGTTCAGGGAGCATCACAGGGCTCAGAAGTGTGTTTCAGCCAGTTGGCACAGAGGCTAGTGCCCACCAGGCATATCAGCCAGTTGGCATATTACGCACGCACGCACACACTTCCAGTCTATATATATATATATATATATTTTCAACTGCAAAGAACACGCAGTATATATTATATATATATATATATATATACATTTTCAACTGCAAAGAACACGCAGTATAATTAACGTAAAGAACGACGGTTGTATAGAAGGCATTCCGCGCAAGATGAGGAGGGAGAACGAACAAATGAAAAAATGAGGTAACCCCCCGGGAATCGAACCCGGGATCTTCCGATTGCCGGTCAGATATGATAACCATTACACCATAGGCCTCACTCGATCAGAAGTCGTAATTCTCCTACATACGCGCAGAAACCAATGCCACGAGGGGGGCACCTCCCGCATGCCGCACATATATACACATTTTCAACTGCAAAGAACACGCAGTATAATTAACGTAAAGAACGACGCTTGTATAAAAGACATTCCGCGCAAGATGAGGAGGGAGAACGAACAAATAAAAAAATGAGGTATTGGTTTCTGCGCGTATGTAGGAGAATTACGACTTCTGATCGAGTGAGGCCCATGGTGTAATGGTTATCATATCTGACCGGCAATCGGAAGATCCCGGGTTCGATTCCCAGGTGGTTACCTCATTTTTTATTTGTTCGTTCTCCCTCCTCATCTTGCGCGGAATGTCTTCTATACAAGCGTCGTTCTTTACGTTAATTATACTGCGTGTTCTTTGCAGTTGAAAATGTATATATTTGCGGCATGCGGGGGGTGCCCCCCTCGGGGCATTGGTTTCTGCGCGTATGTAGGAGAATTACGACTTCTGATCGAGTGAGGCCCATGGTGTAATGGTTATCATATCAGACCAGCAACCGGATGATCCCGGGTTCGATTCCCGGGTGGTTACCTCATTTTTTTCATTTGTTCGTTCTCCTCCTCATCTTGCGCGGAATGTCTTCTATACAAGCGTCGTTCTTTACGATATATATATATATATATATATATATATATATATATATATACGCTCATAGATTTTCTATTATCACACACACACCGACTCTCTCTCTCTCTCTCTCTCTCTATATATATATATATATATATATATATATATACACGTTCATAGAGCTTCAATATCGAAGTTAAACTCGGAAACAACTCCCTCCGTCATCAACGCTTGTACCAACCAATGTTAGTTATACACGTACTGAAAGCTACCAATGTTATTATTATTGTACACACACACACACAAACACACACACACACACACCAACTATCTATATATATATATATATATATATATATATATATATACACGTTAATAAATCTCCAATATCGAAGTTAAACTCGACTAATGTTGTTTATACTCGTAATAAAAACCAATATATATATATATATATATATATATATATATATATATATATATATATATATATATACTTTTTCATTTAATTTCATGAAATTCAAATATTAAGCACACAGCATATAACAATAATTTCCAACGCAATAAAGCCCAATAACATAATCGCAACATGCAATCACAACTGAATTAACTAAGAACGATGGAGTTTTTAAGGAAAACAACATTCAGAATTTCCACTTTTCAAAAACTGTTTTTCGCTGTTTCAATCCACATATTCCAAAATGATTCAGTGGCGAGCTGTTTGTTTAAAATATCGACTCGGACTTTTTAAAATGCATCTGTAAAATCTGCTTTAATACCCGGTTCTATATGCTTCTTACCATTATTGAGAATTATGGAGTCTTAAAACGCCCTATCTATAAACTTAATCACGGGTCCAGACAGGTGTTCAGACACCTGAATTTTATTTCTGAACTGCATTGATGAGGCGAAAGGTAAAATCTTGACGAATGGTATTAGCGTTCCGTCGAGATTTTAATCCGAAACGAAGTGGACTGAATCTCCAAATTTATTTTCAAAGCAGCAATCACTACAACACCCACACACACACACACACACACACACACACACACACACACACACATATATATATATATATATATATATATATATATGTGTATATATATATATATGTATATGTGTATATATATATATATATATATATATATATATATATATATATATATATCGTATCATTCAGTGCTTAACCCTTGCAAGTGTTAACTAGTTTTATAAAAAGCCATAATAAACGCATTTTTGAAGTGAAAGGATATTCGACCGGGTTAGAGACCCGGTGATGACAGACGATGTGTAGTACACCCAGATAATCTTCATTTTGGCCCGGTTAGGCTAGTTGTATACTGATTATTATTTGCCGTGGATCCCTATTCGGCATTTTATCTCATTGTACTCATTGTAAATCTCTCTTCCGTTGTATATATATATATGTGTGTGTGTGTGTGTGTGTGTTTCTCTGCATGTGTTTTTGGTGAAAAAAAAATGGATTTTAATTAAAAATGATTCAATGTGGATGAATCGAATAGGTTAATTGTTTAGTATGTGCCCAGGATCTCGATACTCTGTGACGGTGGTTAGTCATCCTTCCACACAATATGGGAATGTAAAACTATTCGACGGGTTCGAGACCTGGCGTCGGTAGGCGTTGCGTAGTATCCCCAGCTAATCTTCCTTTTGAGCCCAGTTAGGCTAGTTGCTTTCTGTTTATTATTTAATCCGGGTACCCGATCCGGCATTTTCTCTTATTTTAACCCCTTGTAACTCTCTCTTCCTATATATCTATACATATATATACTGATATGTTTATAAGAGTATATGTTAACAACCCGGTTAAGCCAGCTGCTTGCTATTTATTATTTGATCCGGGCACCCAAATCGGCATTTCATCTTATTTTAACGCCTGGGAATTCTATCCCCCCATATATACATCGCGGTGTCCTTCGAAAGTGAAATTTTATTACTCGTTTATTTTCCTGGATAAAGTTTTGTAAAATTAATTAAAGCTCACTGCAAGGCCTTCTTTACATGTTTACTATAGGGTACTGTGCTAGGCTTTCTGTTGTTGTTTATGAGTGTATATATATATATATATGCTCCTCTGTGTATATTTTGATGAAAACAAATGGATTTTAATTAAAAACGACGGTGCTTAGTCATTCTGCCACACAATATGGCTATTATTAGAAAAATGTATGAACTAATTAAGGTAATTTAAAATTATCCTTTCTCCTTAAAGGTCCGACGAGGATCTGACACGTGTTATAGCTACTTTTCTTGACAGATTTGAAGAAATGTAAATAACGGACGGTGATTTTGAGGTTGTACAGCGCAGCCACCCAGTGACCTGAATACGGAGGTCGAAGTATTGGCTCACATCCGGTCCAACGATTGCCATGTCGTCGGGGAACTAATGTAAGCTTTTTTTCTTTTGGTTAAGAATAATACAGTGTATTTTCATCAATTTATTAAATGATAGAAATCATGTTTTATAAATTAGTACAATTTTACATCCAACTTAAATTAGTTACAGAATTATCATCCATTAAATAAGCCACAGAGCAAAAGATTAACATTGTGGACATCTTATATTTTACACAATATTGTTGTAATTCTACATTTTATATATACGAGTAAAATTTTACACAATACACAGATTGCAACCAAATGGAAACATTTTTTTTCTGTATGCACACCATTCATCATTCAGTTCAGTGTTATACGGGTCGAATAGTTTTTAAAAAATTTATAAATTCATTTCCACGTGACATGTGCAAGAGAAATGAAAGAAAATACATCCCAAAAGTATTACTAAAATATCCTTGTAATTGGTAGGGATTCCAAACAATGTCCGGGATATGTAACTGTTCCGAGAAATTTTACAATAACAGGGTCACTCCAGGGGCGAGTCCCGAATGAGTTAAAAAAGTACATCTTTTGTCTATTTTCAAAGTAGATGGCCAACCAATGAATCCCTTCGCCAACAACAATGCCGGTGTTGGCAATAATTGCTCCGCATTTTCTCGTAGCTGGTAACTTCGTTGTTTCATTATTCGCAAACACACCAATATATTTGTAGCGTGTGATTCTGTCACTATTCATTACTCTCGGAAGTGTATTCGCATCCATTTTAAAAGTCAGTGACTACGCTCCTGAATCTACCGATTTCTATTACGGCTTGAGACTCGAGGTATTCTCGTACACTAATAGGCGCGTCTATCGGCTTGGTGAATTTCAATCTGACTGAGATATTCCCACTTCGTTGCGAACTTAAGTGTGTATTTACACTAGCAGATAAGTAAGGAGTGATGTCAAACGGGTAAAGGTTAAATTGATCGATGATTTCTTTCTGCGTTACCCCAGTCCCAAGCTCATCGCAAACACCTGCAATATGGGCCAGATTACTATACGCTATCGCTGCCTACGGTTGTGCAACGTGCCTGTAAAGTGGCTTCAGATTGCAAGCTTGAGTTTGAGTGTAATATTGTTCCTGAAGAGCTGAGAAGGGTAGAGCAGGAAATGAATGTTCGTATAGTTGTATTTGGAATGGATGATCATCGTCGGACTGTGTATGTTTTTAAAAGTTGTGTGCGAGATCGTACAAGAACTGTACTTATTTTAGAATTGTCAGGAACATCGTGTCTCCCGATTTGTAATATAAGGGGTCTTTACGCTAGATATGATAAAAGTCGAAAATATGGAAGGCATCATGATTTGTGTAAGGGATGTTTCGAGTTTGCGGATGATATAGTGAAGCATTGTAAGAAATACTACATAGTATATGAGCAGTGTAAAATCCCCAAATGTGGAAGCCGTGTAGTTGAACATGAGAAGAGGGAATGTAATGTGTGCAGACGTACATTTTTCAATAATAAATGCATTGAGCTACATAAGTCAATTGGTACGTGCAGGAAAATGAGAATCTGTGAATGTGTCATGTTTCATATGATGTATAATTGGGGGAATTTCAAACATAAATGTGATGAAATTCACTGTTCTACATGTCATGAAAAATATAAGGCGGACGAAGTAAAGCATGTATGTTATATGAAAGATACTAAGCCTAAAAATAAACCTTGTATAACCCTGTACTACGAAATAGAAACTTACACAAACCCTGAAACCAAAGAGGTTATTCCAAATCCAGTCGTAAGCCAAACTATCTGTGATGATTGCACGGAGGTTGAATGTGATGAGTGACACAAATGTGGTAAACGGACAAACGTTTTTAAATCGAATGCACACGACAGCACTGTGAAACTCTTTGTGTCCTATATTGTCAATTTAGTGGACAATTTTAAAAAAATGACTATATTCTTGCCTATAACGAGGCCAAATATGGCACACAGTTCCTTTATAAGGAACTGCTTGAACACGAGTCATCGGAGATATTTACAGGTGACCCCTTGAAAAGGGGAAACAAATTTATACAAATGCAGATAAGAGGTAATGTTTATTTTAAAGATACTTTGTTATTCACACCTTGTAAACTAGCCAAGCTACCAAAGGTGATGGTTGTTGCAACCGAAATTTCAAAAGGTATTTCCCTTACACTTTCCTCACTAGCGACACTTTAAATTACATAGGACTACCTCCCCCCAAACAATACTTTAACTACATCAACATGAGTGAGAGTGAGCGTGAAGATTTTGACCGCTACTACAACAGTTTTAATGAAGCTAATCCTTACAATATAGCTGATGAATGTGAGCGTTATTGCATGAGTAATGTGCGCGTGCTTAGAGTATGTTTGCAGGCCTTTAGAAGGATGTACATATACCGTTTCAACTGCGATTCGTTGCAAGTCGCAACCACAATCGCCTCATTGTGTTTTACTGTGTTCAAGAACAATTTCATGCATAAAGACACCTTAGCCGTCATTCACAGAAACAACCCTCGCAGTTATGGGCACAAGGCTATTTACTAGCTCACATACATACAGCAGCAGACCAGAGTGTACATAAAACACTCCCGCAACACGGGAGAGGTAGCCATTAATGTTAATGGTCGTGTTTTTTGGGTTGATGGTCTAAGCCAGTGATTCTTAACCTGGTGCTCGCGAGCACCCAGGTGCTCTTTAAGTTGTGTATGTTGCTCTTCACCCTCACCTAAAACTTTGCTCGCGAGCACTATAGTGAAGCCCTTGACCCCTCCTGCCTCATAAAAAGCAATTTATTTTATCAAAAGTAGCAATGTATGTTTAATGTGCATGAAAAATTAAGGTGAATGAAAAGGTTAAGAAACCCTGGTCTAAGCGAAGACCATGCCATTGGTGAGAAGACTGTGTACTCCTTTAACGGTTGCTGGTGGCATGGATGCCCACGTCCTGAGTGTGGAATCGTAGTAGATATCGACGGTAGATCTCCTGCCGATATTCTTTTATGGACCTGCACCCGCGATCAGCTTATAGGCTCCCAGTTCACTCACAAGGTCTTGTGAAATTCGGCGTAAGCGTCGATTGTAGCCCATATGCCTAACGGAAGGGATTAACTTTGTGGCCCTCGCCTGGACTCGCTCCAGCCTCTCAATATTTTTCCTGAGGGTGGGCGACCAGAACTGCAGAGCATACTCCAGGTGCGGCGAAACCAGAGAATTGTGGAGGAGAGAGAGAGAGAAAGAGTTACAAGGAGTTACAAGGAAAAGAAGTACCTCAAAAGGCCTTGCAGCCCATACCGAGGAGGTACCAATGGCAACGGGTGCTACGGAAAAATTCTGTCACCCTCAAATAGTGTGCAAGATTCGGTCTAACCTTTTCCTGAAATGATCCACAGAGGAACTGTTCACAACTCCTGAAGGTAACCTGTTCCACGTGTCACAGATCTTATAGGTATAGTAATTCCCACACACAGTAGTACTAAACCGTTTCAAATCCAACTTCCAACCATTGTTGCGAGTTCGGTTATCATTTAAACTAAACATGCTTCTAAAATCGACATCGTTGAACCGGCGTACGAGCTTGAAAACCTCGAGGAGTTGACCGCGCAGCCTCCGAGTTTCCAACGAAAACAAATTCAGGGCGCGTAAGCGTCGATTGTAGCCCATATGCCTAACGGAAGGGATTAACTTTGTGGCCCTCGCTTGTACTCGCTCCAGCCTCTCAATATCTTTCCTGAGGGCGGGCGACCATAACTGCACAACATACTCCAGGTGCGGCCGAACCAGGGAATTGTATAGAGAGAGCACAATCTCCTTGTTCCGAAAATGAAATTGCCTCCTGATATAACCCAACAGCTTCTGGGCTTTCTTTTCCACTTCTACGCACTGAGAGAGAGAGAGAGAGAGAGAGAGAGGAGAGAGAGAGAGAGAGAGAGAGAGAGAGAGAGCTTATGACAAAAGTTTTGTCGCTTCAAACATTAGAAATATATAGATTCCATTTCTTTACCACATTTACAGTGTGTTCACTTCCCATTACAACCGAAAACTGTTCCCGGAGAATATACTTGTTTTTCTTTTTCTTTTTTCTTTTTATGTATGTCATCTACATAATATTTAATATACGGTACATCTCGCATGTAATATTTAATATTTTGTATATCCCCCATCTGTTTCTATGAGATAACTAAGACATCTGCCCATAGATGCTATAGAACTTTCGAAATAATTTAGAGTTCTTCGGAGACTCTCCCATACATCAGGAATGTGCCTTAAGAGATTAACCTCCTTACACAATACTCTATCCCCAAATTCTTCTACTATTGCACCCCAAGAATTTTCAACTGGTTTTAATTCCGGATAGTTTGCAGGCCAGTCAATTATTATTACGTCATCGCTGTTATCAATCCATTGACACACCGCGAAAATTGTCTATACTGGACTATCATCATTTATTAAATAAAATGGTTGTTCTTGTGGAGTAAAATAAGCCATAACACTCGGTAGCAGGACATTACTTAATAAGTCGACATACTGCTTTCCTGTCAATCGTCCTTTAATCTTTGTAATCTCACCAAATCCAACTGCAGATATCCTTCCCCATACCAGACATCTTCCTCACAGTCAAGATACATACGAGGAAAGTTCAGTGAAAGAAGTTTTGTTGCTGTCAACAGAGTTTTTTGTTAATAATATGGTGCAAAATATTTTTTTCTACCAAACGCCAAATGACAGTACGACCGCTGCAAAGTAGAACCAATTCTTATTTATTGCTTGACCTATTGGGAAAACCCATTATTAAAGTGGGATTTTTCCGACAAAAGATTGTTTACAATAATTCATTTTCAGTATCCCAAAACCCAAAACCACATAATTTTACACAGTTGCAAATGGATTTCCATGAACATAGTCTGAAATTATTCAAATTCAAATACCAAATTTTAAATTAAAAAAAGTGACAGAGTTTTACAGTTTTAGATATTTCCTCTGACATTAATATATTCATAGTATTCTCATCTGAATATGCCGTTGGAAGCATGGAGGCTTTTAAGGCAAAATTAATGACATTTAATTTATTTATTATATAAAAATAGTGAAAGTGGCAAGTGATGCTAATAGTAATAATAAAAAATAATAATAATAGCAAAAATAATAATAATAAATACTAGGGGCACTCAATATATTTTGCCCCACCCTTTTTCCAGTTTGAACCTCCCCTCCTTGTATAAAAACGCTTTTAACGCCCTTGTATAAAACCGATGGTTAACGCAGTTTCGAAAATGGCGTCTGACCGTGATGTGCGTCGTAAACAGAGAGCTGTTATCGAGTTCTTAACCGCAGAGAAGGAAACAGTTGGAGATATTCACAAACATCTACAAAACGTTTGCGGAGATGCTGTTGTTGATCGAACCACAGTTGGACGTTAGTCTAAACGTATGAGATCATCGGAGAGAGGGGGAGCCAGCCTCGATTATGAGCCACGCAGCGGTCGCCCGGCATCGGCTGTCACATCTCACACTGTGCAACGTGCTAACAGCATCATTCGATCAAATCGACGCATCACATACAAGGAGCTATCACTGGAGTTAGGAATTAGTGAAGGAAGTGTGAATACGATAATTCAGCAACTGGGATACTCAAAAGTGTGTTCACGGTTTGCTCCTCGTAAACTGACTGAAGATCACAAAGCCCAAAGAAAAGAAATTGCTTCTGAGTCGTTGGTTCGATACAGAAGGGGATGACTTCCTTTCACGAATTGTGACTGGAGATGAGACTTGGGTACACCACTTTGAACCTGAAACAAAACGCCAATCCATGGAGTGGCATCACGCAGACTCCCCACGCAAGAAAAAGTTCAAAATGGCTCCCTCTGCAGGTAAGGTTATGGCCATCATCTTCTGGGACATGAAAGGGGTGATTCTGGTGGATATTATGAAGAAAGGACAAACAATCAACTCAGAGGCATATATTGCTACCCTACAGAGACTCCACAGACGTATAAAGCGAGTTCGACCGGAGAGAAAACTGGAAGACGTCCTTCTTTTGCACGATAACACAAGACCACACAACAGTTTGCAAACAAGAGAGGCCATCACAAAAATGCGTTTGACTGTGTTACTCCACCCTCCATACAGCCCGCATCTGGCACCTTCAGACTTCCAATTGTTTGGGCCAATGAAGGATGCTATTCGTGGAAGAAAGTTTCAGAGTGACGATGAGGTTGTTGAAGCAGTTAAGAGGTGGCTCCAGCGGAACCCATCGGACTTTTACCAGCAAGGAATAAAGGCCCTTGTTTCGAGGTGGAGGAAAACCGCAGAAAAGGATGGAGAATTTGTGGAAAAATAAAAACTTGTAGAAAAAGTATGGAGCTACTAGTGTACAAAATTTCTGGAATTACAAGGAAACTTGGAAAGAAAAAAAAAGGTGGGAAAAATATTGAGTAGCCTTCATACAATATGAAGTTTACAAAATGTTACATAATTTTAAATTAAATGATTTATTGCATATTTAATAGAGAATAAATGATGCTTAATAAAAAATATAGAAAAAGAAAAAATTACCAAATTAAAGATGATTAATGAAATTAACATATTTTAAATAGTTCATTACAGAATTGATCACTATGGTAAAAATTACAGTAGTGAATTCATACATCAGTTGGAGCTAATGAAGTGCTTTTTTAGTGATTTGCGAAATACGAATACATTTATTTATGACGTCTGCCAGATATACATGGGAATTGCATTCCATACATCTGCTCCTTTGAAAAAGAGTACATTTCCTGTAGTTTTTATTTTACAGGTAGTCGAAAAGTTCTTATCTATTTGCTGAAATAAGAGTATTTTAGGATAAAAATGGAGTGACAAAATTAGATGTACATTTATCTATCAAGCTTAGGTCTAAGATTCGACTTGATCATCATCATTGTCTCTGCAAATCTCAACTCTGTCCACTCCATTGCGAAACACATTCTCAACCATCTCTGTGGTTATTTTAGCGACTGCCGCGACAATGCGAGTTTGCAGATCCTTCAGGTCTGTAAATCTTGTTTCTTAAACCTCAGACTTTATAAAGCCCCACGCATAGAACTCTAATGGTGTTAAATCCGGAGATCGTGCTGCCCAGGGCCTCTTTCCACCACGTTCAATTCAGTGCTTTAGTAAGAGCTCATCAAGGTACGACCGAACGATGTTTCCATAATGGCATGGAGCTCTGTCTTGTTGAAAGACAGCAGTGTCGAGAATGCCACCTGAACGAAGCTGGAGTTAAGAAAACTGCTGAAGAATTTCAACATAAATTGACTCTGTTACCGTAGCTTCTTCAAAGAAAAAAGGTCCGTAAATCCTCGCTCTTGTCATAACCAACCAGATATTAACTTTAAGAAAATCTCTCTCCTATTCGTGGAACTCGGTTGGTTTTTCACTAGCCCAGATACGGCAATTATGTCGATTAACCTTTCCGCATGTGTGGAATGTCGCCTCATTGCTGAAGAGAATGTGGTTTAATAAGTTTTCGGTATGAATATTTTTCAATCATTTCTGTGCACATGGCAGCTCGTCTTGGATAATTCTTTTCGTGTAACTCATCTAGCACTTGAATATGATGACTTTTCTGTTTTAATATTGATTTTAAAATCATCAGAACAGTCATTTTTGCATACCCAGTTGACGTGATACTGTGCGAATTGACATTCTAGGATTTGTTTGAAAGGCATCTCTTACCAATTCAACATTTTCTTGAGAGGTACCTGAACATCCAGATCTTGCCTCATCATGAACAGATCCTGTTCTTTTAAATTAATTGACCAGCTCGCGAATTGCTTTGTCTGTAGGTCCTAGTTTGTGAAATCCTCTTTCGAATTTTTTGTACGTTCTTGTACATCCATCATCTCTGGCCTGGACAAAATAAAATAGAAATATCATTATTTCAGCAAAACAGATAGGGACTTTTGGACCACCTTGTATAGTTAGGTTGTGTTATAAAGATGGTGTATTTGATGGTTGGTGAAGTAAAGTAGTATCGGCGCTAAAGAGGAGAGTGCAATGCAATTGCAAATGTTGATCAGTGTAGTGTTGCAAAGGAAATGTTGCATAAGGTCAGGCAACAAGGGGGATGTTGCAAGAGGTTATACAACAAAGGGGAGGGGGATTGTTGCAAGAGCAAAAGGGGTTATGCAACTTGGGGACGGAGTTATCCCCCAAGAGAGAGAGGAGGAGGTGAGAGAGGAAGAGAGGTCTGGCAGGAGCCAATCGCATATAAAGATTTCAGCCAAGTGGCCGTTGTCTTATAAGTTCCTATTCAGCCAGTTGGCTTAACCTGCCAATTGGCTTAACTGGCTGAGTTGTCAGATTGCGCTATTTATTTAATTAAATCATATATTCTGGCTTAACCAGCCAGTTGACTTAGAAGGCGTAAATGGCTTGTTCAGGTGTACATTATTAGGGTTGAGTTGCCAGATTGCTCTATTTATTTAATTAAAGCATATATTCTGGCTTAACCAGCCATCTGACGTAGAATACCTAGAAGGAAGATGTATACATACATTTCCTTTTCAACTGCCAGATTGCGCTATCCAAATATTTTACACAGTTGGTTTAGAAATCCGTCAGCCGTTTTAGGAGGCAGCCATTTGATATAATTAAATGTCGTGTACAACCAAAAGAATTAAATAAAACACCATTACATCATTCTGTTTATTTAGACGAATTAATGGATTCAATTTCACGAAATATATAGAAAATAAATATACAATCAAACGATGGAATATATATGATCAAAATAAAAAAATAATAATAGCATAAGAAATACGAACGAGGAATATATATATATATATATAATAAAAAATATACAAAACGATGTAGTATAACCATCAATATATTAGTACAGGATATATATATATATATATATATATATATATATATATATATATATATATATAGAGAGAGAGAGAGAGAGAGAGAGAGAGAGAGAGAGAGAGAGAGAGTCATATTAAATAATTAATGTATTGAAAATAATAATATTGAAAATAAAAATAATAATATACAAAACGAACGAGCATAATCAGCAGCATATTAGTACAGGAAAAATATATATATATATACACACATATTAAATAATTAAACATATTGAAAATAAATATACATCAAAATACTTTATGTTCTACGGCGGAAAACACTAAACTCACACGTGATCGAGTCTACAGTCACATCATTATTGCTTTGCACTACACGGTAAATACGTCCAAGCATTATTTCACCTCTCAAGGTGCGCGGGCGCCTATACTCGATATAAATGGCCTTCATATTGTTCAATACTATTTTTGTGCCCACTTTACATTCGGTTGGCAAGTTATCGTTAAACACGGCTAGAACACAATCAAAAGCACGCACAAAAAGGTCATCGTTAGCCACAACATCATTATGAAATACAAGTTTATAAACACTCCTTTCCAATGGAGGGTTTTTTTCTTACCGTCCAGAGCTTTTCAGTCGTGAACTCTTCTCCACTCTGCATAGCGGCAATTAAAATAATTTTCCAAGTCGTAACGACAGCTACTCATTATGTAGAGATAGAGCTCTTCAGGGTGAACAGTGTAGGCGAGCTCTGCCCTGTACCGCTCAAGTGCTTTGTACCAAAGTTCGGGATACTTCGAAGAGTCTAAACCTTTTAAATATGCATTCAGCTCTAGACCATTCTCGCCTTGTTCATTCCTACATTTGATAAATCCGTCGAACAGAGCGGTGTATGAGTATTCAAGAACCGTATCAAAATAAATCATATCCGTAACACGAGCGTCTAATATAGGCTTCAGCTTGCGGAATCCGACGATTTCAAACATTTTGTCGAGGATGAAACGGTTTCGCGTAGGGACAAGAACGTTATTATCAGATGCATTCTTCCACATCAGACGTATATCAATGCACGGCTGATCGTTATTTATACACAACGTACAAAAAACGTCATATGAGGGGGCATCACTAATCTGCTCTCTTCTTGTACCCACACGTACAGGTATTTTATAACGGTCCTCTCCCCACTTCTGAACTATCACGAAGACTCTATTCATCTCCTCAACACTTAAATAAATAACATTACGTTTACCAGAGTTTGCTTGCCTACAAGTCGTTTCAAGTACATAGTTAATGGCACCGGTTTCGCGCCTGAACAAGCGCAATGACTTCGTCACGGACATATCGTACACGGCTTTGAGAATGCTTCTCAAAGGAAGTTCCATCGTATTCACACGTCCAGTCGGTTCAAGCTCTGAGATACTATGAGCCACGGGTGCGCGGATCGGCTCGACGGGCGGAGTGAGTCACACCGATGAAACGTATACGGGTTTGTTCGAACTCATGTGTTTCGGAGGGGTGAGGTACACGGGTGGGTTGCTCGATGGGGGGGAGCGAGTCACAACATAAACTGCTGAAGCGTGTATGGGTTTATTCCAACATGAAAGAGTCATGTGTTCACTTGTGCCCCATTATACTGGGCAAAGAGAATTTTCCGCTACATGAACCAATACCGGTTTTAATGTTTTATCACTCACCAGACGTTCATTTCCACAAACTAAGCACATCTTATTCACAAACCGGTGCACTATTTGAGGGAAACAAATGCCCATATTTTTCCTTTTTGTTTAACAAACGATACTCGTCTCTAAAGTCTGTTAAAAACTTGCACAAACCATTAGCCACAACCTCACTACAAACCTCATCATGATATATATTAATATAGTGGTAAAAATACTTAAGATTCTCCATGATGACAAGATATACATTCTCAACCGTAGGGTACGAGTAGTTGGTATGATGTAACATGACATAATATCGCTTGTCATACCACTCATCAACAACACTCACTAACCATTACCGTTGCTTATCTTCTAAACGTGTTGTTTCTTCTACTTCGCGGTATATGTGAGCTTTTATAAAGGTTAGGTCTACAACATACTTCAATACATCGTTTGTACTACGAAATCCTAAATTGCCCTCGCCATAATACCCGTAGAGTATTTGAACATCTCGTTCCAGCGCACGGTTCAATATAGCCTTAAAAGTATCAAAGGAGGGTGGAATAGGGGTTTTTCAGTATCCACCACATCTTGGCACTTTGCCGAATACCACTTCATAAACGTTGAACACGCAATATTAAAGGTAGCCATTGCTATTTTTCTTCTACGGGAGAAAATGCACGTCTGAGGTCAAGGGTATGCCAAGGTCAACTGAGCACGCAGGGATAGAGATATGCTCAGGTAGTGGCAGGAGTCACGTGACCAATCCTACAGTGGGCGGAGCTTAGGAATGTAAACACGCACGCACGCAAAGGAGAAAATGAAACCATAATAGAAGCAAATATACGTAATAGTTAAACATGTCGTTAACAATACACATATATATACATACAGTATATATATATATATATATATATATATATATATATATAAACAATCAAGGATTAACGTAGCCAAAGGATACGGTATCATAGGTACCAGGCACCTGGTAACGCTTCCTGTAGGTGTTACGTCATATCTTCGTGCCCCTAAGTTCCTTCATACACCCGCCCGAAAATTGTGGGTTCACACAGTCAGTTGGGGTGGCTGCACACCCTCATCTTCCAAGCACACTAGATCCGTCAACCAAAGTTAACGCCTCGGCGGTTCGCATGGTTAAGCATGATAACCTTAGCCTTCACGATATACTTCATATCATCCCCCACCCTCACCTGTACCCCATAGATTTTTGGCCCTGTTGATACAAATGAGTCTGCGTATGCACCATCACCATAGTCATCTTTGATCTCGTCAGTTAACTCTCCGAGGAATTCACCAATAGGCGGAATGTATTCAGCCTCCCTCGCTGTGAATATCACGCTATCTGTGTCAACATACAGCACCCTCCGTCCAAGAGAGTGCAGTAGACCCCAAAGTTTGATGCGGGTGTAGGCGGTTGCGAAACTGGCTACAGGTATGTTTGTAATCCGTGAGTTATCTGTGGCCATTTCGGTGATGTACTTTATTATGTAAGTATTAACTACATTCACGATCTCCATAACCTCTTTATCGGGAGCGTTGGCATAATCCCAGACTTCACTATAACTTTGTGCCTAGTGAACGTTCGCTTTGCCGGTATTCTGTGCAAATTTCCCCCAAAGACTGTTTAGACAAAACTTTGGACTAAAGCGCTTGGCAGGATTCTTAACAATTTGGGAAAGGTCAAACTGTATACCTACATGGGCACGGTAACGCTGAATATAAGCCGTATTTTCATCTTCGGTATCAAATCCTCTCGGATATCCTGATGCTTCTACCTTATCCTTCAAATAAGCATTTATATATGGTGTGAAAAGGTTTGGTAGCTTCTGAAACCTCCACACCTCATATATCTTCAATATTCTGTACCCATGGCGAACGGCTACGTCCAGCTCAGGGCTTTTATATACACCTCTGATCTTACGCTGGTTGGCTGTATGGTCACTATCACCGTTGTTCTCCTCTGCGCACTTCACGCACAGGGGAAACATGAGCTTGTGATCTATAACGACGGGTAAGATCGGCATCCATAAATCGCGTGGTGGGGAGCACGTCTACGAAAGTGAGTCCAAAGTAGCGCTCATTCAAGTTAGCTGAAAACCCCTCGATGGTTGGTATGGTGGGACCCACCAGTTTTTCCGGCGCACCTACGGGGTACGGATTGTTCTTCATCACGTAGGGATATAAAGAGCAGAAGTCGTAATAATGGAGTTTCACGCCCTCCGTAGGCGGAAAGTATAGGTTGAATGGGTTTGTGCGCCCTCCAAACAAGCTGTCACCGTATTTGAGGGGGTCCAGCACCATTAAACTTTTGATGGCCCTTATTTCTTCACGGTAGTGGTCATCTGTTTCCATTCGTGCATCATACTCATGCTCCCACACGATCTTGTGAGTGAACTGCGAGCCTATAAGTTGATCGCGGTTACTGGTCCATCCGAGGATTTCGGCGGGGAATCTTCCATGGAGGTCCCCTGTGACGGCACACTCAGCGCGTGGGCATCCATGCCACCAGCAGCCGTTAAAGAAATACACAGTCTTCTCACCAGTGGTTGGATCCTCACTTAGGCTATCAACCCAAAAAACCGACCAGTGACTTTAACGGGTACTTTAACCGTGTTGCGGGCATGTTTTATATATACACCCCGGTTTGTTGCTGTAGGTGTATGAGCCAGTAAATAGCCTTGTGCCCATAACTGCGGGGGTTGTTTCTGTGAATGACTGCTAAGGTGTCTTTAGGCATGAATTTATTCTTGAACACTGTAAAACATAATGAAGCGATCGTGGTCGCGACTTGCAGCGAATCGCATTTAAAACGGGCTATGTACATCCTTCTAAAGGCCTGGAAACACCCTAAGCACACACACATCATTCGCGCAATAACGTTGACATTCATCAGCTATATTTTATGGACTAGCTTCATTAAAACTGTTGGAGTAGCGTTCAAAATCTTCACGCTCACTCTCACTCATGTTGGTGTAGTTAAAGTAATGTTTGGGTGGAGGTAGTCCTACGTAATTTAAAGTTTCGTTAGTGAGGAATGTATAAGGGAAATACCGTTTTGAAACTTCAGAGGCTACCTCCATGACCTTGGGTAGCTTTGCTAATTTACAAGGTGTGAACAGCAGGGTGTCTTTAAACTGTACATTAACTTTTATCTGCATCTGTATTAGTTTGTTGCCTCGTGTTCAAGCAACTCCTTATAAAGGAAATGTGTGTCAAATTTTGCCCCATTATGGGTAAGAATATACACAGCCATTTTTTTTAACTTGTCCGCTAATTTGACAATATAAGATGCAAAGAGTTTCACGAGGCTGTCGTGTGCAGTCATTTTAAAAAAGGTGGTCCGTTTTCCACATTTGTGGCACTCGCCACACTCGATCTCCATGCACTCATCTCAGATAGTCTGACTTACGCGTAAGTGTGGAATAACCTCTTTGGTTTCAGCGTTCTGTAAGTTTCTATATCGCAGTACACGGTTATACAAGGGCTATTTTTAGGTTGCATCTTTCATATAACATACATGCTTCACTCCATCCGCCTTATATTTTTCATGACATGTAGAGCAGTGAATTTCATCGCATTTATGTTGAAATTCCCCAATTATCCATCATGTGAAACATACCGCCTTATAAATCCTCATTTTCCTGCAAGTGCCAATTGATTTATGGAGTTCAAAGCATTCATTATTGAAAACTGTACGTCTACACACATTACATTCCCTCTTCTCGATTTCAACTACACGACTTTCACATTTCGGGTCTTACACTGCTCAATACATGTTGCAATCCTTACAATGTTTCACTATATCATCCGCAAACTCGAGACATCCTTACACAAATCATGATGCCTTCCATATTTTCGACTTTATATAACTAGCGTAGAGAGCCCTTATGTTACAGATGGGGAGATACGATGTTCCTGACACTCTTAAAATAAGTAGAGGTCTTGTACGATCTCTCACGCAGCTTTTGAAAACATACACAGTCCTACGACGATCATCCATTCCAAATACGACTATACGTGCATTTATTTCCTGCTCGGCCTTTCTCAGTTCTTCAGGACCCATATTACACTCAAACTCAAGCTTACAATCTGATGCCAGTTTACGAGCACGCTGCACAACCGTAGGCAGCGAAATTTTTTGCGTCGATGTATTTAGCACAGTGAACATATGAGCTAAGACTATTGCTATAAAGCCGCAACCACGATCGACGTTTAAATGCTTGCTGTAAATAACAGGAGAATTGAAATTAAGAGTATAAGGTGTGGCACTATGACCCGCAACTCGGAATACTCTGTCAATTTCTGCCGTGAAGTTGTCCATATGAAGGCTGTACTACATGCATTATACGGCCAAAGATATATTTTATGTCTACAGCAGTCAAACGTTTCAACGGTATTACTACCCAAAAATCATCTACGTCCCCGTCATCTGACCCGAACCTGAAGGACATCCTCGTTCGGACTTTACGTTCGTCGCGATTCTGAAGGGCAAACTCCAAAATACGTTCAACTACGCGTCGCAGTCCAACACCGTTGATATACAGGGATCCAGGGTCAACCCTGCGCACCATCTCGATTGTTATACCTTCCTCCACAGCACGAGAAGCTGGTGCTGCTGTGGAGGAAGTACCCGACTGAACAGAAATAATGGGCCATATTTGAGGAAGGTACTATTGTTGAGGTTGTGTCGTAAGACGTAGAGGGTTGGGGCTCTATTACTGGGGGTCTAACAACCGGCACAATCCTGGCACGCTTTATACCTGACGTGGAGGGTTCTTCATCATGCTTCCAATTTGAATTGTCGCAAGCTACAGGTGTCGCTGGTGAGGTTCGTCAGCGGGGAAGGATTCTGTAGCTACAAGGCCATCAGGTTCATCTGTGATATCGATGATGGGGGGGGGGCTGTACATCGTCGTCATTCACGGTTCTGTGGAAGAAGAAAACAAGAATATAAGGAAAAGCACTCAAAATTTTTAATATTTTGTAAATGACCCACTTACAGTAGGTGTGTAACGTGTTAGAGATGGAATCTGTAGAACAATTCAGGTTCACAAGCCCCTCCACATGTATTATATCTGGCCCTACAAGATGTGGTAAAAATGTGTTTATGCTTAAAATCATTAAAGATAAAGGGGAGATGTTCTCAAAATTTGTGCATAAAGTAATATGGTGCTATTCGACGTATCAGTCAGTGTTCAACGAGTACCAAGATGAAATTTTGTTCCATAAAGGTGGATATGACGTTTATTCGTTAAAAGGTAACGATCATACAGTCAATGTAATTGACGATCTCATGTTGGAAATGGATAAAACATTTGCCGAGACATTTACAGTGTTCTCCCACTATCTTAACATAAGCATATTCTTCATCAACCAGAATCTATTTTAAAAAAATAGATGAATGCGCGATGTGTCGTTAAATACACAATATCTAGTTTTATTCGCACAACGTAGAGATGTGTCACAAATTTTGGGTATTAGCAATCAAATGTTCCCGAATCAGCGTAAGGAGTTTTTGGAGGTTTATAAAGAAGCCACAAGTCAGCGTTGTGGATATTTGGTTTGTGACCTTCACCCGCGAAACACGTTTAGGGTGCTTCTCAGAACGAATATATTCTAAAACGAGCCTGAAACAGTGTATATTCCAGAATGACAAATAGACTGAAGAAATATCGTGAATTAATAAAAATCTGTCAACGATTGCCCCGGGCGCAGCAACAGATGTTTGTTAAAAATATCGACTCGGACTTTTTTAAGTGCACCTGTGAAATCTGTCTTAACGTTATAAAATGTAATGTACCAATGAAACCCCCTCAGAAGGCTCGCTTACGTTGTTACAAGAACATAATACGTGCGCTCGCTCATAAAAGTCAAAGTGTGGGGAAGAAAAAGCGAATTATTGTACAAAGAAGATCATTCCTACCCATCTTATTTTCAGTTTTGGGCCCTGTACTGACTAGATTAACATAATGAAGAAAGTGGTAGTGATTCCGCACGAGGTGTATGCTTCATTGCAAAGTTCAAAAATTCCAGACACGGCTCTAGAACCCCGTAAAAGTAGGCTTAAAAGAATGGAAAGCGAGTTGCTAGCCCTCTTAAACAGTGAAAAGTCACCTGATGAGAAAAGGATCTTGTACCAAGAGGTTTTGCAGAAATTTCTTCATGAGTACGAAGATTATAAGAATCCGACAGAGCTCCTCGTGGTTATTAGGCACAGCGCGATCCACGCTGAACATGGCGACACAGGACCTGGGCCCGACGTTAGAGATGACCAACCAAAGAGTAACGGAACACAACACATCGAACATGTATTAAAAAGCAATCTCCCACATACATTGAGGAATAAAAGCTTAAGTCTTTATAATCTATTGAGTGTGGACCTCATCATACAGTGGGGCGATACAAGCGAGGACATTGTTGATGGAACAAGCGTACAAGGATGCAACATCGTTGACACTGTTCATGATCTGGTGAGAAAGTGGGACAGGCCCTCACCAACAGGATGGAAGCATATTAAAGCAAGACTGCAACAAATAAATGTCCCCAAAACATTGATAGGTAATCTGAATAGGTTAAAAGATTTGGATCAAGTCTCGCATGTGTCACAACTGAGTACGCCATCGCCCCCAGCAGTACCGTCTCTGAAGAGGAGAAAGAAGAGAACAAACGGCCAACGTTATCCACGTGTCTCTAAAATACGCAAATGGCTAACATATTAAGTAAACACTATTATGACATTTCTAACCCCGCCTCCTATGGCGGCGTTAATAGACTGTACAGAGGTGTTTACGGAGTAGGGAAAAAAAGATGTTGAGAGGTTTTTGCGGGAGCAGGATGCTTATACTCCTCATAAGCCAGTGAGAAAAAGGTTTAAAACGGCCAAGACAACAGCGGCTTTGATTGACTCTATTTGGCAAGCGGATTTAACAGATATGCAAAAATATTCACTGTATAATGACGGATCCCGCTACATCCTATTCATAATAGATGTATACTTTAGATATCTGCGGTTAATTCCACCGAAAAATAAATCGCCTGAAATAGATGCTAAAGCGACCAAAACGTTGATGTTAAAAGAAGATAGAGTTCCTGGCTATTTTTGTGCAGATATGGGGAAAGAATTTATAGGTCGCTCTTTTCAGAACATGCTGACAGAGTTTAATATCAGTTACTACACTAGCAATTCTATACATAAGGCCTCTTTAGCTGAAAGAGTTCAACGTACCATAAAGGAACGCATGCATCGCTATTTTACAGATAAAAACACATACACATATATAAACGTTCTCGGGTCATTGGCGTCGTCATACAACCGTTCACACCACCGTATGATTGGCACAACACCTAACGAAGTTTTAGAAAGAGGTACGCGCCCAGAAGTGAGAAGAGATAGAGCACCGCCACCACACTACACATTTCAAAATCAATGATTACACAGGTCTGCATGAAAATCGATTTCTTTATTTTGAGTTGTGATTCTGAAGCAGTTCCCTGAGCTGAATTAAAAAATGCTACCAGTTTTTTTCTATCACTCACAGTTTTAAAGTTATTAGCAAAACAATTTTGGGGCGTTTTGTAATTTTTTACCTTTTTTATCTTTAATTAATTTCTTTTTTCATATTTTTCAGATAGATAATTCTAACATTACGTCTTTAAAATTTTAATAATGGCTTCTAGAGGATGTACCCATAGTCCAGACATATTTTGTTATAATTGTGGTCGGTATGTTGTTGTAAAACAAAGGACAAATGTAACGACCTTCATTAAGAGAGTTTATCATGCTTATTTTGGAATTAAATTAGGAGATCAAGACAAAAGTTGGGCTTCACACAAGGTTTGTCTTACGTGTGTTGCGGCACTAAGGAATTGGAGCAAAGGTAAAAAGAAAAGTTTGCCATTTGGGATCCCTATGGTATGGCGGAGCCTAGAAACCATACCGACGACTTCTACTTCTGTTCTTGCAATGTTAAAGGTTATAATTCAAAGAATAAAGAGAGCCTTCAATACCCAAGTCTTCCATCTGCAATAAGGCCGGTACCCCATGGTCCAGAAGTTCCTATTCCCCGCCCACCCGAGAGTCTGGATCAGTACAATTCAGATTCTGATTCAGCTCCAAATCCAGACAATGATGATGTTTATGAACAGCCAACAGCTGACCGAGATCCTCCTAAACCATTAACCCAAGCCGAACTAAATGACTTAGTCAGGGATTTGAATCTGCCTAAGGACTCTGCAGAACTTTTGGGGTCTAGATTGCAGGAGAACAATTTAATGGCATCCGACACATACTTCGCTTGGTACAGAAATCGTGAGAAAGACTTCGTGCCTTTTCTCGAAGAAGATGGTCCCTTGGTATTTTGCAAGGACATCACAGGATTAGTGTGCAAGCTAGGCATCGAATACCAAACCAGTGACTGGAGGTTGTTTAATGTTTATAGATTCCTCTAAAACCAGTCTAAAAGGAGTGTTACTGCACAACGGTAACAAATATGCATCAATCCCAGTGGCCCATTCTACTCATTTAAAAGAGACCTATGATAACATGAAACTGCTTCTGAAAAAAATTTAGTATCAAAATCACAGATGGATATTGTGTAGGGATCTCAATGTCCTTTGCATGTTACTTGGGCAGCAATCAGGATACACTAAGATGCCATGTTTCATCTGCGAATGGGATAGTCGAGCACGTGACCAGCACTGGAAGAGGAAAACTTGGCCTCCTAAAGAGAATCTTACCCCAGGATCAAAGAACATTTTACATGAACATCTAGTTGAACCAAATAAAATCCTCCTACCACCCTTGCACATTAAGTTAGGCTTGATGAAGCAGTATGTCAAAGCATTGAATAGAGAAGGTGAGTGTTTCAAGTACATTTGTTCAAAATATCCAAAGATTAGCTACGAGAAAATAAAGGAAGGTGTTTTTATAGGTCCTCAGATTAGAAAGTTATTGGCAGACGATCATTTCCTGAACACAATGACCAATAAAGAAAAAGAAGCATGGCTTGGTTTCAAAGATGTTGTTGAAAACTTCTTGGGAAACTACAAAAGCCAAAATTATGAAAGACTGGTGGAAAATATGCTTAAAAAGTTTTGCGCCTTAGGCTGCAACATGAGCCTGAAAGTTCACTTCTTTTTTTCTCTTGACCGTTTTCCCGAAAATCTCGGAGATGTCAGTGAGGAGCAAGGGAACGATTTCACCAGGACATCAAAACCATGGAAAGAAGATATCAAGGAAGATGGCATACAAATATGATGGTGGATTACTGCTGGTGTCTGCAACGAGATCAGCCTAACGCACAGCATAAGAAAACATCAAAGAAGCGCTAGTTTAGTCGTCATTAGTCAGATCTACCTTCGTACTCTTAAGTCTTTGGAATAAGTCCTGAAATGTTTGCAAGTGAAGAAGGTAAATATATTTTGTTTCTTTCAGTTATTTTTTTATTCTTTCATAAGCAAGCAATATGCTTGTCCAAGAGCTAGGAGCTATTTAATTCTGCTTTAATTAGGTTTTACTCTATCACCTAAAGATTTCGTGCTACAAGGGGTGTTGTAATACCTCATCTGTCCCCAAATGTTAACCACCCATTGATGGGAGGGAAGAGAGTATTTTGCTGGGAACGGGACTGGTTGTTACATATATTTACCCTAGATTATTATGTAAACGTTACTGTAGTCTATAACAACAAAATTTATGGTGTAGCATGTGCAATCCAATGTTGGTCTCGATAAGATGGTTCACATTTAGGGATAAATGGGGGATTTATGACACACCCTGTAGTAAGAAAACCATACGTGATAGAGAAAAACTAACTATATTTTTTAGATCAGCGCACTCAAATTATATAGAATCACCAACTAGTTTGTAAAAATCGATCGACAAGTTTTGAAATGTGTACTGGTGTTATGTAAGGCTATCACGTTCGGGAAATAAATTCGCGAAGGGATTTGAGCAAGGATGGACACGTGAAATTTTTAAAGTTAGTGCTGTGAGACCTAAAGGCGAGATAACGATGTATTACGTTGAAGATTTGAATGGGAAGAGATCGCTGGAGGCTTTTACTGCGAGGAATTGCAGAAAGTGACATTTATTTAGGAAAAATTGTGTTTAAAATTGAAAAAATTTTAGGCAGCAAGGGTTCAGGAAAGAGAAAAATGTACCTGGTAAAATGGCTGGGTTACCCAGAAAGCTTCAACACCTATATAAAAGCTGCTGCAATAATGAAGCTTAATTAGTATGCAACATGGTGCCTAGCCACTTCTATGTCACACTACCGTCCTCTTCTTCTTTCTTTGTACATCCTAACAGCACCCTGGCCAACTTTGTGACAGAACTCCATGGACCCATTGAATCATTGAATAGGAGCGTGATTCGTATGAGGTGGGTTTACGTGAACTCCAGTTAGCTACCAATTTTTAACTCTTGAAAATAAACAAATCATATTTGATCCTTAGGAGAATCGATGAATGTGAATGTAACGCTGGGAACGGTTCATTGAAACAGCCATGGATATTGTGACGGAGTTAAACAAGAGTCTTGAAAAGTCGTACATGACAAACGATTTACTTTTTGAAACCGTAAACATAGACGCGCCTGCACGCACATTGAAGTTAAATCAACGCTTAGTACAAATATTAAAGATAAAGAGCTGTTCACAATTGTGGCTGAGGGTCGATATAGTACAGCTCTCCAAAGAGATACCTTTCACAAGGCACAACATGACTTGTCCAGCTTAATGTATCAGCTGAAGATGGAGAAATTGAGTGAAAGCTGCTATCCCCAGACATGTGCTATATTTACAGCAATATCGTAGAGCATCCCCAACCATAGAGGGAAAAGTTTGAGCATTATATATGACAAGCCCCATTATGTGAATGTTGCAACTAATCTATTAACCAACATCTCGATATATATAAGAACGATTGAGGGAAAAAAATTTCCCATTCGTGATGGGAGCTTAATAGTGAAGCTACACTTTCTTCGGTTATAATGACACGAAGCCATTCGCAGTCTATCGAGGGGTGAGATATCAGCGTGGGAGTGTGCTTGGATCCGTTTTTTCAACCATACTACTACCACGCTGTCCCACTGTTGAAGAGGGTGCTAGATACCTAGGGAGGAAGGCGTTACAATCATGTTTTTAACACGCAGAAGACATAATGAGTGGAACTAAACCTAAAGAAGTTCTAAAAAACCATTTAAAATGTACACGGGAAGAAATCATCAAAGATGCAAAGAGAAAAATGCGTGGTGGCGGAAAGAAGAGAGCTGCCAGGAAGAAGGGTTACCATCACGTGGCGCTAAACGTAAAAGGAAATCGAAAACGAAGTGCTCTAAGAGTATGAAACCTATGGCTGATCATTTTTTTAACTGAAATAAGCTGAGGACACTACTTCACTAATCATAGGCTGATTACTAGTTGTCGAGAGAGGTGGTACTATTCTGACTCGTCATGGCGCATTTCATCCATCCGTGTAGTTCACAGTGCTGTAAATCGGAACTGTCCCTCTTTGATATGCCCCCACTCAGGTCTCTATTGAGTATAGCGACTTTATTACAATTAACCCATTAAACACATATAGTTCGCCGAGTGCCCCTATAGAATTCGTGGTGCCCAGCTCAGGCCCTTACTTTTTTGACCCGAGCTGCATGCACATGTACGCTAAATTGCGTATAGCCCATTCAGATGGAACGGACTGCGATCATAGTTACTCTGCATACTCTGAAACCAACTTTTACACTCCATATTCAGCCAGTGTGAGGTGTATTTAAATCAGTTTAACATCTCGGCAGGAACGGGGTATTATCACCTACGAGCCTATCTGGAAAATGTCCTCAACTTTTCAAAAGAAGCGAAGGACACTTTTTTAACCGCCGAGGGCTATTAGCTGACTAGAGATGAAAATAGTATAAAGGATAAATTTAAAAATTCTAAAAAAAAAAGATATACGAGTGATTTGGTCTTCTTCACACAGACTTCACGTTCAGGAGAAACTGCTTATGAACTGGGTGGATATGAAGTTGAAGCTTATCCGCACGATTCCTGAGATCTGCATAAATCTGGGGTCTGATCAAGAAGAGGGCGCAAAACCCGTTGTGATTCACATAATGGAAACGTATTTACGTGTACGCCGAGTGAAATTAAGTTCACAAAAACAACTAGAAATTGAGAAAAACTTAGTACACAAGCCACAGTAAAATACCAATTAACAGAGTACAGATCAAACTATACACGGTGCCCGCCTTGTTGGCCTCGAAGCAACAACTAAAAACGTGGACCCTTGGAGTTCTACCTAAAAGGTTATTAATTGGAATGCAGGACCACGCCTCGACGAATGGAAAATATAAAAAGAGGGCCTTTAAATTCGAGAATTTCGGCCTTAAAAATATAAAATCTGTACGTCGTGAGAGTAAAATAAAACTGGGGTACCTTGAGTTCCTCAGGTATAGGACCTATGTCCCTATCGGGGAACGACCGGTTTCTCCCCCTCAGCATAGATTTCGAAGCAATTTACGAAGGGGTCCGGGGCTCAGGAGATCCCCCATCCCCCACCGATGTGGGAGGTGTTCTTTTCGGTCAAGTGATTAAACAGTGCACTACGTCGATTAGCTGATCATTCCATTTCTAGGGCTAGGAGTCGGGGGGAATCTTCTCCCCTAGCCATTAGCCTATGGATAGGCTGTATTGGGTTCCCGGAGTCAACGGGACGCGATAAGTCTTTCGGGGTACGACAACACCTGACGACCGTACCTTGCACCACGTCGGTTAGCCTATGATTCCATGAATTTGTAAGGCTAGGAGTCTGGGGGAAATCTAATCTAATCTTCTCCCCAGAGCCATAGGCCTAATTGATAGGCCTCGTATTGGGTTCCCGGAGTGATGGGATCGCCGATGAGTCTAAGCGTGTGCCGGGGACAACCTGGGGAATTTTGCGAATGGAGCTAGTAGCCGCGCAAGTAGCCTCTGTAGCCGTTCAAAATTCTCGGTTCACGTCCCCGGGTACCTATCGAAGTTTGACCGTGGCTGAAAGCACCTATGAAATGGTAGATTTCTTTTTGGTCAGGTGATTGACGACTGCACTACGTCGATTAGCCGATGATTCCATTTATAGGGCTAGGAGTCGGGGGGAATCTTCTCCCAAGCCATTAGCCTATGGATAGGCTGTATTGGGTTCCCTGAGTCAAGGGGACCCGATAAGTCTTTCGGGGTACGACAACACGTGACGACCGTACCTTGCACTACGTCGGTTAGCCTATGATTCCATGAATTTGTAAGGCTAGGAGTCTGGGGGAAATCTAATCTAATCTTCTCCCCAGAGCCATAGGCCTAATGGATAGGCCTCGTATTGGGTTCCCGGAGTAATGGGATCGCCGATGAGTCTAAACGTGTGCCGGGGACAACCTGGAGAATTTTGTGAATGGAGCTAGTAGCCGCGCAAAGTAGCCTCTGTAGCCGTTCAATTAATTCTCGGTTCACGTCCCCGGGTACCTATCGAAGTTTGACCGTGGCTGAAAGCACCTATGAAAAGGTAGGGCCGGGGTGATCCCAGCCCGGCGGCAGACCCCTCTATAAACCACTCGTTGACTTATAAGTAGCGCGTCATAGGGCCTATGACTTCGGCCAAAATTTTCCATCAATCGCGCGCCCAACGCCTCGGCTCGTCGGAGCAAATGTCTCCCCGGTGCCTATGGCGGCCCTAGGGCTAGCGATCAGCAATAAGTAGAAGATGGAAGGTCGCAGATTGGGCTCTGAAGGCGCCCGAAATCTTGTGAGTTTCAACAGGTAGGTAACATCTTGCAAGGGGTGAGATTGTGAGTTTTAGTCCCTGCCTTCTCACGTATCTACCGGTTGAATTAATTCCCGTAGCAATGTGACGTAGGATGCTGCCTAATCGAAATTCTCACAACTTACCCAATGGGTGTTGTAGACCCTGTAAATTTAATAAATTAAATGAAAATACATTGTTTTGTTGTTAACCCCAAAAAATACTTACATTACTTTCTCGATAACCTGGCATTCGTTGGACCGGATGTGAGCCAATATCTCGACCTCTGTATTCAGGTCGCTGGGTTGGCTGTGCGGTAAAGCTTCTATATCATTTATTCCCCTTTCATCAAAACGAAAAGTAGCTATAACACGTTCAAATTCCGTTTCGCTCCTTTAATGAGAAGTTAACATGATTAGCTCATGCTGAATCAAATAAAGTTAAGTAAAATTATATTAATTTAATTATAGAGATACAATAAGGAAAATCCCGATTAGGACGCCTGGCAAATTATAATCACACAACAAATATCCTGACAGTTTTCAGAAGTAAAAGTGCTAAGACATCGTCTTCTGGCAACAGGTCTCGAACCCGTGCACGCAGGCAATTCTTAAAAGTTTTTAATATTTCTAAAATCCTACTGCAGAGCTGTCTATAATTTTTTAAGTTATCGAGAAATGTACAACTAAAACCACACCATATATATATATATATATAACCTCGAAGGAAACAGAGAATGGGACAATAATTAAAAACAAGTACACTAATTTACAGCTCAAAAGGAAGATTAGCTGGGTGTGCTACGCTTCGTCTACCGGCACCGGGTCTCAAACCCGAGCCCACAGGCAATTCTTAAAAGTTTTTAATATTTCTAAAATCCTACTCCAGAGCTGTTTATAATTTTTAAGTTATCGAGAAATGTACATTTAAAACCACACCATATATATATATATATATATATATATATATATATATATATATATATATATACATATATGCCGAAATAACCTCGAAGGAAACAGAGAATGGGACAATAATTAAAAACCTATTGTTTTTCACAAAATACACACAGAGGAACATATATATATATATATATATATATATATATGAATTGAGACCGGGCCTAGGGACAGATAGCATTTCACTTCGATTTATTACAGCATTTTATAAATTATTTAACACTGATTGAAACATTATATATACACATGGCTTGGCCTTTCGCTTAAATCACAAACTAATTTCAAAACGCATTTATTATGCCTTTTATAAGTTAATTAACACTGAATGAACCGAAGTATATAATCACAAATTAATTAATTACATTTCAAATGACGTATCCGTTGGCTCTTGCAATCCCTCGCAAATTTCTGCAACAGTCTGCGTTGAGAGAAGTTCATTCTGATCTACAGCGTCGAAAATATGAATTGCAGAGAGCGATGGGACATCCTCGTTTTCAAACAAACCCGGAGAGTTGTAGAGCTGACTCATGACGGGGTATTTCAAAAGCACTGTTCCAAAAAAACGAATGAATTGAGGCCCTCAGACGAAAGTGCCCCCTTTTATAAATGGGATCGTAATTGTGAACATCCTACAATACCCAATTCGCGAGCTTCCTATTGGCCATCAGTGAATTTTGGGCGGGGATTAATGCATAGGTCCGCCTAGCCTCCAACCAGAGGTCCTTGGCTCCGCCAACAGGATTGTGATTCGTTGCCCCGTGAAATCTGGGGCGTGTCAGATATACCCATTCGTTGATCTTGTATTCTGTCCCCGATGATTTGGAGGGAGATTTGAACGTATGATAGGCATCCAATTATCTGAGGTGCTTAACGAGGTTGGAAGATAAATATGTGAATCGATTTATGGCGCGCCATTTAAAATAGGCTCGGAAATTTTATTTCCTCTGAAAAATAAAACGTCAGAAATTTGGAGGATAATTTCAAAATCAAATACCCGTGAAGGGAAAGGAAAAATTAGCAGTACGCAAAGGTCTACGGCATTTCGATACAATTCTGTTACCTGTAAAAGTTTATGGCTCCCAGATTTAGCGTACGATAAAATAAATAAATTTTAAAAATTGACAGAGATGTGCGGTAGATGCGGGTCATTAACCCCCAAAGTTTAGATCATAAACTTAGCGGAAAGAAGTTTATTTAAGGGATTATATATATATATATATATATATATATATATATATATGTATATATATATATATATATATGTATATATATATATATATATTCCTTATATATATATATATATATATAAGAGAGAGAGCGCGCGAGAGAAAGAGAGAGATTTGTACATATATAGGATCACCTTTGCTTTCGATGGCTTCTGCCCGAATTGTTCATTCTGACAAAGTTCAAGATTTACACTCCACCGTAGACCTACTTTTTAACGGGGATATATATATATATATATATATATATTAGGGTGTGACCGTTGCCCTCCAAAAATCAAAAAATGGTCCTACAATGCTGTTCAAAGTTTTAGTGTTGTGTATTTATCTAGGAAACACCCCTGTAAATTTTCTTGGAGATCGGTGCATGTTTGCGCTAGCACCGTCGTACCAGCAAGTATTGCTATTTCAGCTTATGAACTTCATAAATAAGTGTGAAAATAGCACATTTTATCAGATTTTCATTTCCGGGTCTGGAACGCTGACCCACAAATTTTCCACGTATTATTTTATTGCATTTAATTTTAATGATGCTCTTTTCTTTTCCCTTGACAGTGATTTGATGTTGTAAATAGAGAATTTAATCATGGATACACGGCAAGATGATGAGTATGTCAGAATGTTATTGGGCACCGTACCCCGAGAAGAAGAAAAGGAAATAAAGGGCTGCAAACTGCCAACTAATAGGCACGTCTTACTATGTCTGTTAGCAAACCTTCGGGATATGCATTGGGACCAGGCTTTATCTGCCACCATTGACAATGTGCTTTTGCTTTACCAGAAGGCGAATGTCCCGACCATTACAGGCAGGAACAATATTGGCCGAGTGATTAAAACTTACTATGACAAAGACTACATGATGCTTATGAAAAAGAATGAGGATAGAAGACGGGCTGATGATCCTGGAATTATGAAGTTTAAATCAGAATTGAGCCTGACGATGAAATTTTATAAGAACACAGTGTTGAAAGACATGGCGGCTGCGAAAAAGGGGAAAACTCAGGCCGAACAAGATGCCATCGATACTGACATACTCTTTATGAAAAGCATGCTAAGTGACAGAGTAGCTACCTACTCTGGGGTAAACAAAGTACTCACAGAAAAGGTTCAGAAGCGACAGAAAAGGCAGATGCGAGAAGAGAAGCGACAAGAGAGAGAGCAATGTGATCATGCTGAGAATGTACAGGCTGATATTGATTCACCTATTAGCTCTGATGAGGACGATGACATTGATGAGGCCAGCACTGCTGAACCAAAGAGAAAACATCGGAGAACAGTGAAAGAGGGAGTTTCAATTTTTGTGCCCCATGATATTCTGAAGTCGGCAGAACTTGTTTCATGCAGTGTTCGAAACAACATCTCGCCGACCCAGCTGAGTGCAATTGTGTACTCCCTTGTATCTGCATGTGGTGGAGATACATCAAAGCTGAGTCTAAATGCAAGGACGGCCAACCGATACCGAGCTTCCATCGTGTCAGAAATAAGTTTAAAAATCATGGATGAATGGCAACCATCAGACAAAGTACTGGTGCACTGGGATGGTAAACTTATGGACACGCTGGATTCCAAAGGCACTGATGACCGCCTGCCCATTCTTGTGTCTGGTGCCAATGGCACAAAGCTTCTTGGAGTCCCACCTCTTCCGCATTTGACTCAAAAAGCTGGCTGGTTCAAGGAGACTTGATATCAACAGCAACCAAACAACTTCTGGTCGATTGGGAGTGTGAACAGAATGTCGTTGGTATGGTTTTCGACACAACTTCATCCAATACAGGTAAACCTATTTCAAACATCAGCGTGAATTTATCACGACATTAATACCAAAATACAGTGAATGATTTAACAGAAATCTGCAAAAAGCACGTGCCTGAAATGGTGGCCTTAAACTACAATTACATTTTTTTTTCAGGACAAAAAACAGCTGCTTGCGTCTCCCTCCAAAAGGAATTAGAGCGTGCCGTATTCTGGTGCGCCTGTCACAGGCATGTGGGCGAAGTCATTCTAGGTGTTTGCTGGGATTGCTTGAAAGTGGAGGGCTCTTCAAGTCCAAACATAATGGTTTTCCAGAGGTGAGTCATAAGCTTTACAAAATAACAAGGAATATTATTATCTAATGAACAAATTTAGTGGAATTTCTTTTATTAGACTTATAAGATATACTAACACCAAGCAAATGACCGATCATATCAATCTTAATACCCCTAAAACAATATTATAGATTAGTACGAAATGCAATAATCCCAATAATTGCATTTCTAGGTTCAAGAACCATTTCTCTCAACTGGCGTACAATGAAAAAAAGAAATACTACTACCCCGCAATGCCTGGAGTGTTTGAGGAGCGCCAGCAGGAGATGGCTGACTTCTTCCGTGAATCTCTAGCCCAACCATTTACACGTGGCGACTACAAGGAGCTGGTAGAGCTTTGTCTGCTGCTTGTAACTAAAGGATCCGAGCCAGTGAACTTCACAATGGTCTACCCCGGCGCACTTCACAAAGCAAGGTGGATGGCTAAACTGCTCTATACCCTCAAGATTGTTCTTTTGTCAGGCCAGATCAAAGAGCAGTTTCCCAAAGCCGAGGTTGTGACTAAAAGTCAAATCAGCAAGTTAGAACGGTTTGCTGTGTTCACAGTCGCTGTTTATGTCCCATGGTGGATTGTTTGCCCCGTTCCAGCAAGTGCGCCACTGAATGACTTGAATTTGGTCGAAACCTTGGCTGAATTTGCCCCATATGACGCCACAATAGTTGACAAAGCACGTGTGGCACTCGGTAGACACACTTGGTACCTAACTGAGGAGTTGGCCCCACTGGCTTTGTTCTCGTCCCAAGTACAAGAAAGGACAAAAGAGGAGATGAGGAAGGCCCTTCTTTGCCATGAAGGCACTGAAGTTACTAAGAGAGTGGGGCTCAATCATGGGGGCTACATGGAAAGCCATATCTTCCCCCTGTCCCAGAAAGTGGCACTGCCCTGGTGGACCTAATTGGGCCTGACTCAAGCCGGTTCTTCACCATTTTAAGCATGCCCTATCAGTTTCTCCACAGTCCAGCCAGTGAATGGGCGGATCATGACGACTACCTGAACATGAAACGGGTTGTGGACAAGCTTCAGGTCGTCAATGAGGCTGCAGAGCGTGGTGTAAAACTTTGCCATGACTTTCTTAATGTTGCCAGGGATGAGGAGCGCTTTCAAGAAGTCTTTCAAGTAGTTGAAAATGACAGACTCCGCGTTCCTAATCAGCGCAAACGATCATCTGTTTCCGAACAGAATCATGGTTTCTTGCTCTAGAGAAATAATACCTTGTGAATATATGATAAAACCCCTTAATGTACCATGAGAGAATATGAATGATTAACTTTTTTGTGTTAGTGATAACAGCTTTTAATTAAGACAGGCAAATGATTTGTGTTAATATCCCTTATGATGGTTGTGTAATCTCATATATAGGCGCGTATGCCGTATAAGCAAAATCGCTATTTTTCAAATTGCTGGTGCTCACTCGAATATGCATGAATCTTCAAAAATTGCACGTGGGTATGTTTTATGTCAATATGCAACACCAAAATTTTGAACAGCATTGTAGGACAAAGTTGGCGCAACTGTCACACCCTAATATATATATATATATATATATATATATATATATATATATATATATATAAAAGAGAGAGAGCGCGAGAGAGAGAGAGATTTGTACATATATACCTCATCTTTGCTTTCGATAGCCTCGGCCCGAATTGTTCATTCTGGCGAAAATCAAACTTTTCACCCCGCCCTAGGCCTACAGTTTAACGGGGATATATACACTATATGATCAAAAGTATTCGGACACCGCATGGTTTTGGGAAAAATGGTTTTATTATGGCATTTAGTAACCAGTAGGTCCACCCTTTGCTTTTATTACAGTGTCAACACGTCGAGGCATACTTTCCACCATTTTTCGGTAAGTCTGTGCAGGAATGGCTCGCCATTCCTCTTGCAGAGCTGATGCAAGAGATGCAAGTGAAGCCGGGCGTGGTGTGCGGTTTCGTATCCGTCGCTCCAGTTCGTCCCACATGTGCTCGATTGGGGTTGAGATCGGGGCTCTGAGCAGGCCAGTCTAACAAATCCACTTTATTTTCACGAAACCAGTCCTGCACACGCCTTGCAGTATGGCAGGGAGCTCGATCCTGTTGAAACAAACAATGGCCATCTCCGTAGTATTGCCACAGTGTAGGGAGGGCCGAATTGTCCAGAACGTCGAGATAAACGTCAGCGTTCATGGTAGTGGGTATAACAACCAACGGGCCGAGCCCTAGCCAGGAAAAACAACCCCATACCATGATGGCCCCTCCACCGAACTTTCACCGTTGGACGTACACAGTCAGGAAGAAGCCGTTCTCCGGGCTGTCGCCACACCCAAACACGCCCATCAGACTGGAAGAGTGAATACCGCGACTCGTCGCTCCAAAGAACAGTTTTCCAGTCCTCCACGGTCCAGGAACGACGGGAGACACACCAGGCCAAACGACGCGTGGCATTAACTTTTGTAATCAGTGGCTTGTGTACAGCTGCTCTACCATAATAACCGAGTCTGTGCATCTCTCTGCGGATAGTTACAGTACTAACGGAGGTACCGGATGCTCTTCCTACCTCCTCAGCGATGGAAGCGGCAGAGGACGTGCGGGACTTCTTGACATGTCGTACCAGACTTCTTCTATCACGTTCCGTCAGTTTGCGTGGTCGTCCGGAACGTTTTTTCGCGTTAGTTGCACCGTCGTGCTTCCATCTGATGATAACATCCGCTACAGTCGACTTTGGTATATCCTGTTTGGCTGCAATGTTTCGTATAGAAACGTTACTTAAATAACATCTGATGACGAGTCCACGTTGGAACTCGGAGAGTTCACGTCCGCGCGGCATGGCTTCACAACAGTTACTGATAACTTAACAGAACACCTCAGCATTATAGTTTCGCCACGCTTTTTCCCAGCATACCTTTCGGCGAAGGTGATATTTGCAGAAATGCGGATTTTCCGGGGTGTCCGAATACTTTTGATCATATAGTGTATATATATATATATATTATATATATATATATATTAATATATATATATATATATATATGTGTCTATGTATATATATATATATATATATATATATATATATATGTGTATATATATAAGAGAGAGAGAGCACGAGAGAGAGAGATCCCTGCTAGGATGCCCTGGTTACCCTTTATTTCTACCAATCGTGGAAGGATGTTTACACTCCACCTTAGACCTATAGTTTAACACGGACCACTAGGATACCCTGGTTTCCCATTTATCTACCAACCGTGGAAGGACACGCCGTCACCGGATATCGAACCCGGCACATATAATCGTGCATATAGTTGTGTGCGTGATATTTTATGGCCGTATAGGCGGGTGTGTACGTGTCCAAACGATGTATACACTTCGTCAACTGGCTGATAATCCCTGGAGGCACTGACTTCTACGCCAACTGGCTGATTAGGGGCCTATAAGACAGCGGGCGCTCGGCTGAAGTCTTAATATGCGCTTGGCTCCTGCCAAGCGAACACCTCTCTCCTTCTCCTTTCTCTCTCTTAGGTTAGGTATACCCCTTTGGTGGGTGAGGCTGTCCCACCTACTCCCCCAAAGAGGTCTCCCTCAGCGGGAGTTCATTACAACTTGGAGGATAACTCCGCCCCCAAGTTACATAACCTCTTGTTGCTCTTGCAACAACCCCCCCTTTGTTGCATAACCTCTTGCAGCATGGGGGATTGGTACTGGGGTTGGCACTGGCACTCATTGCAACACTGATCAACATTTGCAATCGCATTGCACTCTCTCCTTTTGCGCCCATACTACTGGTGATTGCTCTTTCAATGGATGATGTACAGGGTGTTTTAAAAGTCCGAAATCATACGAAATATTTTTAATGTCTATATATATACATGTATATATAAATATATATACAGTATATATATATACACACACACACACACACACACACACACACACACACACACATATATATATATATATATATATATATATATATATATACACACACACACACACAGTACCCTGCAAATTATTAGGATTTTTTATTATTTTTGTAATGCAAACAGTGAGATGATTTCACTGCCATTATTTTCATAGTTTTCACATAAAATTACACATCAGTTGTCTTAGTACTTTGTTTGACCTCCTTTGGCTTTTATCAGTGCTTTTGTTCGTCCTAGCATCCAACAATCAAAGATCGGCACAAATCTTTGATTTTGGGCGAATGGAACCAAACTTTCATGAGACGTGCGTCGTGCGATGAGTTCAGTTTTGGTAGTAATTGGTGTTTGGTGGATCTCGTCTTTCAACACATTCCACAAATTCTCTATCGGATTCATATCTGGTGAATTTCCAGCCCAAGGGAGCAGTGCAAGCCCATTTTGTATCATCCATATCTTGACCCTTCTTGCGTGTGACATGGGGCTGAGTCTTGCTGGAATATGCATGGTTCCTCACCAAACCAATCTCTTATTTGTGGCATCAAACGGTTTTCTAGCACGTGTATGTACTTGTCATGGCTCATGGTGCCTTCAACAATGTGCAAGCGGCTTGTCCCATGTATCGACATAGCTCCCCACACCATGATCTTCTGTGGGAATTTTATTGTTTTCTTCAGACATTGAGGCATAAATTCCATAAATTCCTCTCCTGGTCGTCGTCTGACAGTTTGGACACAATCATGGTTGCTATGGTTGCTATGGTTGATTCGTCCGAAAACACCACCTGAAACACATTAAGACATTACAGATAAGTAGGAGCGTAGTGCAATAAATAGCAAACTTTGCACCGTGTAAATAAAGTTTAACATGACGATACTGGTAACATGACAACACACCCTCTATTTACAGTAATGTCATTGTTATTAACCTTATTATCAACAAGATTGTTTCTAAAATCATTTTACCTTCTTACAGTCATCGACAGTCCACTCTGCATGTTGCTTGGCCCACTCAAAGCGTGATTGCATCATTGCTTGAGTAAGTCGCGGCTTCTTTTAAGGGCGATATGCTCGCAGTCCAGCTTCCAGTAGCCTCCTGTTTATGGTTGTGCGATGCACAACAACGCCCTCTGCTGCCAATATACTTCCTATATTTGTGCATGATGTTCTCCTGTCACGTAAGGCGATTTTTTTAATTAATCTGTCCTGTCTGGGTGTTGTTTTTCTTGTTCTACCACAGTTTCCGATTCTTTTAGTGACCACAGTTTCTCCTTTTTCTACCTTTTTCTTAATTGCACTGACAGTTTGAGTTGATACATTGAGTTTTTTCGCTCTTTCGTTTTGTTTGAGAGATGAGTGTTTCAGTAAGACTTGAATTTGTCCACGTTTTTGAGGACTCACATCTTGTCTTTTGCCCATTCTTTTAAATTTAGTTATTTTAAGTAAATCTGAAAAAAAGCACAATAGCATATCAAAACACATAATGGTACACATCAAATCATATTGCAACACACATGCCACTCACACACGTGTGTGTCTAGGCCGAAGACAAAAGCATAGACTACTTAGTTGGCGCCGCAGAACCACTAGGCGAGGGAGGGAAAAAGTGGGGAGGCAGTAGCAGCGGGGAGTGGAGGGCAGGCGTGGGAGAGAAAAGTGGGGGAAAGGAAGTGAGGGGCGGAAGGAAGCGTATATCAGTGCATACTGGTTTCAAAAGTCTTAGAATTCATAACAAATTATCATGTCATGGAAGTATCTTGGAAGAAAATGTTATTTCAGAAAAAATCCATAATAATTTGCACGGTACTTACATTTTCTCCGAAACGAATGAACAGAATTTGATGAAAATTTGCTGACACACTATACTACTCACGCCATTTGTTTAACTCAGTTTGGAGAGAATGTCATTGTTTTGGACTATCGGAAGCACTATGGAAGCTGCATTGATTGGCTGCCTATTCGCCTGATCTCAACCCGTGTGACTTCTTTTTGTGTGGATACCGCAAAGATAGAGATTACCAGAGAAACTCAAAGACTTTGGAGGAGCTGAAATCATCGATTGAACGTCAAATCGTCGACATTCCGACAGAGGTTCCTCACACCGTGGTATCGAATTTTGGGATGAGGTTGCGAAAAATCATCGAAGTGGAGGGACAGCACATTGAACACATTGTCATATAAATGGCTTGAGATGCTGATTTGAATGGCGATTGAACTATGTTTGTACTCTCAAGAGTTTTGGTGGAATAAAGGCTTAAACTTGGTAGATACCTTTTGGGCCACCCTCTATATATATATATATATATATATATATATATATATATATATATATATATATACACAGGGCAACAGGTACCCCGTACGACACTATAGTAAACTCCACTCGCTATGCACGGCGCCATTTGTTTCGTCAACACTTCCGCCGAGTGTTCAACGGTCTTACGCCACCCTGTATATATATATATATATATAATTGAAAAAAAAATATTCCTATGGTTTCGGACTTTTGAAACACCCTGTGTATTGATTTTTATTGATAACTTTGAACATATTGACAGCAACATTGGATTTGTATGTCACTTTTTATGAATCACTTCCAAAGGATATTTTATATATTTCTTTGAGCTACCCTATGTTGTAAAGCAATATAATAAATGTGGATGGATGAAGTACTAATATAGGGTAAAGAATGCGTTTTGAGAAAGAGTCGTTTTTACGAGTCGTTTAAATAATATGAAAAGATATTTTGATATTTTGGATTTAATATGTTTAACATGGCTTTTGAAATTTGGTGTTTCATCTAAATTAATGCCAACTACTTTAACCTCATTCACCTTTGCACGAGTAGTATTCTCAAATTTTATTTGATAGTTTGATTTAATGTTTTGTGGTAATAATTTTATTATTTTTTAGTGTATATGTATTTTTTAGTGTATCTCGCCGGTGACGGTTGTCAGGTTCATGCTCCCACTTCCTATCAAAATTAACAGTGTTTAAAGTCAGTGATCCACTCTGTTACTGCTCAAACAAAATTGTAAACTGCCGAGATTGCACAGTTACAATCTCATCAGATAAGGTACATTATTTAACTAATAATATTACATAAAAAATATTATTAAATTTTTCTAGCGACCTCCGGCACTACCTTCTTAGTCCTACAGGGCCACAAATTGTGCCCATGACCCTGAAATAACAAGCATACAAACGAACGACTGGATTTCATCTACATATTTAAATAACACTTTAATGTAAAGCAAGAACGTTATCAAACAATCGAACCAAATTCTCTCATTAAGTTCTCCCAAAAACAATCAATATATATCTAAACTTCAAGTGAATACACTTAAATAAAAAAATAACAACAAATAACGAAACGACAACAGGCATCACCCACTCCCACATCTCCAGGAGTCTCCGTGAAGGAACAGGAGAGAGGTATGCCTTCTCCCTCCACATCAAGCGCTGCCTCCCCCGGAGAGATTCCCCTCCGTCAACGGATCGAGGAATTTCAAGAAAATAAAAAGCGGGAGTGCCAGGCGTTTACCTGTGGTACTAATAATAAACAATTAGCGTTATATATGGAACCTTATCAATCTTTTATCTTAAACTGTCTGACAGAAAAGCATGAGAGAATAAACAAACTAGAAAAAGAAAACAAAGAGTTAAAGCAGTGTGTAAACGCTCTTAATGAGAGAGTATCCACTATAGAAGATCGACTACACACCCAAGTACTAGAAAATGAGAGGTTAAGCAGCAACTTCAAACAGGAAACCACAAGGACTTACACTTTTTCGGCGGGCCAGGAGTCTCTCAAGGCCCCTAAGTGAAAATTCCACTCAAATTTTTAGAAACGGCATCAGAGACAAACTCGGAATAAAAATTCCTGAAAAAGCCATTACGGAAGCACACCGAGTTGGAAAAATAATAATGATACAGACAAAAGGATCATAAAATTCAAATTGAGTGACATATGTAGAGATAATAAAGGGTATTGCAAAAAGAATTAGGAATTTTTCCCCCAGGATATACAAAACTTCGAAATACCTTAATATTTGTTTTTTGACCTTCCACCGGCATCTTCAGCCATTGTAAAAAGTTTTTAAACGACTGCAAGAGTGATGAAAACATTTCAGTGTCCATGGCTGTTTCAGTAAGCACGTCTGTCAAAAACTCGAACCATGGTCCTTCGCTGGAATTTCTCAATGTCCAACATGTTGTCCAGAATCTCTTCAGCTCGTTGTTTAATGACTGCACCGACATTTTCAGCAGGGATTAAATCTAGAGAATTGCCCGGCCAACGATCATATCCATCTTTGCGAAAAAAATCCAGTTTTTCTTCATCGAGCAGGTCGTAGGTTTCGCTTGCTTTCATGCAACCAGTGAGATCATGCAAAAAAGTCAACTGCTCAAAAGTTCCTTCTTGATATCGGCGTTGATACAAAGCAGACGTTATCGGATTTTGGAGATCTGGCATTGACAAATGACGTCGATTTGACATTAATTCTTTGAACATTGCAGCGACAAGTCTTTTCGTCACTCCAAACGCAGTGCATGCGACACGAACATGGCTTCTGCAGGGAACCATAACATAAATTTAAATAAGCTTAGTTTATGCAAAAATATTGGTCAAGTCTGAAATCGTTTGGCAACTGTTGAAGATGCCAGTGGAAGTCAAATAATCAAATATTAAGGTATTTCGAAGTTTTGTACATCCTGGGGGGGAAATTTCCTAATTCTTTTTGCAACACCCCTGAACAGAGGCGGCGGAGTAAGCACTTATATAGGCACTAATCATAAAAGTAAAAGTATTGAGCAATTGACAGGCATAAATGATAATTCTGAAACCCTAGCATTTGAGGTGTATATAAATAATATTTCCTATTCGATATTAGGCATCTACTGACCACCAAATGGTAACTTGCCAACGTTTATTGCAAGCATAGCTACAACTTTAACTTCTAATCATATCAACAATAACTGCATCATTGTGGAAGATTTATACATCGATCTCGTAAAATAAACTCTAATAATAATGCTAACTTCTTCTACAACCTCGTTACCGCAAGTGGCTTTAATTTAACTATAACTAAGCCAACAAGACAACATAGTACCATAGAAAACTCCACTTTATTAGACCAAATTTAGGTGCGATCTTCCCTTGACTGTACGTCAGGTATACTCCTATTACACAGTACCCTCTGCCCACATACACAATGCTAATTTGCTATTTACAAATATAGGCGAAAATTAAAATTTAGTTTGACCCTACATCCATAGTCGGATTATCAAGGGGGCACAGTGGGCAAGATTTGTTTATTTTATGTTTTAGAATTAATTTAGTTAGCTATAGTGCTAAGAGAACAATCATATTTACAAGGGAACAATTTGTGTCTAAGTTAAAATAAGGCACATAAATAGACAGTGCCTCGGCAAATTTAGGGGCCTACGATAGAAATGTGCCCAAGGCCTATGAAACCCTTAATCCGGCCCTGCCTACATCTATAACAATAAATTGAAATTTATCAGAGATATCAAGTTTTGACTGGTCGCGAATAACTGAAAGTAACTGTGAAGTAGAAACAAAATTTCAAACATTCTCAAACACACTAATGGATATATTTAATACTAATTTTCCTGTAAAGTCGAAACTCGTGTAAAAAAAAAATTAAAACTATAACAACCAGTGAATCACTTCAGTCTTTATTGTAAGCATAAACCGTAAGCATTTTCTCTATAAACTATGGAAGAATGAATGAACAAACAAAAATTATAGTAACAGACTAAATTCGCTCAATAAAACCGCAAAAGTGAACCATTATTGTTCTAAAATTACCAAAGAAAAATCTAATCCGAAAGGATTATGGAATCCTTTAAAGGTTTTAGTTAACGCTAAAAATGAAAAGACAAATCCCATAAAGTCGTCAACACAGGATGGAATTTCCTACAGTGATCCCAAAGACATGGCCACTTTATTAAACAATTTCTTTTCGAAAAACGGGAGCAATACGGCAGCATCTATTACAGAATCAGACAGTCACTACCAACAATATATGCCACAACCCATACCAAATACTTTTTTCTTTGAACCAATTCTGCCAAATGAAACATCAGCTACATTGAAAAACTTAAAAAATAAAAGTGCTAATGTCAGTTGAATTCCAGTGAACAGGGGTGGATTGGGCCTTCGGGCAGATGGGCAGCTGACCCGTGGGCCGGTTGACTAGGGCCGGTCGTCACCGTCCAGTTGTAGTGGAATATTTTTTGTTTTTCTTATTTTCCCGATATTATTTTATCATATTGCTTTATGTGTAAAGGTGTGCAGGAGACTTGATCTCATTTAACCTACTGAACCCCATGACCTACATGCGTGGGCCATATGACTCACACGGGCATATCTGTTGGCCTTCATACATTGGCCCCAAATGTTTTATTTTTATATATTTTTTTTATATTATATTATATATATATATATATATATATATATATATATATATATATTATATATATATATATATATATATATATATATATTATATATTTATATTAACTGACTTTTTACAATATTCTGATGACAGTTATGCCCTAAGGAGAAATACTATACTGTACCGTATCTCATCTGAAAGTTTTTCAATAACTTTTAAACTCATCTACAGGAGTTGTAGCTAGTGTTTATGAATGATGCTCTACGTTGGACTATTGAATTTTACCGGCGAAACGGCTAGCTCCCCAAGATGTAATAAAAGTGAAGACTTCACTGGAAGAGTGGTCCAATAAATTACATGGCTCCTCAAGTTGATTAAGTTTATTTAAACAGTTAGCCTAGCTACTACACACTTTCCATTCAAGGTAGCTACTTAACATAAGTTTTTGTTATAAACTAGTGGTAGTGGTCTCAAGCTTTTCAGAATTGCTTTTTTTAATGGATTACAACAGTGGTTATGATAGTTCTGGTGTAAAGACATTTTAAAATATAGGTATGCATCATTCACTGCTGCAAAATAAATAGCTACTGTAAGTTAGTTATTCATACAGTATATTTAGAAATGAATGTGCAAAAACACTTCAATAAACATACACTGAATAAGATAACTTTTAAAACTAACAATCACAACCAAGTCTACACACACATACATTGCATACAAACGTGCTCTTTCCCTTTATAGGGCAACTAACTAACTAACTAGATAATAAATTTTACAGGACAAGTTTTTTATTTTTTTATATAACCTAACAAAGTTTTATTTCAAATGAACTGATGAAGAAGCTTGTATTGTAGCGAGGGTATATAGGCCCTATATTAAAACAACTTTTGCAGTGAACTTTATTGGTAAGCAGGATTGGTACCCAAAAACCCAAGTGCAAAAACCCACCAAAACCCTACCCTAACTACCATCTCACCTTTCTCTCTCATTAGTTCTGTTTCTACCTCCTGAATGATATTTAGGTATTTTACATTTTTTTTTATGTAAGCCTTTTTTTAATTCAAATGTGTTCTATAAGCTATTGAATCTGAAACGTGTGAACAATGATAAAATAGGCTACCGTATGTATATAAAAATAAATTATTAAAATGGCATCTGTTCAAAGAGTGACAATCTTTACACTTAAACTACCAACGTTATTAATTAAACTAATGGGACCTATGACTAAAATCCCATACTCCACCAAAAACCCAACCCTAACTATCATCTCACCTTTCTCTCTCCCTAATCTGTTTCTTATTTTACTCCAAACAAGGCCAAAAGTTGAAAAGAAACTACCAAGAGATCCTTGAGAGATTTACTGCTCTTCCCTTCTTTTATTGCACTTTGCTAGTGATTCCAAGCTCTTTTTATTTTTTAATAATATTTTCACCACAGTGATTGCACATTATGGTAAGAGAGAATATTTTACAATCTGATTTAAATGAACTAATTAACTGGTTAAAGAAATGGAATATGAAATTTAATATTGATAAATGTAAAGTAATGCATTTTGGAAATCAGAAGGATAGAGTAGATTATTTTATGGGTAGCATTAAATTGGAAGAAACTGCCTGTATGAAGGACTTGGGTGTTATTGTCTCTAATGGCACAAAAATGAAAAATCAATGTATAGCAGCGAAGAATAACACCTCAAGAATGTTAGGTGTCAAAGCGATAAGGAGAGTGTTTGGAAGTCTGCTTCAAATTTTGTCAACAAAGTGTCTGAAGAATTGGAGACAAAGTCCAGTGAGTTGGATATTGAAACGGAAATAGTTCTGGAAGATTATTTTCCGGTACAGAGAATAAGGAAACGAAAGGGCATGTCAAGGGAATTGAGTGCAGATGAGCCAATACTTAATGGATACAAAAAGCTTGAAGTAACTGTCCACAACAAGATTCTGGACACCATTGTAGAAAGTTTCAAAAATCGGTTTGAAAACAATGGTTTACTCATCACTGACATGGCTTGCCTGTCTCCAGATCACTTTGGTGAAATGAGGTCAGGACTGCCTGCTGAAGCCATGGAAAGTCTCAGGGGAAAGCTTATAACGATTGATAGAGGAGCTACAAAAGAGCAACTACAGAAAGAACTGGTGCATTTGGTTAACAGCTGGGATCGATTGAAAGCTGGACTGTCCACGGAATACAAGGCTCGAAAGAAAGAAGCTCCAGGGGCATTGGACAAAGAAGACGAACTTGAGTATGACTATGGACCGAAGGAAGTTGTGTGCAAGCGTTGCCAAAACTGTGCTATGTGCGTGTTTTATACTTTTGAAAAATTCAGTTTATTCACAGACACTTACAGTGCTATTGGACTTGCTTATTGCTTACCGCTACATGCTCACACTATCTACAACTCAAGTTGCCTGTGAACGCACCTTTTCGACTCTTAAGTTTTGAAAAATCGGCTTTGAAGTACACTGTCTGCCATTCATTTGGAAGCTTTTCTGCTCATGGCTGTGGAAAAGGAGATTTTGCATCGCCTTGACTGTGACATAATAATTGATGCTGTCGCTAAGAAAAGTTCCTTATTGCGCAAAAAAACTGTGCTTGTGTTGATCATATAGAGATTCGTGTACTTTAGGACTTTCTGCTTTAATTTGATTACGTGTCTCTCTATACACCAACATACAAACGTAGTATTATACTTAAATGTACTTGTGGTTGTAGTTGTACAAATACCGTATGCTACCGTCTACGAGTATTTCAAGCTTTCAATCTGTCCTTTTTGCAATTAGTCATATGCATCATACAATAAAAATTAAATTACGTAAAAGATATCTGTTTTACTGTTATTAAATTTAAAAAAAATTAATAATGAATAGGATAGATACGATGAGCATAAATAGGGTAAATAAATTTTAGGGAAATTTTAGGGCCGATACAACTGGAGGTCCCGGGCCGGTTTCAGTGACTCAATCCGCACCTGCCAGTGAAAATATATAAACTAATATCAGGTGACATAGCAACCCCACTCACGAGACTTATGAATGAGTCAATAGTACAAGGTGTATTCTCTGTTTACCTGAAGATAGCCAAGGTTTGTCCAGTATTCAAATGAGGCAGTTCTGATTCTCCACCAATAACCGGCCAATCTTCGTCTTACCAACTTTGAGTCAAGTATTTGAAGGAATCGTATACAGGGTGTCCGGGCTTAAATGGCAATAAAATAAAACATTATAAATGTGTTTTATTGCCATTTAAGCCAGGACACCCTGTACAATAGAGTAATCAAATTCTTAGCTAAATACGACATCCTAACAAAAATGCAATTTGGGTTTAGAGAAGGCCACACCAAAGAAGACGCCATCAACATACTATTAGAAAATATCTATGAAAACCTGAACTACAAAAAACACTTAGTTTTCCTTGACCTGCCAAAAGCTTTTTTGATAAGGTCTCACATGATGTCTTACTAGATAAATTAAACACATATGGCATAAGGGGAAATATGCTAAATTCCACAAGGATCTATCCCTGGACATTTCCTCTTCTTAATGTAGTTAATGATTTTTATCGATGAACAACATTAGAATGTATTCAATATGCAGATGATACAACACTCATTTCCACGCACCACGATATCAATTACCTAATGAACGAAGTGAACAGGCAATTAGATCATGTCTATAAATGGATGTGTGCAAATAAGCTTTTACTAAACTTGAAAAAATCATCATATATGATCATAACTAAAAAAACTGCAATCGTGCACACACCATCAATAATTGGACACACTCCTCTTGCAAAAGTAAATAAGTTAAAATTCTTGGCATCAAGTTAGATGAAAAATTAAATTTCAAAAACCAACACACTATATATAAAAAAAAAAATCTAGATTTCTCTACATAATATTAAAACTCAAAAAAACAATTCCCCCAAATGCCCTCCTCACATTGTACTACTTATTTATTCATCCACACATACAATATGGAATCACAGCATGGGGTAGTACAAAGAATTATATACGATATCCACTGGAAGAAATCCATAAAAAGTGTTTACAAACTCCCTCAAACAATGATAACAGACGATCTCATACCTCTTCAATGTTCAGAAATTTAAATATTCTGAAACTAAATGACCTGTATAAACTTACTGTCGATATCAATATGTACAAAACTGCTAATAATAGAAACTATACTTCGCCCATTTACAGGGGGATTAACCCCCATCAGATCAACAATAATCATAATACGAGGCTTCCCAATGATTTCATGCATAAACCAAATTATTCCATGCAAATTGCAAAAAATGCTCTCTCCCACAAAAGGGCAGATATCTGGAACGATATATCTAAAAATATCAGACAAGCATCATCGTTAATTTCACTTCTCAATTCACGAAAGAAACACTTTATTAACGCCTATTAATATATATATATTATATATATATATATATATATATATATATATATTGCAACTTGTAAATATTACTAAACAATGAAAATTATCTATAGGGTGTTCGGAAAGTCACTGTGCACTTATATTTATTTAATAGCATACAATAGTATAACATTGCATATATGATAGAGGTTATGGATGGGACCATCAGAACTTATAAAAGGTGTTGAAAACTAAAAAAAATAATAATAAAATAATAAAAAAAATATATAAAAAATATAAATATAAATATAAAAATATAAAAATATAAAAAAACATTAATTATATAAGTGCACAGTGACTTTCCGAACACCCTGTATTATACAGGCAAAACTCACACTCTTAAATTGGGTGCAACCACAAGCTGTATAAATCATACGTTAAAAGTTTCCATTGTATTACGCCATAGTTATAATATGCCTCATTTATCTGTAATTTTGCAACTTTAAGATTGTATCATCATTTCTAATTTGTAATATTAGAAATTAATTATAATCGGTATTTCAACATGTTCTGTTTACCGTATTGTTTACCATTTTTCTTTTCTATTATTTCTATTATCGTACCGTATTGCTTACTTCCTCCTATTCTATTATTTCAAAGATATTTCAATTTTCATTTGTATGTAGTTAAATGAATGCAACTTTATTTTATTTTCCACAAATTCTACTTACATTTTTAGTTTCCTTTGTAAAAATAGAAATGAATCTCAAAGATTTTTTGCCTGAAAAGCTGTCATGCTTCCCAACGGCATATTCAAATAAGAATACTGTAATTAAACTACTTCTCACTAAAAATACAAAATTAAAGGTTAATGCCAACATTATGTAAACCAATATAGATATAATGGATGTCTTATGTAATGCGTCCTTTCTGAATAAAGATTATTATTATTTTATTATTATTATTATTATTATTATTATTATTATTATTATTAAATAGTCATATAAGATAACTGTCAGGTTCAATAAAAGTTTATTAGCACACCTCCATTTATACACATTCTCTAATTGCCTGTTCGTTTCAGTAATCAGAATGTCTGCGTTGTGATGGGAAGAAGTAAGTGTGGTATCATCTCCGTATTGTCCTCAATTTAATGTGATTGAGAGTTGGAAATCGTTAACGTTAATTTGAAATAATAATAGGCCAAGAATATATCCCTGTTCGACTGCACTGTTAGCATCGCCTTGCCGGATAAATTATCTTCTACTTTGATGTACTGATGACGACTTGACAGATATGGCTTCACCCAATCGAGGATATTTACTCCCATTCCGTATTTGTGTAGGTTATTCAATAAGATTTCATGCGAAAATGTGTCAAATGCTTTTGACAAGCAGAGGAAGATGAAGGCAGTGATTTTGCTGTTTAATTCTGCTACCCATTTTCTAATGGCATTTTTATGGCATGTTCCGCTGTATGTCCACCTCTAAACCCAAATTAGTTAAAATATCGTATTTGATTAAGACTTTAGTAAGTTTATTGTACACGATTTTTTCAATACCTTATTTAAAGTTGGCAAGCGGGAAATGGCGCGATAATTGGATGGAGTGTTTGGGTTTGACAACTTAAATACACGTCAGACTCTGGCTTCCTTTAGAATGTCAGGGAATATATCTAGTGTTACTGATTCGCCCGTCATTCATTAGTTTATTCACTTTTATCGGATACTAATTTATATATTTTTACGGGATCGTATTGAGGTCAGAATCTTTATATTTTAGATTTTTCATTGTTAAAGAGATATCGTATGGTAGATTTGATTTTGGATTTGGTTGTAGCATGAATTGTCGCTATTGAACGTCTGTAACTGGGATCGAGGCTGCAGTATTGGAGCCGATATTTGCAAAGTTGTTTAATAAATTGGCTGTGGATTTGGGATCACTTTAAGACTTCCGCCTTGTGTGACTGAGGACAAAGGATTGGTTTTCATCTGCATTGTGTTAACTCTTTTCGAGTGTCCCATAGCCTTTTGGGAGTGAATGTTTGTTCAGCAAGTTTTGAACGATAATGAGATAGCTTTGCTTTTTTAGTGATTTTATTAAGTCTGTTGCAGTAATTTTTATATGTTCAGTTTTATATGCTCAGTTTTCCATAATTTAAAGAGAGAATGCTTGTGTTTAATACTCACAATGAGTGCTGGTGTGATCCATTGGTTATTTTTAGATATTACTTTTGATTTAAGAAGAAATTTTATGTTGAATATATGCATTTGTGTGTTTGAAATACTTGAAATTTTGTTCCAATGACATGGTTACTTTCGGTTATTTTAGTTCAGTCAAAAGCTGTTATTTCTCTCAGGAACTTTAATTTGTTATCATTATTATTTTCTTTTGCTAAGAAATGGGTGATTAGCAGGGCGTAGTGCTGCGGGAGCGCACTGCGCACCTCCATTCATCCAAATTTTATTTATTTACTTTTAATTTTAGTTGATACTTAGAAGTTGGGAACAAACAAACTAAGATGAAAGCACTGGCTTCTAATTGTGATTTCAAATTTTTAATATTCCAAGTCTAAGTGAATTATTATTATTATTATTATTATTATTATTATTATTATTATTATTATATTATAAATAGTTTAACCAGACCAGTGAGTCTCAACTGAGACTCTCATAGGGCTGGCCAGTAAGTGAAGTAACGTGAATTTTATTATATACCGTAGATTATATCATGCCATAATATAGCTTCACATTATCATTATATGAAAAAAAAATGCCACAAATCATAGAGATAGAAAGGAAAATTACGTTCTGCCTGTATTTCCTTAGAGCTTCTGCACCTTAAAATTTGCCACTACACCCTTGGTGATTAGCATGGTGTATGTAGGCAAGTGATCTGTGATATTTAATATAATTATGCCTGAGATGCAATCAAGTGGGGATCACACCCAGAACTGATCTCGCAGAGTCGAATTTCTAATGTCATTGTGAAGTTTATTTGGCTTTCTGATAGCTAATTTAATACCACTTGCAGTCATGATGTTGTGAAGGAAACTTAGGTTATTATTTGAATGTTCTTCTGTGAGTTTAATATTTAAATTTCCTGCAATAACACAACTGTTACCAATATAACTGGAGGTTAGAATTCTATGGATATTTGTAATAAAATTTTAGTACGTTACCAGTTGGTGGTCGGTAAATGCCTAAAATTGAAAACTGGGTGTTATGATTAAACATTTTAATTGCAAGTGTTTCTGAGGTATTGTTTATGCTTGTCAGTTTTTCGCTACTTTTACTCTTGCAGTTTAAGTCAACAAATATACTTACACCTCTTTCCCAATGGTTCACCCTACATGCATGGTAGTTTGTATACCCTGAAATATTAAAAAGATCTTATTTTCATTTAATCAGGTTTCCGTTAATGCAAGTGAATTTATGTCGTAATAATTTTAGGTTAGCCGTCAATTCGTCATAGTGGCTTGGGAAACTGCGAATGTTTAAGTCTTAGAAAGACGATGAATTTATTTCATTTTACATGTAGGGCATATTTATTTCAAAATAAGAAAACATTCACACTAATAATTGTGTATAATATGTAAAATCTATCGAATCTTAGCTAATATTATTCAGTAATAATATCAGTAATAATAAGAACAAGTATGAAAGTAATAATATTAGTCATAATAATAAAATAATAATAGCAATAATAATAATAAAATAATAGTTTATAAATTTATAGTTTATAGATGTCACGTACATTTACAGTATATTTACAGTATATTTATAATTGTAATAATAATAATAATAATAATAAATTTATTGATATTCATTTATAAATTTGCAAACAATAGTCGAAACATATCGGCATATGAAGTTTATACAGAACACCATGCACACAATTATTAATGTTTTTTCACTGTTTGGTCAAGATAACCTTGCATATGCCCTACAGCAGGATCCTGAGCTTCAAAAGTTCTACGAGAGAGACCAGATCTTGGTGGTCTGTCAGAGATACTTACTTCGGTATGGTATCGCCAACCGAGCGCTGCACTGTTTTTTTTATGAGCGTTGGAATGTTCAGCAATTTTAACGGGCGATCTAGCCTCTATTATTCCAATAAAGCCTCTTCTCATACCGTGTGTTGCTTCATGATGTTTCATGATAAGCACATCTTACCTTTTGTCGTAGATTACAAGCTTATGTTCCCGCTGTGTGTGAAGTGCGCAGAGGAAACAACGGGGAGTGTAATCATAGAGTTAATCAACGAAAAATCCGTGATGTTTATACGAGCCCTAAGTTGGAGCTCGACGTTCGTCATGGCTACAGAATACTGAAGATATAAAAGCTGTGGATGTTCCAGAACTGTTATAAGCTCTTCACACCTTGTATCAACATCCTCCTGGAAGATAGAGTTGAAGCATCAGGTTTTCTACGAGGTGTTGACACCGTGGATGCAAAAACGGAGTACATTCATCGTTACCGAGACCGTGAGGATATACAGCTAGAAAGGGGGCATATTGCGCGGGACTCTGGCAAGCGATTTAGTGCAAATCTTTGCTTGAACAGTCCATAAGGTAAGTTTCCACGGAACACTGAAAAAAGGAACGTGCATTTAGTCCATACTTTTGACGAAGTATGGGATTACGCCAACGCTGACGATAAAGAGGTCCTTGAAATTATGCACATAGGCAATAAGTACAGTTGCCCTCATTATTCGTAGGACACTCTTGAGAACAGATACCGACACCTGGCATATATTTGTTGTGTGTACTACAAACGGTTGTAACATTTTATGAATGAATCTGGGGTTTAGCGCTGATTGGTTGGTTGACTTATTGCCAAATGTCTTTAGAACATAATTATTTCCATTCATCACTCTGGTTTACAAATTACTAAAGAAACATAAATGAATAATTAAATATAAATTCAAGAAGGGGATATATATTAACAAGGGGGATGTCAATGATGTGAATAAAAAATTGTCTTGAAAAACTAAAAAAAAATCTTCTTTATGGTATTAGCAAGCCTGAACGAACTGAAGTTTCAATGTATAAAAACAGAGCCGTTGGTAGGCATTATTGTGCCCTGAGCAAATTCCACGACTTGCACCACCCATCCTCCTCCCATCCAGCAGAGCTATACATGGGTGGGGTGGAGCGCGACTATTACAGGGGACTGTACATGTTTTGATTTAATTTACTGTTAACCGTTTTAAAGTTTTTCACTATTTATTTATTTTATAAATTATTTTAAAATTTTCACCTGCTTATTTAATTATTATTATTATTATTATTATTATTATTATTACTATTATTATTGTTGAATGTTCATTTATTTGTAAGTATTTATAAATTTTTATTTTTATTGTGTACTTTAAATAAATTATTTTACTTTTATAGACTGCGTTTCATTTTCTTTTAAATTTTGAATGGAAATGTGTGTGTGTGTGTGTGTGTGTGTGTGTGTGTGTGTGTGTGTGATGGTGGAAATGTAAGGTTAAATTAGATCAGGTCAATAACTTTGAAATATTTTGCCATTAAAGTGGTGACCCTTATAGTTCATATTTATATTATTATTACACTTTCAAGCTCGCTGAAACATTTCTGTCTGGAGAGATGTCCGATTCTGTCCTTCCCACAATTGCCTACCAAAAAAAAAACAACGCAGAAGTTCGCCACTCTTTCGCAGACATTGTTGTCGTGAGCACGATACAGTTGCTGAAGTTCTACTTCTAAGTTTTACCAAAATTGACTATATATATAGTGTGTGTGTGTGTGGTTGTACACCTCTCCAAAATTTAACTTTTAGCAGCTATGGCGGCCTTTGATATTGCGTACAATACCTTTATAAATTGGTACTCTGTAAAATCTGAAGGTGTATTGAATACTCGGCGTTCGGCCTTTCATGCATCTATTAAAGATTTTAAATCAGGCTTAATTCAGGCAAGGTTGACGAACCAGGACGCTCATCTGCTTTATGGTTATTCTGACGCCAGTGTCAAAGGATTTCGTGATGCTAAAGATGTCCTGGAGTATGAATCGAATTTAAGCTGCGTCAAAGAATATAACTATAGCGAAGTGAAGAAACAGACTCTCAGTGAAGAAAAACAAAGAATCTGGATTACGAAACTCGTTGACGAATGGTACGATAAAATTTATTACGCCATGTTACACATCGATTACACAGCAAACCAAGAAAAGCAAACCTGGTGATCATGGACAATTTAAAATATTTTTGCCACTATATTAACGTTTACCACGAGGTCAGAGCTAGAGGTCTGTGTACCTTTTTGATGGGCCTTAGCGACGAGTACCTTTTGTCACCCAGGGTAGAACAGCATGGACACTAGGGTTATGACATTTTTATAACCTCATGTTCCTGTATCATAAATCGATGAACGTTTGCCCCCTGACAATGAAAATAACAGTTTTTTCGATATATTTTGAAAAACTTCACCCCAAAATAAAAAATAAAAAATTAATAAAATAATAAATATTGGTTGCTCCTTGGTATAGCTGTTGCAGATGGGTCTCTGTTCCAGTGATTTTCCAGAGTATTTAGTGCTTTTCGGTATTGTTGCAAGATATTGGACAATTTATGATAATCATCAGGTAACCAATCTAGAATGGTGCAATGCAGCTGTCTCGAATATACTAATATACTATATTTGCTTTCCGGGTGACATTTTTTTTAAATTCTGAAGAATTAGGCCCTTTTTTATTGTTTTCAAGCAAACGTTCATCGATTGATGATACAGGAAACAATATTTATGACAAAAAATTAAAAAGTCATAACCCTAATGGACACACATATTTGTTGAATAGATCTCCTCAGTGGCAATTGATTTATCACTGAATCATTGAACGTGTTAAGTAATTTTGTGAGATAATTTTTCACCAGCCCGAACATCCAACTGGGGGAGCCTTGATCCTAAGACTCATGACTCACCACCAGGTCAACATCACGATCTGAAGCAAGCACCCGACCTCACACAAGCATCTAAGTACGAAGTGTCGTGACGTGCTATCCAGAAGCCTCCTCGTTACATCACCAAGACACACCTGTACCTGTAACAAAGAAAGATGGAACTACCGCTAAGCAGTGTCCTTAACGCCCAATACGCCGTGACTTTTCCTAATCAGTAAATGTTTAAACGTATCAGTGGTGTGATTAATTATGTGCTCGAGACAAATTATAAACGTGTAGACTCCCCAAATGTAATGCAATTTATTTGACTGTTGACGAGATGTCGAAAATCTTTGTGTTGGTTGAGAAGTGATCGTCTGAGAATTATAAATTACCAGCTTCCGTGAGTGCAACAAGAGTAACGATTAATGACACTCCTTCACTTATTATTTGTACGTTAACTGTGAGTATATGAAACAACCGTGCGTCGATATACGTTTCTCTGGAAACCTAATCTAACCAAATTCAGTAAAACCATTGGTGATAATAGTTTAGTAGCTACTCGTTGCCGAGTCATGGTCGATAGACTGTTTGAAATAGCCGCCTTTCTCAACCTGATACCTCTATTAAATACCCGAGTTGACAACATGCGTTATTTTGACACCGTTCTCGAGCATGTCTATACATTTTTTAATTGACGATTATAGTCAATTTAATGTTTTATTATTTACTTTACTATACTCTTTCGGTTATTATCACTCTTTCTACGTATTCACACTGATTTCGCTGTTTTATAAACGGGTAGACGGGATAGTGTAGGCGCCATTGAAATTTAGAAAAACCACGAGGAAGTGCGAGAAATTACAAGCGATCATCACTATTTACTGATTTTTATTTACGTTGAAACAATGAACAGGAAGGGAGAAGGCGAGCGCGAATTTATAATTTAATGGTTTTACCGTGGAGAGGGTTTCTAGCTCACTTTAAATCACAATTTCATTTTAATCGGACAAAACACTCCTTATACCCACTGGGTCCGAGGAACGACTCTGGGTATATGCCTCACGAATTTCCCAACGCTCTCTAACGGCTGCAAATTATTGAGCTATATTCCAAATAATTACATTTTACACATGTTAATTTCGTACAATACAATTTTAGTAAGTTTATTTTACTCTAGAAAATATTAAATTTCTTATTAAACATTATTATACTTTTTCATTAAAAAAACAATACACGACACGATTTTATGAAGTGTAGAGAACAAGATGAAAACGGATTGGAGCTTAGAGAATATATTTGAAGACACTCGCTTAGCTTCACCGTTCATCGGCAGGAACGCTTTCTTTATGTGCGCTATAACTGTCGCAATGATTTAGAAGACTTCCTCACACATCGCTATGATTTCTGAACAATTTTCAGTTTAACAGACGAGTGAAGGAGAATAAACGCCCACTTCGAACGTGTTGTGTATATATTAACTTTTCATAATAAAAATGCAATAATTGACCATGTACTCGATCAGTCTTTTTTTTATGCAGGAAGGGGCCAAGAACTAATACCTAGAAAAACGACCCAAACCCCCATAAAAGAAGAAGAGAGCCAAAATCAAGGTCCAGGGTTTTCCAGATGCTTAGACACTCTACGACTCTACGTTTCAAAGATTAGAGGTCATAGACTGGGGTAAAGATGGATTGAGGAAGATTGGTCAAGAATTGACCGGTTGAGTAGAAAGAAAGACTGGAAATACCGATCACCCTTTGCGTTAGAGTTGGACAGAAAAGGAATGAGAAAGTGTAGAAAGTCTGGTGCTGCGTGCTCTCCTTAAAGGAGGAAACATACAGTTAGAGTCCAGAAGAGCAGTGATCGTTATAATAGCGATAGTAAAGAGAGAGTGAGGCAACAATACGGCGAAAAGAGAGAGACTGAAGACAATCAGTAAGAGGTGGGGAATTGATAAGACGAAAAGCCTTTGATTCCAACCGGTCAAGTACAGCTGTGTGGGTTAAACCACCCCATACATGAGAAACATAGTCCATACATGGGCGGACAAGACCACTTTACAGAGACAGCAACTGAGCAGGGGTGAAGAGACTGCGAAGTCGGTACAGTACACCTAATCTCTTGGAAGTTGTTTTGGAGAGTATATGTGATCTTTCCAGAAGAGATCACGAGAAAAAGGAAACGCCAAAAATGTTAAGAGAAGAAGAAGGATTGAGTCGTGTGTTGTTGAAGGTAATGGGATAGTTGTGTGGAAGAGTGTGACCAGGTGCTCCATAGCCATCCTACAGGAAGCATGGAGTGAGTGTTGAGACGGACGCTTTGCAGCGCGGGTGGAGAAATGAAGAGTGGAATCATCGGAGTGAATAGGAGGGAAGTACGAATTAAAAGATCATTAATAATTAAAAGAAAAAGAGTGTGTGGCAGGACAGAACCCTGAAGAATACCACTGTTGATACCTTTAGGAGAAGAACAGTGGCTATCTACAACCGCACCTATAGATCGGCCAGAAAGGAAATCAGAGATGAAGGCACAGATAGAATGATAGAAACCGAAGGAGAGCAGTTTCGAAATTAAATATTTGTGCCAGACTCTATCAGAAGCTTTCGATATGTCTAGCACAAAGCAAAAGTTTCACCGAAATCCAGAAAGGAGGATGACCAGGAGTCAGAGAGATATGCAAGCAGATCGCCAGTCGACCGTCCCTTGCAGAACCCATACTGACGATCTGGAAGATCGTGAGAAAAGAGGTGTTTAAGAATCTCCTTATTAAGGATAGATTTAAAAACTTTAAAATGACAAGAAATCAAAGCAGTTGGACGATAAGTGGAGAGTTGAGCTCGGTCACCCTTCTTTGAGACAGGCTGAATGAAAGTGAACTTCCAGCAGGAAGAAAAATTACCAGATAAGAGACAAAGACGAAAGAGTTTGCCTCGACAGGGTGTCAGCAATGCAGCACAGTTCTTAAGAACAGAATTAGGGACACCATCAGGACCGTACGTCTTTTTCAAGTTGAGCAAAGATAGGGTAGAAAGAACATTTGGAAGAGATTCTAATTTCAGATATAATAAGGTCAGAGGGAGGAAGGGATGGAGGAACAGCACCAAAATCATCCATGGTTGAGTTGGAAGCGAAAGTTTGAGCGAAGAGTTCAGCTTTGTCAGGAGAAGAGACGTCAACTGAGCCGTCGGAATGGAAAAGAGTAAGGAAAGAAGAGGAAGTAAAGTTGTTGAAGAGGTTCTTAGCTAAATACCAGAAAGAGTTCTTTGACAAGTCGAAGAACAAATTTCTTACGATTCCTGGTAGAAATATAAGCTGAGTGAGAGTGAGGAGTTGGATGGCGAAGGTAACTTCTGAAAGACTCTTCTCCGTTGCAGATAGCATTAGAACAAATAAAGTTAAACCAAGGTTTTTTTGCATTATTCGTAGGAATAGAATGTGGAATGTACCCCTCGATCTCCGATATAATCACCTCTGAAATGCGCTCAGCAAACTCGGAAGGGCCTCGTCCGGAAGCAGTAATCATTCTATCACAGAAGTACTACCAAAGGGCCTCCCAATCAGCGGCAGCAAAGTGCCAAAGGCGCCACCTTTTGGTAGGATCCGAAGGCCGAATTGGAACGATAAAACAGGAAACATATATAAAATTGTGGTTGGAGGAACCCAACGGAGAAAAAAGTTTAACAGAGTAACAAGAAGGATGAGAGGTATGAAATAAATCCAGAATGTTGGGCCTATCTCCAAGACGATCGGGGGACACGAATTGGGTGCTGTACAATCTGCTGCAGGTCATTTTCATTTAGGACAGAAAAGTTGTAAGCTAGTTCACCAGGGATGTCAGTAAAATGGGAAGAAAGCCAAAGGTGGTGGTGAACATTGAAATCTCCTAAAATGGAGATTTCAGGAAGGGGAGAGGGAGATTGAATGTATGCCACTTTGGAAGTGAGGTAGTCAAAGAATTTTGGGTAGTCACTAGAACAGGCGTGGGCAACCCTTGGCACGCGTGCCAAACGTGGCACGCCAACGACTTTTTTCAGGCAGGCGATTCCCCGGGGTCACCTTAAAAAAAATTAAAATAAATAAATATCCAAATTCTTCGCTGAGTTTTATATTTTAACTTAATGTTTTCTGCTAAAAAATGGTAAAGATTAACTTTTGCATCAAAGATTTGACGATTTTGGCACGCTCACTTAAAAAGGTTGCCCACCAATGCACTAGAATTTGGAGAAAGGTAAAACGAGCAGATGTATTTAGTTTGAGATTAGCACGTAAGCCGTAGCCAGAGGGTATAGAATTCAGAAGATTCGAGTTCGGGAATACGAGAACAAGTTAGGTCATTGCGTACATATACGCAACATCCTGATTTCAGTGAGGAAAATAAGATGAGGTTTAGAGGAGGAGAGGTGGTGTTTAACAGATTAAAAATTGGAGAAAAGAACTCGAATGTTGCAGATATTAATGAAAAGTGAATCAGGCAGAGGCCCAGAACATCTCGAATGGGCAGTAGCAGATCCCGACATACCCGGTATCCCCGGTATCGGCAGCGGGCAAGCCAGAAGTGTGGAGAGTTATGGTCCCCTCCCCATGGGACTCCGAGGCTTTTGAAGTTGATGCCATTTTTTTTTTTAAATTTTCAAGAGATTATATATTGTGTAATATGCATGTATATGTAGTGAGGAATAGGGAGAGAAGTGTGTGTTTGAGAGCATGCTGGACTGCTCCGAGCGTAGATTAGACACGGAAAATAAGGAGGACAGTAACAGAAGAAATGGGAGTTCCAGCACTCTATCTTTTGTCTAACGTCTCCCCCGCCTCCGGAGTACTTCCCTGGTCTACTGGTGTCTACAATCTCCTCCTATATGGTAAAAGATTAAGAATTATGAATATGTTACTCCCATTTGTAAAATATAAACAAAAATAATCCTGAATGATCTTAAGTGTCTGTATATCGGTATAGAATACCAAATACATTAAACGGGGTATTATTTTTAAAATGAATTTGTTGTATTATACAAAGCAATGAGAATGTAATTTTTCCATCAATAATTGTGAGTTTACTATATTAATAAAAAAAATAATGTATTGACATGTTAATAAATATTGTATGCAACTGTTTCTATTTACTTCTCACTTATTTTATATTGCGTCTGAATCAGTTATGCTAGTGATAGGCTCCGCCACACTAACATCTAAAAAAAAGAAGCATCACATAAGCTCGTAAGTTTTTCTTTAATATCGCTATTTTGTGTGTGTGTGTGTGTGTGTGTGTGTGTGTGTGTGTGTGTGTGTGTGTCACCTGTTGGAGCTGGCCAGCCAGAGTGGCTTGTAGGCGCGGGCAGTAATGAGTGCATAAAAACCTTTGGCCTCATTCGTCGGTGAGTATTAGTATTATTTTCACTCTTGTCTAAGTCAGTGGTGTCGGTGACCTCTATATTTATATTTATTAACTTTGAAAATTTAAGAATTGAAATGGTGGCCCAAATAGTTCATATTTATATTGTCTTCGTGCTGCCGTTGGCCACTATACCTTATATCCTTTGAGAAATTTTTGTCTACTCAAATGATGGTTGCTGAAGTTCATAGTGTGATGTCATAACATTATTTAATTTTTAATTTTTATTCTCACTATTTTTTATGTTCATTTTTAATCAAAACCCTTTAACGGATTAAGATCTTACCAAGAATTGTGAGATCTTATCAGATTAAAATTTTGTTCTACTTGCACTCTCTTCGTTTCTCCTCTGGCACTCCCTTCAGTGGCACTGGCACTGGTTCTCTCTCAATACATCCATACTACTGGCACTGTTTGTTATATGAATAATGATAAGATAGGCTAAGAAAATTTCTAAAAGCTTTGAGTGAGATGTAGAGTACGTCAGCTTTCATCATCCGTAGATAAGGATCGTATCGTCGATCACTTAGAAAGTCGCGATTTGATTAATAGTACTCAGCATGGGTTTCGACGTCATAAATCTTCTTTAACTAATTTGTTAGAGTTTTATAATGAAATAGTGCGGGAATACGATAGGCATAGAGCGGCTGACGTTATTTATTTAGACTTTAAAAAAGCGTTCGATACAGTTCCGCATTGAAGATTAATTGCGAAGGTTAAAACGCACGGTATACGCAGTCAGGTAGCTAACTGGTTAGAGGAATGGCTTCGTGCCAAGAAACAGAGGGTCGTTGTTAATGGTAGTGAATCGGGGTGGTTGGATGTAGGTAGCGGTGTCCAACAGGGTTCAGTGTTAGGCCCATTGCTATTCGTAATCTACATTAACGACATTGATGTAGGCTTCACCAGTAACGTGTCTAAATTCGCGAACGATACTAAAATAGGCGGTAAAGTTGTTAACGTGGACGATAGAAATAGGCTCCATGACGATGTAAAGAGGATTATGGAATGGACGGATAAGTGGCAGATGCAATTTAACGTAGACAAATGTAAAATTTTGCATATAGGTTCTCGTAACAATAATTACACGTACACGATGGACAATAGACAGTTAGCGAGCGTTGACGAGGAAGTAGATTTAGGCGTGCGCGTATCTAAGGATTTAAAAGTTAGGAACCAGTGGCTCGAGTCTTATGCAAAAGCTAATAGGATGTTAGGCTTCATAGCGCGTAATTTCGAATTTAAATCGAAGAATATTATATTGCCCCTTTACAAGTCCCTAGTCAGGCCTCATTTAGAATATGCCGTTCAGTTTTGGTGCCCATATTTGCGTGAGGATATTGATAGGTTAGAAAGGGTTCAGGGTCGCGCCACGAAACTAATTCCGTCATTGCGAAACAAATCTTACAAAGATAGGATTAAAGAGTTAGACTTGCATTCACTCGAAACTAGGAGATTAAGGGGGGGAGCTTATTGAAGTTTTTAAAATCGTTCATTTTCAAAATTGTTCATTTTCGATAATAGCAATACTCGTAATAACGGATTTAAGTTGCGGGGCAGACGATTCATTACTAACATCGCTAAAAACTTTTTTACGTTTAAAGTAATTGATAAATGGAATAATCTTTCCGCGTCAGTCGTGAACTCTACCAGCGTTAATATGTTTAAGAACCATCTAGATAGGCATTTTGTAAATATTAACTATGTTTAAAATAATAAATCAATTAGCAACGGGAGCTCTGGGGGTGGTGGTCGGGAATGAGTCTGTTGACGATTAATGCCAGCTTGTGACATACCAGCGTGTGATATGCCAGCAGTAAAATTATAAAAAAAAAAAAAATAGACTAACACGAACGTAGATGTAGCTCGTAGCGTAAAGTAACCCACTTTTTGTTACACGCTTCCTATTTTTTTTCTTATCCTCTCTTTACTTGCATGTCTGTAGTTTGCATGGTATGACAGTGTTTGAGTTAAGACTGTTTGCATGGTTTGTAAGCATTCTTATTTTACTTCTTTTCATCTTTCACACCTTTCTTAGTCTCTTTGACTATTTTTCCGACCTGTCAGCAGTGGCCGGCGGGTGATGATGGTGAGTCTTTCTTTCTCTTTTCCTGAATGAATGTTAACCCACGAATGATAGGTTTTGCTACTTGCTTAACCCCTTATTCTCTCTTTTAACCCTTACTCTTTCCTTTCTCTCAGGAACCTTTGAATGGATCTTCGGGTCTTTGTTAGCCTTAGCTTCTGTAGATGTAGGTCTGTAGATCATTTTTATATCATCGTACATCATCTTTGCCTAAGTTCCTTCAGCAATTATGACTATACGAAGAATTATTAAGGTTATTTAAACGTAGTTCCTTTACAATTTCTTGCAGCAAGGATTTCTTTAACTTTGTTTATTATCGTCCATTGTGTTTTACCGTAATATAAAATAAACATTTTTATTAGTATCCGACCGAAACTGATGCTATAATGTATTTCCTTTCTTCTACCGTAAACAAACAACATTTTAAAATCGCGAGTAAAGCTCATTTTTCTGTATCGACAGTCGCGGACTGATTTAATTTTATTGGAAAAGAAAACAAGAACTCTTCCTGTTGCTTTTCTCCATTATACATTTTCTTTCTCCCTTTTTTTATGTTCCTTTTAACTAGTTCTGTCTTTACCATTGCTTTATCACGCATGCTTTCTTTTTCCTTTCTTTATTTCTATGTATCTTTTCTTTTTCTTCTTTTGTCTGTATCATCATTTCTTTTCATACTTTTACATTTTTCGATTCAATTTTCTCGTGTTCAATTTTCTTTCTAAATCTTTATCCTTTTACACACTTTCGTTCTTGACGTGCATTTTTTCCTTTCGAATCTTTATGTATTTATCTCATCTCTCGTTTAGTCTTCATGATTAACCCCATTTTTATTCATTTGTACTCCTTTAACTAATTTTTTTCTTCCAAACCTTTGAATGACTTATTTTCTTTATCTCTCTTTCTCTCTCTGTCTTCGGCCTCATTCCATCGTTCTCACTGAGAGGTATTGTGCTTCAGAGTCTAGTTTTGGTGCTGTGTAGATTATTTAGAACCTCAGACGTGACAGTTTCCGGAAAGGTTTCTGCCATCCCGGAAGAGTTAAGGGATGGGTGCGCCCAGCTACATCTTTGTTACTTATTACAGCATAAATTTTGCGTTCTTTTAAGATTTTCTTGTTGTTTTCTAACTCTTCTATTCTCTTTCATCCTCTTTCCACTTAACCTGTTATTCACATCATTGAGGACGAGATCAAAAACAGTCGATAATGAGAGATAAATTCATTCTTCGGACAAAGAATGTTTGTCTTCATTTATTTATGTTTGTTTATTTCAGAATTTTAATAATTTTATCTTTTAATCGGACCGTTTGTGTCGAACTGTTCGTGCAATAACCTTATAGTGACCTACTGTGACCTGCGGGAGTTTAATAAATCATGCAACGATTCTCTCTCTCTCTCTCTCTCTCTCTTCTTTATCTTAATGCTCATTTCACACTTAAATTCGCCCTCTGTTCCAATCTTCCTTCCTAATCCTCTCTGTTCTTTCTTCGCTTCTTCTCCAGTTTCATTAAATGAAATTATTCAGTCATTAATTTTCACATATTTTATTTTAGCTTAATATATATATATTATATATATATATATATATATATATATAGAGAGAGAGAGAGAGAGAGAGAGAGAGAGAGAGAGAGAGAGAGAGAGGCTAAAATGGACTGGAATGGACTGGAATTAAAGTTAAAAAAAAGTTTTATAAATGCAGTCGACGAAACTGAAAACATTAAAGCCATAAAATAGAGAAAAATTATTGAAATAATTATGTATAGCATTTCATAAAAACAGAGGAAATTATTGTGTGGTGAAATTATTTAAATTGTGTCAAATGCATGATTAAGCCTGTGTATTAACAGCCGGCTAATCATATGACCGAAGAGACGTGCAATCCGAACGACGGGTGCTACATCATCTGAATGCAGAGGACGGTCACCACTCCAACTATGATATATACTATAGTAAACAGACCCAACATCGCTTTACCTCAGTGATCCAACGAGAAGCAGTGTTGCGAGATTGCTATGGCGTGTCTGTTAAAATTATGTAAAGCCTTCCTTTATTTTTCTATTAAATTTAGTACCATCAGTTAGAAAAGACGAGATACACTGCACCGTAAGGTAGGTGAAACCAGTTATATAACTACAATTTGGGAGAGCATTGAAAACGTTGCTGGAACATAAATAAAATTAATATATTACCTAAAACATTTAAAACACAATCTCAATTTGTACTCCCATATCGATTTCACATTACCAGGGAATAATTTCACCGTATGAAAAATGTAATACGAGAGGATTTAGATATGGTAGAACGTAACATAGGAATTAAGCATAACACAATTCGTATAGCAATGTAATGCATTTAAACTACTCTCAATGAGCAAATATTAATTTGAATAAAGGCAACACTCACATATATATATATATATATATATATATATATATATATTTATATATATATATATAATATATATATATATATATATGATAGGAATATGAAAACAAGAGATACGACTCTCAACATTTATTGGCCAAACATTTCGGTCCACTGAGGGACCATCTTCAGTGACTAAATAGAAGCATCTAAAAAACAATCATATAACTAAAGTAAATACAAATGTCATAAATATACTGTGCAATAATAAAACCTAATGCAATAAGGTAAAAAGTTAAAAAAAAACAACTTGGGGAAAAAAAAAACTATCTGGATTATAAGACAAAATAAAATAAAATAAAAATAAAACAGACCCATGACCACCCGTGCCCCCAGGACTCCTTTGCGATTTTGTCGTCTGCTTCTAATTCGCTCGATCTGAAAATTTTGAATCCCTTTTTATCAAGAAATTAAATCCAGAATTAAACGACAGCCTTTCCTCGATAAAATTATATACTTCCTAACCAACCAACACCTTTTTAACGCAACTAACGCACTAACCTAAGTTTTTTCTTCTTTACTTTATCTCCACTTGTCATTTGTAACTTTTACTATCCAGGTCAGTCCTTTTTTTAAATTTTTAAAATTTTAAAATTTTTTTGAACTTTTTAAAAAATTTTTAATTTTTAATTGTTTTTTTTTTCTGTTTTATTTTTATTTTATTTTATTTTGTCTTATAATCCAGATACTTTTTTTTAAGTTGCTGTTATTTTTTTAACTTTTCTACTTATTGTATTAGATTTTATTATTGTACACTGTAGGGGGGGGTCGAAATTTTGTATTCTTATTCTACACACTGCTCGGAGTTTCCTTTGGGCCCCTAAAGAACATACTGTAATTACACCGCTATGCGCCCCCCCCCTACCCGTTGCATATGTCCCCCCTTTTTTTTAAATTGAAATGAAATTGAAACCAATTCTTTGAATATAAAAACCTGATAAATGACAAAGATTAAAGTAAATAATGATATAAGTAAAGTTAAAGTGAGTTTTATATACGTATATATATATATATATACGTATATATATATATATATATATATATATATATATATATATATATATATATTATATATATATATATATATATATGTAATAAGAATCTTTCTCCGTATATTACTTAAAGAATCAATTGAAGCATACTAAAATCAAAATATTCACCTTAAGAAATTTAATTGAAGCATATTAAAACCAAAATATTCACCTTAAGAAATTTAAACTCGTAAATTACTGACACCACTGGCCCTTCCATTGGAAAAGAGGTAGCTTTTTTCTTGACTCCAGTACATTCAAAATAAATTTATGTCTGTTTTCGTAACCAAATCTATCTTGTGATGCTTCTGTTACCACCTTTACAGCATGTTCTACTCCCTGGCTGTGACAGGGAAAAGGAATAAGCTGAAGTGGTTCATTTCGAACTTTAAGAAGATTATCATTTGTCAAATTCTGTAAAATAGGTGGAGGGGTGATGGTTTCGTTGTCCCAGTCGATCATGTTAGGATAATCGTCTGCTTCAAAGTTCAGTGTTTTTGGCAGCTCAAAATTTCTCGCACTGGTGCTCCTAGTTCTTGCTCGAATGATGTGCTGAAGAGCCAGCTCTCTGACCTCTCTTCTTGTGTCTGTTATCATTGAGAGTAAGATATTCTCTGGGTGGGAAAAATAGGCGTTATTTCTGAGGACACGCTCCATAATCATCCGATGCTTTTTATCTAAGCCTTTAAGCAAGTGCATGATATACCAAAAATTAGATGCTCCCTCATTTGCCTTTGGATGAGACTTTATCCAAAACCAGCCTGGAGCGTAAACCAGCACTATAATTTTTACTAGGTCTTGGATGTTTTTGTCTGGATTCCGTGTAGAGACATATAAGCGCAGGATCCTGTTTGCTCGTGTTAGCCATCTTGCATGATGGAGGGCACCTGGGGATCTGGTGGTTAACGCTTGTGAGATGCGTCCAGATTGTATGCTAATGCACATTTCATACATATATTTTCTGTCACTGCTGAAACTTTTAACAATATCGGCCGAAACTTCTTTAATGTTGCCCTCTACAGGGGTATAATGAACTATATCCAGTTTGGTCAAATCCTCTCGGAGTTTATTTCCAAGAGAACCTTTGAAGGTGTTTGGTCCCGAAGTTTTTCCACCATTTGCTTCAAATACGTGCCTGAAGGGCAGTTCGTTTGCATGCAAAAGGCAAATCAGCCATTGTACCGGCCTGTCCAGATATAATTCAATCAATTTTAGCACTCCGCCAATCCTGCCAGTGTCCACTGGGGTGCCATCGCATAGCAAAGCTTTGAGGGATTCTTTGCTATTAGAATCAACTATAAAAGTTATTATTTCATCTGCAATACAACAAGCAGTTCCCTTATCTGGAGCTATATGATCCATGTAAATATCACCAGGTTCTTTGACTATTACATAATGTTCTTCGTACTCCATTCCCTTCTTTGTCTTAGTTTGATCTTTTCTGCCATGTTCCCTCTTGTTTTGGTTCATTCGTTTTTCTGTATCCACCCGAGGAGGATGCCAGTGCGCATCGAAACTGTTGTGGAAATAAACTCTGTCTATTAGTGTGGGTTTTTATTTTCACACTTTGATTATGTTCTTTTTATTCACACGTATTCTTTCTCTTTCCACTTTTTTCCTATGTAACATATTGGTTTCGTCTAATATTCCCATATCCTTCAAAGCTGCATTTACTATAGCTGCAGTAGCTCTGCAACTTACACGGTATCTATCTGCTGTTATTGTTAAGTTATCATAAATAATTCTGTTCTGATTGTTTTCTCTCAGCTCAAAATCTGGAACAAAGTCAATATCGTCGCTGTCATCATCAATTTCCATGCTCTCATCTTCCATAATATGTAAAGGGTCCAGTTTGCTGGTTGAGGCGACATTCATATCTATGCTTATCTTGGCTCTTCTTTCTAATCCTTTAACTCTATCGTGAGTCTTTTTCTTGCGGAAGTCGTTACTCTGTCGATTGGTCCTAGTTGGTTTTTTCTTTGTTTCTGCCCCACAAAAGACTCCCACTCAATCATTGGAACTCTAATATCACATCTGCAATCCGTTCGACTGATTTTTTTATCGTAACAAGTACAAGTGCAAATATCAAACATTTCATCGAATGTCTCCACCTTCTGCTGAAAACTGTTGTTTCTTTGTTTTAATGGTACTTTATTTAGCTTTGCTGCAGATTCTATCAATCGTTCAACTTATATAGCTATTCCTTCAAATCCTACAGTATATGTGGAAAGGAAAACTTCTCCCAAATGGCTTCCACATCTTTAGTGAAAATTCTGTAACATTCTTTTGCTGTTCTAGAACCTTTCGAAATCAGTTCTTCTCGTTTTCTTACCAATAAATAATGCCTAAATATGTCAGCTTTTGAAGGAGTCATTGAAGGTGGAAATTCTGCAGGGTGACCAAATGTTGAATTGTGCGTTTTGCATCTTGTCGCCATGATTTCCCTTATTTAGGCTTAGTAGCATTAATAACAAGAAACTAATTGTTAAATTCTAGCAATTGAATCATTCAATCTGAATTTAATATAACTCATTCGGAATTAACTCATAACTCATTCAATCATAAACAATCTGAAAATAACAATCTGAAACTAAACAAAAAAAACGTGACAATAATTTATATAATTCATCTAATCTATCTAAATTAATCTATGTAATCTATTCAATCTATCTAAAACTCTATCTAAATAATCTATCCAAAATAATCTAATCTACTTAATAAGACTTAATATAATGGATGATTCTCACATTTGGGTTTTATATCTGCGGAGAGAGTAAAATGGGGGAGATGCTATGGAAGGGGTAAGGGGGATCGCATATACTCATTTTTTTTACAAGATGTTGAGATCATCATTTCCAACTACGTGCATACTGTGGAATTGGAGAGAAACTCAATTTTTGATATGTTTCAACCCCCCCTATTGTACAGTATATTTATGACATTTGTATTTACTTTAGTTATATGATTGTTTTTTAGATGCTTCTATTTAGTCACTGAAGAAGTAGTATAGCCGCAAAATGGACGAGTGCAAGAAAGTTGCAATGTTGCAAGAGATAATGGTCAATGGTGCAAGGGGTGGGGCATGTTGCAAAGGGGGTGGGATATGTTGAAAACGGGGAGGGGTATGCATTGAGGGGGTGGGGGAATGCTGCAGATGCAACAAGGGGTCATGAAACTTGGAGGCGGCGTTATCCCCCAAGAGAAAGACAGGAGAAGGCGAGAAAGGAAGAGAGGTGTTCACCCGGCAGGAGCCAAGTGCATATTAACACTTCAGCCGACCCGCCGTCCTCTTATAGGCCCCTAATCAGCCAGTTGGCTTAGAAAGAGCCAAGGGGGTGAGGGGAGGTTGAGGGGAGGGGTCTTCGGGGGAGAAGGGAGGATGACCTCCCCCAAAGGGGTTGCCTTAACCTAAGAGAGGAAGAGAAAGGAGAGATGGAGGAGGGCTTTGGGGGAGAAGGTGGGATGTCCTTACCCCCAAAGGGTACCTAGGGTACCCATTTATCAGCCAACCAAGCAGAAATTCAATAACCAAATACAATAACTAAATACGCGAGAAATCAAGCCGAATACAATAATCGAATAGTGTGACAGCAAAGCATACACAAAACAGGAATCTTGGGAAAAATCCTGGAATAGTATGACCGCAAAATGTGATATGCACAAAGACAATCTAGATTTTTCTATGTAGTAATAATATCTAAAACGGTTTTCCTTTTCACCGAATTGTTCATCTTGACGAGAGTCAAACCTTTCACTCCGCCTTAGAACTACAGTTTAACGTGGAAGCCGAACTAAACTGTAGAACGGGCAGGCAGAAATTGCACGGGATGCATTACTTATTGTGGTTGTTCTTGTCCTTGTATGTAATGAAAAAAGAATAGCTTCAGAGTTCATTCAAACCGTGCGTACACTTAGCTCGTGTACACGTTATATATATATATATACAGAGAGAGAGAGAGATTAAAGAGGCTCAATTTAGTATGGCCGCAATGAATATATTCCTATAACGACATGCATCCGAAAAATTGAGACTCAAATAGTAGGGGCGCAAAAACTAATAATGCACATTCTGGAAATCTTTCATAGAGATGGCTGTTGCGAGTGATATTGCATAAAGGCGTGGGTTGGAGAAAACCAAGTATGGAAAGCAAATATTGCCGTGGTAGAGAATGCAAGGGGTAATACGGGAATTAAATGTACGGAGAGAATATAAAGATGCCATTAGTCGTCCAAAACCTGGACCCGTTATATAGGTGTTATGATTGGTACACAAATCAGACCCGCCCAGTTACAATGACATTCAATCATTACGAGCCGCTCTTAGTCTTTTGGGGTGGAGCTTGGGGATCGTGCATATAAAAGGGAATATTTTCAGTTGTGGGTTACAGTAGCTGTTTTCACCAGTGAATAAACATTCCCTCTGCCAATGAATAAACGTTCCTTCCACCATGGATCACGAACTTTACAGTTTTCCGGATTTGTATCAAGAAGGTGACACTGTAGCATTGAGTGCAATTAATCTTTTTAACGCGATTGACTGGGATGGATTATTTCCAACGCAAACTGTTGATGATATTTGCAATGACGCACCTTACGATCCGACGCAAGGGACTACAATAGAAATGTAAGTGTCTATAATTTTTTTTTAAGTCAATTATTCACAAACTGCCAGAAAGAGAATTATTTCATATATATGGAGGGATGTAGTATCTCGTCAAATACTTCGTTTAGGTAACCGCAATTAGTCTACAGTTATATCCTGTTTTGATTCATTGATTTTTTTTATAACAATCTTTTGCATGTTTTTTATAAATGTTATTCGGAATTCTCTTAAATGAACTTCTCTGAGCGTTCAAAGATATCTTCACATAATGGGGTCTGTATACAATATGTATACTCTGTGTATGTTTTTATTAAAAAAGATTCAGTATGAACATTATTCTTTCTCCTTTAAGGTCCGATGAGGATTTGTCACGTGTTATACAATCTTTTGAAGAACCTCGTGTCATGGTCGAATACGAAGGATTTACCGAGCAGTCACCAATGAATGTCACATCGAAATAATGTGTTTTTTTTGTATGATCTTTTTTGGGGGAAGACAATGTATTTTCATCAATTTATTAAATGAAAGAAATCAGTACAATAACCATCTTAAACTACAGAATATACAAACTAACATACATATATATATATATATATATATATATATATACACGAACAAAACATCATACTATACAACGAGTACGCACAATTGGAAAACGGCTTTTTATCTGTCTGCATACCATTTCATCGTTTCGTTGAGTGTGACACGGGTCGAATAATTTTAAAAATTTATAAATTCTTTACCACGTGACATATGCATGAGAAATGAAATGCAGTACATTCCACAGTATTACTAAAATATCCTTGTAATCGGAATGGGTTCCATACAACTTCGGGGATGTAACTGTCGAGAAATTTTACAATAACAGGGTCACTCCAGGGTTGAGTCCCGAGTGAATCAAAATAGTACACGGTCCCTATTTTAAAATAGATTGCAAACCAATGAATCCCTTCATTACCAATGACATCTGTGTTCACAATAAGACTACCGCAATCTCGCGTAGTTGGCAAATTCAATGTTTCATTCTTCGCAAACACCGATAAATTTGGAACGTGTGATTCGTTCACTATTCATTACTCTCTGAAGTGTATTCGCATCCATTTTAAAAGTCAGTGATAACGCCCCTAAATCTGTCTACTTCTATTAGGGCTTGCGACTCGAGGTATACTAGTACACTAATAGGTGCGTCTATAGGCTTGGTGAATTCCAACCTCACTGAGATGTTTCCGTCTGTTGTGGACTTAAATGTATTTACGCTAGCAGATAAGTCAGGTGTAATGTCAAACGGATAAAGGTTAAATTGATCAATGAATTCTTTCTGCGTTACCCCATTACCGAGCTCATCACAATCACCTGCAATATGGGCCAGATTACTATAGGCTCTCGCGCAAAGAGGTAACACAGCGTCTGATGAATAGTCCGTATTCAATGTTCCTCCCAACGCAATGCCATTAACGTATAGAGTTATATTTTTAAGTCCGAAATTCTCGAATTTAAAGGCACTCTTTTATATTTTCCATTCACCGAAGCATGGTTCTGCATTCCAATTAATATCCTTTTAGGAAGATTTCCCAGGGCGATGTTTTCTATCTGCTTCGATGCCAACCCTGCAGGCACCGTATAGTTTGATTTGTACTCTGTTAATAGGGTATTTTACTGTAGCGTTTAGTAAATTTTTCTCAATTTCTAGTTGTTTTGGTGAACTTAATTTCACTCGCCGTACGCGGAGGTATGTCTCCATAATGTGAACCACAACGGGTTTTGCTCCCTCTTCTTGATCAGCATCCAGATTTAAGCAGATCTCAGGACTCGTGCGGGTGAGCTTTATTTTCATATCCACCCCATTCACAAGCAACTTCTCCTGGAATGTGAAATCTGTATGCAGACGTCCAAAACACTCGTATATCTTCTTTTTAGAATTTTTAAATTTGTCCTTTATACTACTTTCGTCTTTAGTTTGATAATATCCCTCGGCACTTAAAAAGGTAGCCTTCGCTTCTTTGGAAAAGTTGAGGACATTTTCCAGATAGGCTCGTAGGTGATAGTACCCCGTGCCTGCCGATATGTTGACCTGATTTAAATATACGTCACACTGGTTGAATATGGAGTGCAGAAAGTTTGTTTCAGGGTATACAGCATATTTGTCATCGCAGTCCGTTCCATCAGAATGGGCTATACGTAGTTTAGCGTACATGTGCACACAGCTTGGATCAAAAAAGTAAGGGCCTGAGCTGGGTATCACGAATTCTATAGGAGCACTCGGGGAACTAATTGTGTTTAAAGGGTTAATTGTAATAAAGTCACTGTGTTCAATAGAAACTTGAGTTGGGGCATCTCAAAGAGGGATAGCTCCGATTTACAGCATTGTGAACTACACGGATGGATGAAGCGTGCCATGACGAGTTAGAAATAGTGCCTCCTCTCTCGACAAGTAGTAAACAAACTATGATTCATGATCAATGTCCTTAGCTTATATCAGTCAAAAAAATGGTCAACCATAGGTTTCATTCGCTTAGACACTTCTTTTTTGATATCCTTTTACGTTTAATGCCACGTGGTGGTAATCCCTTCTTCCGTCCTCTTCTTCTTCCCCACCACGCATTTTTCTCTTTGCATCTTTGATGATTTCGTCCCGTGTACGTTTTAAATGTTTTTTAGAGCTTCTTTAGGTTTAGCCCCAGCCAATATGTCTTCTGCAGTGTTAAGACCTGATTGTAGCGCTTTCCTTCCGAGGTATCTGGCACCCCTCTTCAGCAAAGGAACAGCCGTACGTAGTATGGTTGAAAAAATGGACCCAAGTCCACTACCACGCTGGTATCTCCCCCTCGATAGACGGTGAAAGGCTTTCTGTCCATTATAACTCAGTGCGTCGAAAGTGCAGCTTCACTGTTAAGCTCCCGTCACCGAATGGGAAATTTTTACCCTCAATCGTTCTTATATATATTGAGATATTGGTTATTAGATTAGTTGCGACGTTCACATAATGGGGTCTGTCATATGTAATACTCAAACTCCTTCCTCTATGGTTGGAATGTGAGCAATCCGCAGCAGGCGTGCCTGGGTATCCCCAACAAACTGGTGCTCCACTATATTGCTGTAAATACAGCACATGTCTGGGGGTTTATAGCCGTCAACCATTTTCTCCAATTTCAACTGATACATTAGGTTGAACAAGTCGTGTTGTGCCTCGTGAAATGAGTCTCATTGGAAGGTTGAGCGATATCGTCCATCGGTTATAATTTTGAACACTCTTTGGTCTTTAATATTTTGGTTAGCCTGCGAATTTAGGGTCATAGTGCATGCATGGGGATGGTCGTTTACGATTTCGTATACTAAATCCTCCGTAAGATTTGAGTTTTTTTAAACTTACGTTTAAGTCTCACAACATCCTCGGCCGAACCATAACGGCCCGACCCTAGTGTTACTTCTGTACTGTAATACTGTGCATACCCAGTCTGGATGGTACGCATGGTTTCATCCGAGTTACCCCGGCTTTTCACACTCCAATGTCTCTAAGAATCGTAAAAACGGTTCTTTATATCAATATTTAAAAAGAGGGTGTCCAGCTGAATTTCACATATCCCCACCTCATACGAATCACGACCCAATTCAATGGGTCCGTGGAGCTCTGTTACAAAGTTGGCTAGTGTGTTGTTAGGGTGTACAGACAGGGACGAGGAGGACGGGAGTGTGACGTAGAAATGGTTAGGAGCCATGTTGCATACTATTTAAGCTTCATTATTGCATCAGCTTTTATATAGGTGTTGAAGCTTTCTGGGTACCCTAGCCATTTCACCAGGTACATTTTTCTCTTTCCTGAACCTTTGCTTCCTAAAATTTTCTCAATTTTAAACACATTTTTTCCTAAATTAAATGCCACTTTCTGCAACTCCTCGCGGTAAAAGCCTCCTGCGATTTCTTCCCCATTCAAATCTTCAACGTAATACATCATTATCTCACCTTTAGGTCTCATAGCCCTAACTTTAAAAATCTCACGTGTCCATCCTTGCTCAAATCCCTTCGCGAATTTATTTCCCGAACGCGACAGCCTTACATAATCATTGATTTTGAAACGCGCAGAGTGTGGTGGTGTGTTCCATCTCTTCTCTGGGCGCGTACCTCTTTCTAAAACTTCGTTAGTGTTGTCCCAATCGTGCGATGGTGTGAGCGGTTGTAGGATGAGGCCAATGATTCCAGAATGTCTAGAAATCTGTATGTGTTTTATGTGTAAAAAAACGGTGCATGCATTCCTTTATGGTACGTTGAACTCTTTCAGCTAAAGAAGCCTTATGTATAGAATTGTTAGTGTAATAGCTGATATTAAACTCTGTCAACATGTTCTGAAAAGCACGATTTATAAATTCCTTCCCCATATCCGTACAAAAATAGCCAGGAACCCTGTTTTCTTTTAACATCATTGTTTTGGTGGCTTTAGCAACTGTTTCACGTGATTTATTTTTCAGAGGAATTAGCCACAGATATCTAGAGAATACATCTATTATGAATAGAATGTAGCGTTAACCATTGTTATACACAGAATATCTTTGCATGTCTGTTAAATCTGCTTGCCAAATAGAATCAATCGAGACAGCTGTTGTCTTGGCTGCTTTAAACCTTTTTCTCACAGGCTTATGAAGTGTATAAGCGTCCTGCTCCAGCAAAAATCTCTCAAAATCTTTTTTTCCTACTCCGTAAACACTTCTGAATAGTCTCTCTACGCCTCCGTAGGAGGCTGGGCTAGAAATGTTATAATAGCGTCTTCTTAATATGTTAGCCATTTGCGTATTTTAGAGGCACGTGGGTAGGGTTAACCGTTGTTTAACCTCTTCTTTCTCCTCTTCAATGATGTTACGCCGGGGGTGATGGCGTCTTCAATTGTGTCACGTGCGTCGCATGTTCCAAGTCTTTTATCCTGTTCAGATTTCCTATCAATGATTTGCGGACATTTATTTGTTGTAGTCTTCTTTTAATATGCTTCCATCCTGATGGTGAGGGCCTATCCCACTTTCTCGCCAGATCATAGACAATGTCTACGATATTCGATCCCTGTACCTTTGATCCTTCCACAATGATCTCGCCTGTATCGGTCCATTGTATGGCTGGGTCCTCATTCTATAGATTATAAAGACTTAAACCTTTATTTCTCAATGTATGTGGGAGGGTGCTTCTTAATATATGCTCGATGTTCTGTGTGGGTGACCCCTTAATCTTTGGTTGGTCAGCTGTATCGTCGGGTACAGGTCCTTTGTCACCATGTCCATCGTTCCCCGTGCTGTGCCTAATAACCACGGGAATCTCTGTCGGGTTCTTATAATTTTTGTACTCGTGAAGAAATTTCTGCAGAGCTTCTTCGTATAAGCATCTTTTCTCATCAGGTGTTTTTTCACTGTTTAATAGGGCTAGCAATTCGCTTTCCATTCTTTTAAGTCTGCTTTTACGGGGATCTAGATCCGTGTCTGGATTCCTCTGCATTGAAGCGTACACCTCGTGTGGAATCACTACCACTTTCTTCATTATATTAATCTAGTCAGTAAAGGACCCAAAACTGAAAATAAGATGGGGAGGAATGACCCTCCTCTTTGTACAATAATTCGTTTTTTCTTCCCTACAGTTTGACTTTTACGAGCGAGTGCACGTATTATGTTCTTGTAACGGCGTAGGCGAGCCTTTTGAGGCGGTTTCATTGATACATTGCAATTTATAACGTTAAGACAGATTTCACAGATGCATTTTAAAAAGTCGGAGTCGATCTTTTTAATAAACATCCGCTGCATTGCCCGGGGCAGTCGATGATAGATTTTTATTAATTCATGATATTTCTTTAGCCTCTGTCATTCTGGAATATACACCGTTTCAGGCTCGTTTGGAAATATATTCGTTCTTAGAAGCACCCTAAACGTGTTTCGCGGATAAAGGTCGCAAAGCAAATATCGGTAACACATACTTGTAGCTTCTTTATAAACTTCCAAAAACTCCTTACGTTGATTCGGGAGCATTTGATTGGCTAATACCCCAATTTGTGATACATCTCTACGTTGCGCGAATAAGACTTGATATTGTGTATTTAACGACACGTCGCGCATGTACAGTATCTATATTTGAAAAATAGATTCTTATTGATGAAGAACACACTTATGTTAAAATGGTGAGAGAATACTGTAAATGTCTCAGCAAACGTTTTATCCATCTCCAGCATGAGATCGTCAATTACAATGACTGTATGTTCATTTCCCTTTAACGAATTAACATCATATACACCTTTGTGGGACAAAATATCATCTTGGTACTCGTTGAACACTGATTGATACGTCGAATATCACCATATAACTTTATGCACAAATTTTGAGAACATCTCTCCCTTTTCTTTAATGATTTTAAGCATAAACACAGTTTTACCACATCCTGTAGGTCCAGATATAATACATGTGGATGGGCTCGTGGACGTGAATTTTTCTATAGTAGCCATTTCTAACACGTCACACTCCTAAGTGGGTCATTTACAAACTATAATAAATATTTAAGTGACGACCCTTATATTCCACAGTCTTGCTTTTCGCTTCTCTCACAGAACCGTGAATGACGATGAGGTACAACATAATGTTTGCTGTGTATATTGTTAACTTATTTATGACACATATTTGTAAATATATATATATGTATACACCTTGAATATAATCTTTGGTGTGTCTATTGCTAACTTATTTATTACATGTATTTGTAAATATATATATATACACCTTGAATATTTCGTTTATTAAATAATTCATGTTTCAATTTCTCCTTTGTGTGTGTGTGTGTGTGTGTGTGTGTGTGTGTGTGTGTGTGTGTGTACAAAGGTGAAAGTTCTAAGCTCCGCCCACTCTAAGACCAGCATCGTGAGTGATGCTACTACCTGGGCTTCCCTGCATGCTCAGTTGATCGCAGTAAGCCCTGGGCAACAGACGTGTATTCTCCCGCGTAGACAGAAAATAGTAATGGCTACCTTTAATATTGCTTGTTCAACGTTTATGAAATGGTATTCTGCAAAGTGTCAAGATGTAGTGGATGCTGAAAAACTCCCTATTCCACCATTCATTGAGGCTTTTAAGGTTACAATGAATCGTGCGAAGGAGCAAGATGTACAAATACTCTATGGCTATTCTGGTGAGAGCTTTGTAGGATTTCGTGGGACAAGTGATGTGCTGAACTATGTTGTAGGACTAAACTTTATAAAAGCTTACATATACCGTGAAGGAAAAGAAACAACACCTGCAGAAGAGAAACAACGGTTATGGTTAGTGAGTCTTGTTGATGAGTGGTGTCACAAGCGTTATTATGTCATGTTGCATCATACCGCGTACTCGTACCCTGCGACTGAGAATGTAAATCTCGTCATCATGGAGAATCTTAAGTATTTTTATCACTATATTAATATATATCATGACGAAGTTGGTAGTGAGGTTGTGGCTAATGCCCTGCGTGAGTTTATAACAGACTTTAGAGATGAGTATAGCTTGTTAAACAAAATGGAAAAATATGGGCATATGTTCCTCTCAAATAGTGCGCCGGAATGTGAAGATGTTTAGTTTGTGGAAATGGTGAGTGGTAAAACAATATACCGTTATAAAATGTGTTTTGTTCGTGAAAATTATCCTGAAGGAAAACGCCTGGTGTGTATTCTGGGAAGTGGCAGTGATAAAGCATTAAAACCGAAATTAATTCTTGTATCAGAAAATTTCTCAAAACACCTGCCCAACGATTCATGTTGGATCAGCGCCGTACACGTTTCATTAGATTATGGTGTGACTCGCTCCTCCCATCGAACCGTCGCGTTGCATGTACCTCATAGTTATCTCAGAGCTTGAGCCGAGTGGACGTGGCCCCTCGAATACGATGGAACTTCCTTTGAGCAGCATTCTCAAAGCCGTGTACGATGTGTCCGTGACGAAGTCGTTGCGCGTGTTCAATTTTATTCGGACTATAGTGGATTTAATTATCCCAGAAGAGTTCCTTGTTCCATGCACTGTCTGTGTGTATCATAAAAATCTCAGGGGACCATTCTGAGTTCATTCCCATCTTGAAACGGACATGTTATGTGCCTTGAAAAAGTGGACGCTCAATTCTGCCAGTTGAGGTTTAAGTTTTGTTTTTTGGCTAAAAATATAAGTTACTCCTTTTTCTTTGATGTATTCAATCTGACGTGAAAACAGCGAGTCTTTTGCTTATATTGAGGTCCTAAATGTAGCAGGGCTAGGCTGCTTTAAACCCTAGATCCATGTCCCAAAGCTGGATCCTGTCTGCTTTGCAGATAGCTGGTGAGGGAAGCTATATTTATGGGACCTCTTTGCGAGTGACCCGTTGCCCACGTCGGGCTAGCATCATGAAAAAGAAAAACTATGGTATTTGTCATTTACCATTACTTATTTAATTATCCCAGAAGAGTTCCTTGTTCCATGCACTGTCTGTGTGTATCATATATATATATTTATATATATATTATATATATATATATAGTAGGAATAGATAAACAACTTTGCGTTTCGAGGTTGATTCATCTCATCATCAGAATCTGTAATTTTAAAAACATACATTAGTTGATCAAAAGGATTAAAACAATTTACATGCAACACTTTACATCACATAAAACACTCCACATACAAAATTACACGGCATAAATACATCAAAGCTACATTAATTATAAAACAAAAATGGGGTTCTTGCCAAGAGACTAAAGCAGTATACAACTCTAAGCTCTTAAATACAGATCGAGAAAAGTATTAGATAATGTACAATTTTGTAGAAGACAAATTATCACCGATGGTTGGATTTTATTCAATATAAATATAGATTCCATAGTTCGAAGTTCAATTTTCCAATATTTATTGTCACACGAAAGAACCCCAGTTTTGTTTTATAATTAATGTAGCTTTGATGTATTTGTGCTATGTAACTTTGTATGTGAAGTGTTTTATGTAATGTAAAATGTTGCATGCAAATAGTTTTAATCCTTATGATCAACTAATATATGTTTTTAAAATTACAGATTCTGATGATGAAATGAGTTAACCTCGAAACGTAAAGTTAAGTTATGATTAATAAACTAAGATGATTGTGGCACTTGTTTATCTATTCTTACTGAAGATACGGTTCCCTCGGACAAGATCGATTGCAGATATATGCAGTATATAAGGTTAGCGTCGCTAACTACGAATCCATCGGTCCCGGGATCGAGACCCGCTGACGGCAGCCGGCGCGCAGCAAAAACCCAGCTGTTCATCCTTCCACACACAATAAAAAAGAGTAGTTGGTAGATAAATGGGTACCCTAGGTGGCCTAGTGGTTAAGACGCTGGGCTGCTGGTGGGGCGTGGTTCGGATTTCACGTTAAACTGTAGGTCTAAGGTGGAGTGAAAAGCTTGACCTTCGTCAGAATGAACAATTCGGGCGGAAGCTAACCAAAGGCCCAAACGAAAGGTATATAAGTCTCGTCAGGAACCTTCAATTTACTTACGTTGTTGGAACCATGGGTCTACAGTACGGGGCTCCAATAAACCTTAGCCCCCCCCGCCCATGGCCTAAACCATTAGAGGTACAGTAAAACTAAACATACCTTACAAAATGGAATTTAATCCTGTATTTAATGAGAAACAATTAAAACTTGGTGTTCCCGCCATTGGCTTCCAAGACAGCCTGAATTCGCTTTGGGTAGCTTGCCAAAAGTGACGTGAATAGATCTTGATAGTTACGCAAATTTGCTAAAACAGTTTCAATGTGTTGCGTCATTGTATCCTTCAAAAATCGATTTGCTGCAGGTTCTTGAAACGAGAGACACTCAACCTTGTCCTTTATAACTGATCCAATGTGTTCACAGACGTTCAGGTCAGGAGAATTTCCTGGCCATTCTTCATTTCCAAAGAAATCGATCTCATGGTTCCGCAACAACTGTTGAGTGGCTAATGCCTTAAAGCAGGGAGCCTTATCGTGCAGAATTGTGACCTGATCGACACCCATAACATTGTTTGGGTTTCTTAGAAAAGGAATGACATGCTGGGATAGAATAATATCACGAAAATACTGTCCATCCCAACTCTGACCATTTGGCTTCAGCACTCACATGAGCTTCTTTGCAGTGAACAAAACAAACACACCAACACAGTCTAGACTTTTTAATAATTCGCGATAATGTTCATTGTCATCGATTTCAACTGGTGTTGTGGCCCCCACTCGATCATTTTGGTAGTTAGCCGACGTGTTACGTAAACAAAAAATTCATCGGAGACAGCTAAATGCATGAAATCATCCACATCCCAATCTTCAAGATAGTGGGCAAACCACATTCTGTCATCGATGTTAAGTTGAGTTTTTCTTGGCTTTGGAAGTTCATGCCAAGGCTTTAAACCTTGCCTATGACGGTACAGTCGAATGATCTCACCACTAACGATCTTTCCTCTCAACACTTCGATCACTCTAGAAAGTTTAGCACAGCTGTTTTTCCGCTTAAGCGTACCGCTTTCAATGATGTCCTTTGTTTCCTGAGAGAATGGCAAATTTGGGCGCCCAGATTTGGTTGTATCCATTTCACATTCATCCAAAGTTTTATTCCAATTTCTTTTGACGAAGTCCTCACTTCTTCGCAACTTTTTGGCAACCCATGAACGTGTTATAAAGGTGGCTCCAGCATCACGAGCTTCCCGAAATGTTATTGCTCGTATGCGATCTATCACACGTTGCCTCTCCGAATCACCAATTAATTGAGAAGCCATTATATTATCACTTTATCAGCTAGAGTAATTTTAATCCGGCAATAAATAAAGAATTTTATATATTTTTATAATCACTAAAAGCTATTTCGATATAAGTAAACATGTAAGCTGCAAATGGGGGGGCTAAGGTTTTTTGGAACCCCATATGTGTGCAGCAAAGAGATAGATATCTCTAAGGTCTTTTTCTTCCCTGGATGTTAATTTAAATTGTGTTTTAAACAACCAAATTTTCATGGCATTAATGACTTTTGCCATCCATCTTGCTCGGTGAACGCCAGCTGGTCTTCTGAATGAAACTCCTCTCTTTGGTACTCCACCAATGAAAATGATTGTCAGTTCCAGCAATTCTTTGTAATCGTCACGAGGTTGATGTTCTTCAAGTTGAGTGGTAGCAAACTCAATCACTTCTGCTTTTATATCAGTAATACTCGGTATGGTATTTGGATCATCTAATGCTGTTCTGTAGTTTTTTGTGTCTAATTTTGGCCATTTCATTCTAAATCGTTTGAAAATTGCAATATCAAGTCCTGATGATGCAAGCAATGAATGCGAAACAACAGCTTCTAACACTATTTGTAGTATGTGATGTCTGCAGGCCAGCCACAGAATACGTTTGTTCATTTTCTGTTCTAGAAGAACACAGGCACCATTTCTACGACCTGTATTCAATGCTGTGGTGTCAAAACACATGCATTTTATTTTGTCTGAGATATCCCAATCCAAACAAGCTTGGTGGACGGCATGCAGTTAATTCTCCTGTGTTTGTAGTGATTTTTGGAACACCAAAAAGTTGATCAATGCCATCTCCTGAAATCAGTATACGGAGTCGTTCAACAACTTCTCGTCCTGTTATGTCTTCTATTAGTTTTCCGTCCCAATGAATGGTTAAAGGAACATCAGCTTTAAACTCTCTTTAAATTTTCTCCAAATTTTTTCCGAAATTTTTCTCTTGCTCCTCTTATAGATGAATAACTGACATTGAATTCTTCTGCATTTTTTCCAAGACCTTCAATCGTTGGTATCATCACTGATGATGCACTTCTATTGCTCATTTTTGTTACATCAAGGGCTGCAAGCAATGTATCTTCAAGCAATTTTTGTTTCTTTCGTACAGTCTGTTTTGAGGTGGATGGCTCACTAGGATCAACCGTAAACTCTTCATCAGATGTTGTATTTTGTCTTTCAGCACCAGAACTGCTAGTTGAGTCACTGAGAACTACAGTTTCTTCAAATCTCGACATTTTTCTTGCTTTTCTTATGTTTAATTGTTCTTCCTTTTTCTTAGCATACTTTTCTTTCTTTGCAAACTCTTTATCAATCCCATCCATTTTTCCTTTTCGCCCCTGTTCTCGCTGGAGTTTTAGAAATAGCTTATCTTCTTCAATATCAATTAGCTTCATAGCATCTGCATGTGCTATATCAAACAGGCTATCTAATTCTTGGTTCCATTTGGTTTGCTTATCTAATAGATTTTTTTATTGTTTCGCCTTATTCTCTTTATTTTTCTTTAATCCTTGCCATTCTTTGAACAGTTTCTCAATTTTGTCAACAACGTGCGACTTCTTTCTAGTTGGAATTCGCGCTCCTTCCCATACTGCCACCACATCATTTGCAGCAGACAAGCAGGATTCTCGAATTGTTTGTTTTTTGTTTCTGTAAGCCATAAACAAAGCCATAGTTTCTCGCTTTGATGGAAGAACTGTTGTTTTAAGTGTATCTGATGGTTGTTCAATAAGCCAAACATTAGTATCTTTTCTTGTGTGCATAGCAGTACCCCTGCTAGAAGATGGCGGGGTTCCATGACGAGAGTCGACAGCAGAACCTCTTACACTCACGACAGTCAGACGACTACTGAATTATAGCTGTACAGACAGTACAGTGTACAAGTGCCGGTTGCCCTCAATATTCGGTCACAACAGAGTGTAAATGGTTACAAGAGTGTTGTGTTTACTCAGCACTGTTAGCTCTATGTGCATTAACGCACTTATCACACGGAACAGATATAAGAAAAACGTCACAGTTCAAGACTCAATTTCCTGAAAGTAAACAGAAACGTAATAGTTTAGATTACGGTAGCGACCCCTAAAATACATTAGAATCACCTGAAATTTTGTATACATTACGTTTTTACCAAATTAAACATAATTAGAGGGTGTCCCGGAAAAAAAATATATATATATATATACACACAATATACATACAGTTGTGCCAGGCCACTACCATTACCATTCCGGTGAGCGGAACTGCGAAGAATTAGCGCGTGAACCTTGAATGGGGGTATCAAAAAATCTTGCGCGGAACTGCGAATGCGCGAATCGCGGGGCACGACTGTATATACAGGGTGTCCCATAAGTCCGGCATCATAGGAGAAATTCATATTTTTCTATTTCTAGAAACCATAATTCATATGCTCGGGATGTCAATTTCCCGTCCACTATTCTGTTCAGTGACGAAGCTGTTTTTTACGGAAATGGTGAGGTAAATCGACAGAACACTCGCTACTGGTCTCAAAACAACCCTCACTGGTATACCTCTTTAAAGGAACAAGGTGCATCTCGGATGATGGTATGGTGTGGCATTTGGAAGGATCGCATCATAGGCCCCCTCTTTTTCGATGAACATGTCACTGGAGGCACCTACCTACGTATGCTCAAGGAAGAAGCGTTTCCCAGTGTCTTGAACGAAGAAAGAAATTTCCCAACATGGTTCCAGCAAGACGGCGCTCCTGCACATTACAGCACCCAAGTAAGGGAATACCTGTACCAACAATTCCCTGGTCATTGGATAGGACGTCGAGGGCCTGTGGAATGGCCAGCTAGAAGCCCGGATCTCACGCCACTAGATTTTTATCTCTGGGGCCACTTGAATGCGCTGGTATACGCAGAGAAAATTAGGAGTGTTGAACATTTATGGCAGCGCATTATTGGGGCATGTAACACCATTACTCCTGACATCATTCACCGTGTGGTTGCTGACTGGGTATCACGTCTGAATTTGTGTATTGAAAACAATGGTGGACATACTGAGCACGTTCTGAGTTAAAACACTTTCAGGACAAGACTTTCGAAGGTATCCAACCCTATTTTTCTGGCCTATAAACTGCACCAAATAAAAACCAAAGTAGGGTGATCCAGAGAAATGGGACCCAAAAGAAACCCCTGTAACTCTTAAAGTATAAGTCCTTTTATAAAATCATACGCATCATTCGAAAGAGGATAGTTACAAGTTTGTACAGGATTGTACAGGTTTTGACAATACAAGACAAGATAAGATACAAAACAAAATAAAAGTGTTAGTTAAAACTAACCCTTCAAGATGACTGCATGGACTGTGGAACAGCTGCGTTTCATAACTGAGCAATATTATGAGCATGGAAGAAGTGTAGTTTCAGCTCTTAGAAGGTGATTTTGACATCTGAAAATGTGTCTTGAAAGATCTTTGAGCTGAAACCACACTTCTTCCATGCTCATAATATTGCTCAGTTATGAAACGCAGCTGTTCCACAGTCCATGCAGTCATCTTGAAGGTTAGTTTTAACTAACACTTTTATTTTGTTTTGTATCTTATCTTGTCTTGTATTGTCAAAACCTATACAATCCTGTACAAACTTGTAACTATCCTCTTTCGAATGATGCGTATGATTTTATAAAAGGACTTATACTTTAAGAGTTACAGGGGTTTCTTTTGGGTCCCATTTCTCTGGATCACCCTTATAAACAGAATCCAGATAAAATAGAGTCATGGCTTTCATTCTTGTAAAATTGCCTGCGCCTTTTGGTTTGATCGTTTAGCTGGTGTAATTTTCCAATATTTATGACTGCCAAACAAAGGAGGCCTTTGAATGGAATTTACTTTCAATAAATTTTGTAACTATAAATTGGCCAAAATATCTGATTTACACCATTTTATTTATATATATATATATACATATATATATATATATATATATATATATATATATATATATATATATATATATATATATATGTATATATATATATATATATATATATATATGATATATAAATATAACAAAAATAAAACGAGCACTTTGTAAAATAATCTTGTTTATTCAATCGCGACAGTTTCGGAGCAGACTTTCTCCATCATCAGGCAAGCTAAAAGAAAAACATTCCATACAAGGTACAAGAACTAAGTTGTATACAAAGCCTAAATCTTAAGGGTCAAATTATATAGCACAAATTACAGTAGATAAAACAATTTAAAGCAATTTAAATATCCAACAGTAAACTTAGTTCTTGTACCTTGTATGAAATGTTTTTCTTTTAGACTTCTTGATGATGGAGAAAGTTTGCTCCGAAACTGTCGCGATTGAATAAACAAGATGTTTTACCAAGTGCTCGTTTTATTATTTGTTATAAGTCTCCGCTTCCCAAAGAATACGTTTATTGCTGATATATATATATATATATATGAAAAATTATTTCACGAAAGTGACACGTGAAAAGTATTTATGATGAATAAAACCACGAAGGAAAAAAGAAACACAAACGGGTGCTCAAGCGCTTTCGTCTAATGACATCCTCAGGAACACTGGAGTGAAAGGACAGATCAAGGCAATATATAGGTTACAAAAATAAACATACATACATACATATTCATATATATATACATATACATATATATATATATTACATATATATAGTAAGCATAGAAAAAATTTGTGGGAGGAGCCAACATTTATAGTTTATGAAACAGATCACAAAAGAATAAAGAAATAAAAATAAATATAAATATAAATTGAGAAAAAATTAATTACCAAATAGTGCCTTAGTGATATATATGTCACAGCCTAAATAATCATAAAGAAATAAACAGGCAAATAAAAAAACCACAAATATATACATACATATATATATATATATATATAAAGACACTTTTAGCACTTTGGCCGACCTTCAATATAAATTCAAATGGCTTGTTTATGGAACAGGTCACAAAAGAATAAAGAAATAAAATAAATATAAATACTGTAAGTGGAGTCTATAAATTCAAGCTCAAAAGGGAAGTTTTACAATCAATTTAATAGATGATGCCAAATTGATATATATGTCACAAAGAAATAAAGAAATAACCACAAAAAAAAAAAAAAAAAAAATTAATTGTTAAAAAAATAATAAAAAATAATAATAATAAATTGAAAGATAAATTTTAAGAGAGGCAACCAATTTATAATGGAAAAAATAACCACATGCATATTATAGTCACAAACGAATAAAAAAGTACAAGTAAATATAAATTGGAAAACAAAATGATGCCTAGATGATATATAAAGAACAATAAAATATATATACAACATATATACGGTATATATACGAAATATAAACGCAATATATACAGAATATATATATATATTATATGCATAAGGGAAAAAAACCAATTTGTTTTTATAATTATTGTCTGAAAAAACGGTAGGTCGCAAAAGAATAAAGAAAAAAAAATAAATATAAATTGAAAAAAAAAAAAATTACAAATAATACACGTACCCATGTATACCCGCATAACCAAATATATACATATACAACATATATACAACAGACACACACACACACATATATATATATATACACATACAAGCTTGACAATCGCGAAATGAGAAATCATCGCGCAGAACCTTTGTGAGGTTGTAAGGTAAGGTAAGGTACATACACATATATATATATATATATATACGTTTAACTGCATACATACATACATACATACATACATATACACACATACATACATACATATACACACATATATACATACAAACACATTTAACTGCAATGACCACACACATACTCACATACACATACATACATACACATACACGCATACAGCAAAAAATTGAAAATAAAATTGTGAGAGAAACAAAAGACAAAAACAAATTTTTACCAAAGATTTAACAACCTGCCCTTTTTGTTTAAATCCATTCTGAAGGAATTCAGAGCAACGGATCGAGTTGAAACAGACCTTTACTCATGTTAAGGTTATTTGTAAGTTGAATTATAGCCGACTCAAGAATATTTCTATTAACAATGTTGCTAGAGTGAAACAAAACTGAAACATTATTCCAATCAATACAATGGGATAACTCTGACAAATGGACAAAAAGGGCATATATATATATATATATTCTGTATATATTGCGTTTATATTTCGTATATATACCGTATATATGTTGTATATATATTTTATTGTTCTTTATATATCATCTAGGCATCATTTTGTTTTCCAATTTATATTTACTTGTACTTTTTTATTCGTTTGTGACTATAATATGCATGTGGTTATTTTTTCCCTTATAAATTGGTTGCCTCTCTTAAAATTTATCTTTCAATTTATTATTATTATTTTTTATTATTTTTTTAATAATTAATTTTTTTTTTTTTTTTTTTTGTGGTTTATTTCTTTATTTCTTTGTGACATAATATCAATTTGGCATCATCTATTAAATTGATTGTAAAACTTCCCTTTTGAGCTTGAATTTATAGACTCCACTTACAATATTTATATTTATTTTTATTTCTTTATTCTTTTGTGACCTGTTCCATAAACAAGCCATTTGAATTTATATTGAAGGTCGGCCAAAGTGCTAAAAGTGTCTTTATATATATATATATATATATATATATATATATATATATATATATATATATATGTATGTATATATATTTGTGGTTTTTTTATTTGCCTGTTTATTTCTTTATGATTATTTAGGCTGTGACATATATATCACTAAGGCACTATTTGGTAATTAATTTTTTCTCAATTTATATTTATATTTATTTTTATTTCTTTATTCTTTTGTGATCTGTTTCATAAACTATAAATGTTGGCTCCTCCCACAATTTTTTCTATGCTTACTATATATATGTATATATATATATATATATATATATATATATATATATGTATATGTATATATATATGAATATGTATGTATGTATGTTTATTTTTGTAACCTATATATTGCCTTGATCTGTCCTTTCACTCCAGTGTTCCTGAGGATGTCATTAGACGAAAGCGCTTGAGCACCCGTTTGTGTTTCTTTTTTCCCTCGTGGTTTTATTCATCATATATATATATATATATATATATATATATATATACTGTATATACGGGGCTCCAATAAACCTTAGCCCCCCCGCCCATGGCCTAAACCATTAGAGGTACAGTAAAACTAGACATACCTTACAAAAGAGAATTTAATCCTGCATTTAATGAGAAACAACTAAAACTTGGTGTTCCCGCCATTGGCTTCCAAGACAGCCTGAATTAGCTTTGGGTAGCTTGCCAAAAGTGACGTGAATAGATCTTGATCGTTATCCAAATTTGCTAAAACAGTTTCAATGTGTTGCGTCATTGTATCCTTCAAAAATCGATTTGCTGCAGGTTCTTGAAACAAGAGACATTCAACCTTGTCCTTTATAACTGATCCAATGTGTTCACAGACGTTCAGGTCAGGAGAATTTCCTGGCCATTCTTCATTTCCAAAGAAATCGATCATGGTTCCGCAACAACTGTTGAGTGGCTAATGCCTTAAAGCAGGGGGCCTTATCGTGCAGAAGTGTGACCTGATCGACATCCATAACATTGTTTGGGTTTCTTAGAAAAGGAATGATATGCTGGGATAGAATAATATCACGAAAATACTGTCCATCCGAACTCTGACCATTTGGCTTCAGCACCCACATGAGCTTCTTTGCAGTGAACAAAACAAACACACCAACACAGTCTGGACTTTTTAATAATTCGCGATAATGTTCATTGTCATCGATTTCATCTGGTGTTGTGGCCCACACTAGGGCGGATCGAAAATGAGGTTTTTAAACTTTTTTTCGAAATTCAAATATGGCTAGTGCGGAAAATATGTGGGTGCTATAGATAATGACTGTGCATAAATATTAGTCCTGCGAAATTATATCTTCAGGTGCCACAAAGCCGTCGAAAAAAGTGAAATATAATGATTTTCTTATATTCTGCATTAGTACAATAACTGAAACTTACTTGTTATTATTATATATTAAGTGTTCCAATTACCAAAATAGTTACTGAATTACGCAGCTCTTAGTTTATTTAGATCAATGTTCTTTTGATTAATGATCTAAATAATCCAGAACTCACCACGAGGAGGTGGCTGCGTGTCGAGCTCCACCCATGCCCTCCCAACCACCCATCCTTGCGCATGTTTTTTTCTATTAACGTTTTATTTAAACTTTATATTCAGCTTTACTTTCGAATGATGGCATTTTTTTACGTGACTGAAGTGTTGATCTTATGAAGCCATCTCGCGCGTTCAATCCAAATACTTTTGATGATGCTTCAGTCACTAATTTTACCATTCTTTCTACTACTTGTGTATGACAAGGGAATTTCTCGAATGGAGGGGTACTCTTGTTTTCTATGAATTCTTCAATCTCATTTTCTGTCAGGTGTCTTGTCACAGGTGGTTCAGTGACAATGCATTTTTGCCAATTAATTAAATCAGTATAATCAGTAGCTTCAAATTGAATAACAGGTACTGTGAAACGCCTCACAACTTTTTCCTGTTTGCCTTGCTTTCTTTATTCGCCTCCACGCTAATTCTCTTATGGCGCTGCGGTCATCATGAATCATTGATGCTAGAATATTTTCTGGATTTGCAAAAAATGCATTTCTTTGTATGACAGGGTTTACACTTTACAATATCCTTTACTTCGTCATTCAGTGTTCTTGTTAGTTCAATAGTTTTGAAAACATGTTTTGAGCCATTGACAAAAGACGTACTTTGCTTAATAGAAAACCACATTGGGATGTAGACCTTCATTATAAAAGAAGCAATGTTCATGAGGTTCTCAGATGGACTTACAGTTGAAACGTATAGACGAAGCAAACGATTTGCTGTAGTCAGCCATCGTGAATGTGCCATTTTGTCTGGACTACGATGAGCAAGATCTGGAGAGCAATATCCCTTTGTTATGGCCTGATGAATATCAATTAGATATTTTTGGTCGGTGCTAAGATCTTCACAGTCTACAGTTGGTTCCTCAGCATCAATCCTTTCAAACTCGACAATAGGAAGACCCTCACAGTTCTCTAATTCCCTGCCAATAGGACCGGTGAATCCGCGGGGGCCAGATGTTTTTCCATCCAGCTTTGCAACTAAATGGCGTAATGGCAATTCATTGGCATGGAGCTGGCACACTAAATGTTGAACTGGCTTCTTCAGCTTCAATTCTATAAGCCTTATAACGCCTCCCTTTTCTCCAGTGTTGACTGCTGCACCATCGCATCCAATGGCAACAAGGTTTTCCAGGTTCATGTCATTATTTCCAATATACTCAAACATTCCTTTACATATTTCTTCAGCTGATCCAGAATTCACAGAATAATGGCCCAAATAATCTGAACCAGGTTCTCTCACTAAAGTGATATGTTCTTCTGTTACCTTCTTCTGATATACTTTGCACTCTTTTTTTTCTTGGAAGAGTGTAGAATCTTTTCGACCATCAAAATAGATTCCTCTGATTGGGACCTGATTTTTGATCTTTCATAATTTCTGATCTCTTCTTTTGTCTTTCTCTTCTGATTTTACTCCTATCCACTACTTCAGATGTATTGTCAATAGAAACTTCTCCAATATCTTGCAATACTGCACTAACAATGAATGCTGCAGCTCGATCTGAAACTGCAGTCCTGTCACAAGCAGTAGCCACTGAAGGTAGATTTGTAGTTTTCCTTTTCTTGAATAATTGTTCTTCAGGTTGTTCGAGCTTTCTCTTCGAGCTAACTGGCTCTGGAAATGTATCGTCTGATATTTCGCCAGATTCACTTTCACTGTTTGATGTCGATGATGATAATTCAACATTTGTATCCTGCAATTTCTCCTGTGAAGATTCTTTGGTGAGCCTCACAGCTTCTTTTTGCTTTCTTAGCAACGTAGATGCTTTTTTCTTTGAGAGTGTAATATCTACTCTATCAATAAACAGTTTTCTTTCACTCCTTTGATCTAAGAGGAACGTCACTGCTTCCTTTGGAACCGTTTTTTCTTTGGGACAACAACATTGTGTTAGTACTTTGCACTTGCACGCTGCAATGTCAAAAAGTTTCGTGTGTGCTTCTTTTTTGAACATATCAATCTTTGCTTTGTAAGCTTCAGAATTTTTTCTGCTTTGGTATGGCTTCATAATGACACGATACTTTTCGTGGTAGCTTCTGAACATTGTTTCAATTCGCCTGTCTGACAGAATTGGGACGGAAGCACATTCCCAAATTGTTTTCAATTTATCAACAACTTGTTCTAATATTTGAGATATTGAAGGATCTTTATTAGTATTCTGTTTCAAATCGTTTCTTACAAACAAGTAATATTTAAAAACTCCTTCGTATGTAGGAAGATTCCTGTGCCACAAATCTTCCCCCATACCAAACATGGGGCACTCAGTTGAGGCCCTGGTTGATTTTGCACAAACTCGAGACATTTTGAAAGTATACAAATCTGAAAAAGAAAGAGCTAATTATACTTAGGGCAACACAATACAGAAATGCAAAATATATAAGAAATATAGTTTAGACTATCTGAGTAACGCCAACAACAGAACACCCACCTGCTACGAGAGCGACAGCTACACTGAACCGAGGTACTCACGTGACAGCTGAGTGAGCTGACTATAGAAAACTGTTTTTAGAGAATAGAAACTTTTTTTAAAGTTGACTGAGCTATTTTTATACAAGTGTGAATAAATTCTTGTCTATTGTGCATCGTGGACTCTTCTGTAATTATTGGTTAAAATCTGCTTTTTTCAATTTTTTTTCAATATTGAAGGTCATTGTGGCACCTGAAGATATTAATATTATGATTTTAAATTTATACCAGCTTATTTCCTCACTACTCCACACATTTTCCATACTAGCCAATTTGAAAATTCGAAAAATGAGTTTTTCACTCCGCCCTAGCCCACACTCGATCATTTTGGTAGTTAGGCCGACGTGTTACGTAAAAAAAAAATTCATCGGAGACAGCTATGTAAATGCATGAAATCATCCACATCCCAATCTTCAAGATAATGAGCAAACCACATTCTGTCATCGATGTTAAGTTGAGTTTTTCTTGGCTTTGGAAGTTCATGCCAAGGCTTTAAACCTTGCCTATGACGGTACAGTCGAATGATCTCACCACTAACGATCTTTCCTCTCAACACTTCGATCTCTCTAGAAAGTTTAGCACAGCTGTTTTTCCGCTTAAGCGTACCGCTTTCAATGATGTCCTTTGTTTCCTGAGAGAGTGGCAAATTTGGGCGCTCAGATTTGGTTGTATCCATTTCACATTCATCCAAAGTTTTATTCTAATTTCTTTTGACGAAGTCCTCACTTCTTCGCAACTTTTTGGCAACCCATGAACGTGTTATAAAGGTGGCTCCAGCATCACGAGCTTCCCGAAATGTTATTGCTCGTATGCGATCTATCACACGTTGCCTTTCCGAATCACCATTTAATTGAGAAGACATTATATTATCACTTTATCAGCTAGAGTAATTTTAATACCTGCAGTAAAGAATTTTATATATTTTTATAATCACTAAGAACTGTTTCGATAAAAGTAAATATGTAAGCTGGAAATGGGGGGCTAAGGTTTTTTGGAACCCCTTATATATATATATATATATATTATTAAAATTCTACATTTAAAAAATCTGCTAATTAGTACGCAATATTAATTATAACTTCGCGTGAATGAGAAGCCTTTGCATTGCGCTCCTAAAATGTATAAAGACTATAGAGTACATAATAATAACGTCTGAACATTTTTTTTTTAAGAGTTTCAGAGAAAAAGACTTGGATCACTTTAACATATTGCTTCCCAAAAATAGACATTACACAACCAATTACAGTTACATTACAATAGTTTATAATATTTAGAGATTTGCTAGTCGAGAAAATGTAAATTTATGGACAACTTAACTTATTATGCTTTGCCATTTTTTGTGAATGTAAAATATTTGGATCACTTGAAGATCAGGGCCCCCAGCCTTCTTTAGTTAGCCTTATAAAGCTAACTAACGAAAATATCACGACCTAACTAACCAATCGTTAGGTCACTGTACGCCCTTGACGACTGGTTAGGTTAGGTCGTGATATTTTCGTTAGTTAGCCTAGATTACCAACCTCTTTCTAACCAACCAACTTTTCTCTTTTTAACATATTGCTTCCCAGTGTTAATCACTTTAACATATTGCTTCCAAGAAGGGATCACTTTAACATATTGCTTCCAAGAAGGGATCACTTTAACATATTGCTTCCCGAATGCTTTGGGAAGCAATATGTTAAAGTGATCCAAAGACTTTATTCAGTATATGGGCCGGCCTTGGCCGAAAGTCAGATATGAAGTTCATTATTATGTCTGTAATATAATACTCGGATTACTTTACATTATATGGTGCGTGAAAACAATTTGGAGCATAAATTCCGCTTCCCAATTATATATATATATATATGTAATGCCAAAGCACTTAAATCTAAAAGTTACACGAATAATAGGCCTAGCCTAGGCCAAGACCTATATAAAACTCAATATTCACATCCTCAGCCTAACCTAGAAATTTGTCTGCGGCTCAAAGAAGAATTAAAGCAATGTTTTGGTAAGGATTCCATTCCTACCGTGTAAATTTTAAGTAGTTAAGGCTAATAAATTTTAAATTAAGCTTTAACAAATGTTTTTTAAACGTTTTAATGTTCAGCATCCAGTATGAAATTAAAAGCTATATGAAAATAGCAAAATATAGAAATAAGTTTGTTTTTGTATATTTGGTTTTAAAAGTATGCTGACGTTATTAAACTAATCATTTCTTCAAAGGCTAGAGGAAAACAAGTGAGGGTGTTTTAGTTCAGTGTTTACGGAGTTCCGATTGTTTTCAGGTTAAGGTTAAAAATTTCTTATCCTAAACATGATAATTAATTAACCTATGGTAATAATACTGGTCAACACAGAATTTTTAACTGACATAAAAAAATACGTGCCTTTATCTAATTTTGATATGCTGATTCGAAAAATGACGTAAAAAATATTCTATTCCGTGTAGATTCCGAGTTACATCCTCGATTAACTTAATAGGTCATGCATTTTCTGTGTTCTCGGACTTTTTTCCTGAAAACTTGGGGGATGTGAACGATGAGCACGGAGAACGCTTTCACCAGGAAATCTCAACGATGGAACACCGCTACCAAGGCAGATATAACCTGCAGTGATGGATGACTTCTGTTGGTTCCTGCAGAGGAAGACCTGAACATCTTACAAGAGTAAATCGCGTAGCACACAACACTTTCCAGCTAAGGAATCCAACAAAACTCTGTCTGTACTGACTATTTCGTGATCTTTTTATCATTTATCGATTGTATTTTGAATGTAATCCACTTTGTATGTATTCTAAAGACTTGTGTTCCATTTTATGATAAATGAAAACAATCGTAATTTTATAGAAAACTGCTCACATCTGCAAATTTTGTCAGTGCCATAACCAAAAATCTAGACTTGATAAAGAATTTTGAGTATTACCATTGAAATCAGCATGTCCAAATTAACTAGGTGAAAACTCCTTTGCGTCTGTTAAAGACAAAAAGTTGAAGATTGTTGTCCAATGTAATTAGATAAGGAGCTGACGCATTCGGTGAAAGTCTATGTGATGTCACCCTTAGTTTATTACCGTTTTGTAAACGTAGGAGTAAACTTCACTAAATTATATATAAAAAATCCTTAATTAAAATATCTGAAGCTTTGTTGGAATTGTTAGTATTATTAAGGGTGGGGGAATCTTACATTTTCTTTAGGAAAGTGGTTTCTATGGCCATTTTGGCTGCTGAATACGAATCCGGCTAGATCTTGGACTTGAAATGAATTTTTGACCTGGTTCAGTGGTTTTTTTTTCAAAATGGCGGCCAAAAGAATCGATTTTTTGTTTCAATGATAAAAAAAAACGCTACCCTTCACATGTAATATGTCTTTTCATATGTTTCCATGGTCGCTGAACCCGAAAATGAACAAATGAGAGACATTAGAGGTGTGATTAAGCAGATAGATGACGAAACATTTGAAAAAATGCCGGATCCATATCGAACATAAAGGATGAATGAGGCCTCTCACCTCCAAACCTTTATACTGATAGAAAAAATAATTAGTTGATAATTGCTTGCTATATTTTTAATCATGGTTATGTTCATTCTTCAATGTTGTTAAGTATCTAGTGTGTCGTAATATTGATGTTTTATTTAGGCTTACTTTAGTGTTTTGGCTTGTTCTGGTGTTTGGCTGCTTTCTCTTTTGTGGTTTCTTGTACTGTCAATGTTGGGCTAATTTACTTTAATAATAATTGTATATACAGTGCGTTCGAAAAGTCTCTCCGCAGTCAACGTGCTATAGCCAGTATATGCGCTCGAAGCCGGTTTCAGCCGGTTTAAACTCGATCGTGTCAGTACTGTGACAGAGTTGGGATCGTGGCAATAGTGTGTGTCGATAGCTTGGTAAAAAATTCATGAAACACCATTGCACGACCAGAAAATCGGCGTTTGGGCTGCAATATCAAGAAAGCGAATTGCCGGTCCCATTTTCTTTGAGAACACGGTAAATGCTGAACGACACTGTTCAGAAATTCTGTATCCATTTATTGGACAGCTAAACGAAATGGAAATACTGAATGCATACTTCCAGCAAGATGGTGCCACGGCACACACTGCTCACCTTTTGATGGAGCTACTGTATGATGTGTTGATGTGTTTGGGGATCGCATAATTTCAAGGGAGCTTTGGCCTCTACGATCCCCAGACCTTACGCCACCCGTCTATTTCTTGTGGGGAGCAGCAAAAGATGTTGTTTATAAAGACCGCCCGAAAACAATTCAGAACTTAAAAACCGCAATATCCACTTACATTGCTTCAATATCAACCAACACTTTAAAAAAAGTGTTTGACAACAAGTGTAGACGAGTTGCTCTGTGCCTGCAAAATGGTGGAAAACACTTTCAACACATGCTGTAAAATCAAAAGGTTATGTAATAAAATCACTAAATCATGGTTGAGTGAAAACATTGTAGTTTTTCAATTTCCTATGCGTTTAACATAGCACTGCGGAGAGACTTTTCGAACGCACTGTATTACTTTAATAATAATATAGTATATGTACTTTAATAATAATAGTAAATAATATATCAAATACAATATTTGATATAATCTACTTTAATAATAATAATATATATGATACACCGAGCATGACTATAATTTGTATTGCCTATCATATTTCGGTGTTATATGCCGACTAATGGGGTTTTACTCTACTTGCAGATCCTAATGCTTAGTGACTGCTGATTGGTAATGATAGCTGGTGAAAGGAAATCACGCAGTGCCACCAGAAAAGAACTTTTTGGGGAAACCTACACAGAAGTGGACGAATTTAAACCGACTGGAAAGTTGCCACCAGGGATAGTTGTGATTGGTAGGATGCTTGCACTTTGCAAAAAAGGAGTAAAAGGACAGAAAAAGTCAATGACTCGAGATGATGCCAGCAAGATAGTTGCAAATGAACTAAGTCGAGATTGGATTAATAAAAATGTCTATCACATGCATTAAAAAACAGTGGCAAAAAAAATAAAAAACGATTATGAACATTTTATAAAACTGAGAAAGAATGAACGCTGCCAACACAAACCTAAGTGTCGAATGGTATCAAAAAACATGCAGCTGTAATGATGACCTCACTAAGAACGCCTACGACATTAGAACTGACGATGAGGATTACGAAGCGGAACTTGCAGAAGAATTTGGGGTCAAAATGACTGATGAGGATGAGACTTTTTATTGGGATAATTGCTTTGGTGCGTATAAGGCCATATGTACAAATGCAGTATCAAAAGATTGGGTGAGACAGAAAAAGAGAAAAGAAACTCGTGAAAGATCAGCGGAGAAAAAGCGAAAAGCGCCAGAAAGTAACTTGAGAGAGCAAACGGAGCTAGAGGGATCAGAAATTATTGAAATGTTAGCAACTTCAGTCGATTCTGAAAACGATCCGAGTTTTGAAAAACCAACAACGGCAAAGACAGTTCCTTCTACTGATCGTAAACTTCGCTCATCGGAAGAAGATCTAAACGAGAAGAGTAAAGAACAACAAGCTGCATTTCCGACAGTGAAAATCAGAACTGGCAAAAAAATCTGAACGAAAACTTGATGCGGTGTATAGTCCAGTGTCTTGCCGAGACAAGAACTTCTCCTGAAGAGCTTTCGAGAGTGATAGTAAGAGTAGCTAATGAGATAATGAGAAAGATTTTGAGGGTGAGATGGAGAGTGAAGACGAAGAGTTATAAGTCCGTCACCAGTATTCAGACTTGACGATGTATTTCCGAACCGCAGATCAATAATGCAATACTTGGAGGATGCTTCATACTTGAATCTAGAGTATGTCGCTCAACAAATCCTCAACAAAGAGGATAATGTTGTGAATGTAGGGCTTGACGATACGACCAAGGCTGCCGGCCACCGGCTGTACGACGTGAAGGCTGACCACATCACCATCGCTGGCCCATCTGGCATGAAAAAGTTGCTGACAACTGGATATCTGGAAAACGACAGCCATTCCGGAGAGGATGGAGCCAGAGCTTACGAATTCAAATTGAGTTGTCTAGCCATACTAGCAAATTCTACCACTGATGAACTCAAACCTCAAATAGACTTCTGGATGTCTGATCGAGCTAGTGAATGTGGAGTACTTTTACAGCATCTTGGAATCGAATCAAACAAGATCTTGAAGTGATGCGTCCATATCATTTTAGGAGTAGATCACGCTATAGACAACGTGTTTGAAAACACGGAACAGAAAATCAGAGTACATAATCTACTTCAAGTTACGGCAGGAGAAAAGTTTTCTGTTCTCCTGGTTCTTCCATTCATACTTTGGGACTCATTGCAATTGCTAAATTGCTCTCTCCCAGCTATGCCTCCCATTCGGTATCCCTATTTAATGACAATAAATCTTGGATGGCGGATAATGGACTCAAATGTGATGGATTCAAGGGATTCATGGCAAACCGGTTTGGGAGAATCGCCGAGTTAGCAAAAGAATATTTGGTGAGGCGAGACTTCATCCAAGCTTTCTTTGCTGCCGTAGTAGATATCAGCAGCAACAAGCTAGTTTTCGCCGTGTCAACTTTCATCCAAAGTCAGTGGTTCATGTGTTGTTCTCAAATTCACGCAATGATGGGTGAAGTGATGATTTTCCCTATGATGGAGCTTCTTGGAATTGATAAGGAGGGTGACGAGAAAAGTGAAAGAACTTGGTCTGGAGTAAAATGTTTCTTTGAAGGTAAGATGGTTGAATTGAATCACTTGATGGCTGTAAGGAAGGAACAAGCCAGATCTGGTAAAGATAAACTTGAAGCTCTAGTTCTAGAGGAAGTCATTGTTACTGTAAATAATCAGCTGTCTTGTATAGACTATTTAACAAGATCAGACGATGACGATAATCCAGACTTGATGTATACCCCTCTGACAAATTTAGGGTGCGAATCAGAATTTTCAAAACTTGGCAACCGAATCAGGGCCAGTGGTGGTAGCACATCCATTCAAACGCATTCGAGAAAAAATGTTATGGTGACTAACGGATTTTTGATAAACTCTTCGTTCGAATCAAAGTTTCTTGAGGATAGGAAGGCATCCTGGAAATGGGCCAGTGGGTCAGAAAAAGCCAAGAAAGTGAAGAAATTAGAGAAAGATTTTCTAGTTACTGTGCATGCTGCGAACAAATTGTCCCTACTGAAAAAAGAAGAGCTCAAAAAGAAAAAAGCTGGTAAAATATTGTCGGTTTTGGAAAATTGCAAGAAACATGAAGGCCCTATGACTCCAAACCACCTGGATGCTCTGTACAAACTGAACGAAAAGCAGCTCCTCACAGAAATTGCCTATTTAAGACACCATCACACCAGATATTCGCATAATGAGACGTGTTAAAGTGAGAGACGGGAAATTCAAAATGGAAAAATTTAATGTAGATGAACTGAGAAATTCTATTAAGAATGCCTTACAACCAGAGAACAATGCTACTAGTGATATTAATAGTTTATTGAACAATGTGTTGTAAATATGATGATTTCATGATTTGAATTACATCATGGAACTGATATGAATGCCTTGTGTTTCTTCTGTACAAGATTTTTTAATTAAATAATACCTTTCTTTTCCATTTTTTGCCTATAACCGCTAAACCATGCATCAAATGTCTCTGATTTGTTCATTTTCAACTTCAGCGACCCAGAAAATATATGAAAAGACATATTACATATGAGGGGTATCGGTTTCTTAAGCACCAAAACGAGAAAACTATTTTTTTTGCCCGCCATTTTGAAAAAAATCACTGAACCAGGTCAAAACTTCATTTTATGTCGAAGAACCAGCCAGATTCGTATTCAGCAGCGAAAATGGCCATAGAAACCACTCGTCTTGTTGGCAATTTCCAAAAAGTCATTATTCCCCCATCCCTAGTACATATTATGCATCAGGAATTATACTTTTCTGGAAACCGTAAAACATCTGTTAGACTCCAACAGATGTTTTACTCTTTCATCACTGCATTATCACATTACTCTTAACAGTTAGAGTCATGTGATGATGCTTCCTTTCTGTGCGAATGCAGATCTTAATTGCAATCACCCACTTGAAAATAATGCCAGTGTTTCGCAATCCTTTTGAAACGACGGCACGCTGAGATATGATTAGAAATGTTATGCTAAACCAACTTTTTTGAAAAATTTTATTTATCATTATTTCGAAAGTTGAGCATGCATAGCAGAGCAGAGCCGTTGAATTCTGGATTCTATGGTATTTACTGCCACTCTAAGTTCTTTATCAATTTAATATTTTTTCTCCCCTTGCTCCTAATTAAAACCAGAGATAAGTAAGTCGTTGAAAAAGCAACAGCACATGGTATTCTTTTTTTTTGGCCGTTATCTAAAATTCAGTCAAATTTTTTTCTTGGAATTTTACCTTCAGTGTCCAGTCCATACTTGAAACAAGTTCTAACTGAGCCTCGATAATTAAGTTTTCTGCACCTTGGGCTGATGTTTCCGAAAATGGGTTTCTCACCCAGTCAAACTGATTTCGTATATTGATAGAAAATAATACTCAGGTTTATCATGAACTACTGAAAAATGTTCTTCAATTATTTCTTTTATTTTATTTGCTGGTGGATCATTTTGAGCAGTTTGCTGTAACATATCTTCGTAGCCGCTATTCAAACATTTCCTCCACAAATTCACTTCAGCAATAAACTTTTGTAAGTTATCCACGCTTGTAAGGATATTTTCATCCCTGTCTTCCATTAATGTGTCCGAAAATAGCTGCATGATATGTTAAACTCCAATTCCAGTGGTCATCGAACAAAAGGTCACAAGTCTTTTTTTCGAGCTCGAAAAACATTTTTATCTTTTTACGAAGTTCATACACACGTGCAAGAACCTTTCTGCGAGAGATCCATCTCACTTCTATGTGGAGGAAGAGGGATGTATGTTTAATTCCCAGTTCTGAGCATAGTGTTGTTTGAGGAATTTCATCTTTATAAAACTAACTATCTTAGCAACATGTTCCAGCACTTCGTTCACTTTCAAGTAATTATACAGGCCTGCGAATGAGAACTTTGTAAGAGTTGTTTTCTTACTAATAACTGATTTTATATAATTCAACTACGCTGATTTCGAATAAGGTTTCCATTTTTCTATCACGTAAGAATTTTCTGCAAACTGGAAGGGTAAAAACAACAACATAAATAAATATTATTTATTTCAATTTACATTAGGTACTTATTTCGCTTTGTTATACTAATTACAAATGCAAACAACTTTAAAAAGAAAGAAAACTATTAATGTCAATTACATATTCACCTTTATTTGTCCTGAGTTTTCTTGTGAGATCTATGCCTTTTAGTCTCGAATGTATGCGCTGTTCCTTTTCTTTTATGTAATAATTCTGGTGTCCCGTTTCAACATCCAGCAGTAATCAGCCATCATGCTGATGTCCCACCTTCCCTGATATCTCTTCTCCATTTCTTTGATGTTTTGGTGAAACCGTTCTCCTTGTTCTTCGCTGAGTGCTCCAAGATTCTCAGGGAAGTAATCCAAGTGTGAATGTAAGAAATGTAATTTAAAACTCGTATTACAACCCAACTCTTTGAACTTATTTAGCATGTTGTTCACAATGTTTTGGTAATTTGAGGCCCTTGTTTTTCCCCAAAAATTTGCTGATAACATCCTTAAAAGCAATCCACGCTTCTTTTTCAAGATTGTTCAATCGTGTTCTTTGTATTTAACCTTAGCTAGAAGAAGCTCAAGATTTTTGTACGTTTCCTTCAAGTAAACCGAATGAGCCACAGGAACGGATGCATACAAGTTACCGTTGAGAAGGAGGACGCCTTTAAGATTTCTTTTGGACGAATCATTGAAAAGTCTCCACTCATTTGGGTCATTGACTGCAGCGCCTAGCTTAAGTATTAGTTCCGAAACATTGTTGCAATATACCAGTGAATTTTCTTGAGAAAAATATTGGACGAATTGTTTTTCTCGATTTCTGTACCAGTAAAATGACGTCCTAGGAGAAAGCAAGTTCTTTGCATGAAGTCTGGATCCCAAAATCTCTGAAGAATCATTCGGGAGACACAACTCCCATACCAAATCATTAAGTTCACTTTGTGTAAACAATTGGGGTTCACCAGATGTTTCGGTTTGAAAACAATCAATATCATCGTTTCCATCGTCATCAGACACAGAATCAGATGAAGTTATATCAAGAGTATTTGGTTTAGTAGGTACACTGGTACAGGTATACCAGGTCCATGAGTAACAGATCTTATAGCAGACTGAAAGTTTGGATAAGAAATTTCCTTTTTATTTTTAGTATTGTAGCCTTCCACGTTACATGAACAAAAATAGCAGTCATTGCTGTGATTTCTAGGCTCATGCCAGACCATTGGAATCCCAAAAGGTAAAGAATCCTTCTTACCTTTACTCCACAGTCTAAGTTGTTCAAGACAAACACTGCAAACTTTATGTGGAGCCGATGATTTGTCTTGATCCCCAAGTTTCATTCCGAAGTCCACATAGTATGCTTTCTTGACGAAGTCTGTAATATCTTGCCTTCGTGTTTTACAACAAATTTTCCACAAATAGAAAATGTTTGGGCTATTTACAAACCCTCTGATTGCCATAGCGACAAATAAACACATTTCAAATGAGAAATATAGTCACCGCGCACCTTTGAATGATAAAGAACTATAACCTCGCACGCACTAGACTGACTGACTCATTTCGTGAATTATCAATCACTTATATACTCGCGGTGCGTTTCTCGAATATTCTAGAAGACGCTATGACGTCACTTCTGATCTTGAAGCATTTGTAGGCAGTAGTTTTTAATCAAAATTAAACGAGTAAATTTTAATGAAAATTACTTACATATGTGATATGAAATATGACATTTTGTGAAAAATCCGTACGTGATAGCGAAAAATGAATATTATTTTCGGAATTAACGTACAAAATTTACTCTATAAGTGATAAATCGCAGGCCTGTGTTATTTATTAACGATAAATTATGTTTTCCCTAATGCCACGAGGCAGACGTTCCCAAGAATTCACAATTACAATGGATCGAATTATTATATAGGATGTTCGGAAAGTCACTGTGCACTTATATAATTAATGTTTTTTTATATTTCAAAAGAAGCACTGACAAAGGTGTTTCAAAATAAAATAAGACGGGTCCAGGCCTGTATTGCTCTTAAAGGACATCACTTTCAACACTTTTTATAAGTTCTGATGGTCCCATCCATAACCTCTATCATATATGCAATGTTATACTATTGTATGCTATTAAATAAATATAAGTGCACAGTGACTTTCCGAACACTGTACTTTGGAAAGCAAAGCAAAGTCAAAGGGGAATTTCTTGAAGGGTTTGTATTCTGCAGTTCAAGAATACCCAGAAAACAACAGCAGCTAATCGTCCTGTCACTCCAGGTCCATCTGAAAAAAGATTTACAGAAGCGAACCCTCGCCAAACCGCTGCTGAATTGGCTGTTCATGTTAAGGTTATCTGTAGAACCATTAGACGATATATTCACGATATGGACCACTATAACAGAGCAGCTAGATGGAAGGCCATACATAGCCTTTGCAACATTACCTGTTGGAAGCAGTGGGTAGAATTAATTGTAAAACATATTCCGCTTTTTGGAACACCGTAATTTTTTCGTATGAGTTTCGGTTTGCTTCATTTTCAGAAAAGGGGCTTGTGTGGGTAGGTAGACGTCAATCCCAAGAATTTTCCCTGATGCATATGCAAGTTAAAATCCTGAAGAAAGACTGCTACCCATTTATTCTAATGAAGATGTATCTCCACACCAAAATGTTTTCACGGTGGAGTTGGTTTCTTAATCAGAAAAATGTATTACCAAAATATGCAAGATTTCTCCCGAGCGATAATGAAAGACTGATATGTATTGAATTTCATATAAACAATGAATGCCTCTTAATTGTGAATTGCTATTTACCTTATAATAATGTCGGTAATCTAGATGAATACTTTGATTTTTTGTATAAAATTACGGTAAGTCACTTTCAGATAAACCACAATATTGATAATACACAATCATGATGGACTTTTTTTTTATGCCGAAGTAGAATCAGAAATTCTATGTTCATATTTTTCATGATTCCCTCCTCTCAGATCATAGACCACTGAAGTTAGAAATTTATTGTACCAACGTAAATAAAGCACGACATAACTCTTTAGGCATAAATGAACGTGTCGACTGGTCTAAGGTTAATATACAATAAAAAATAAAATATAAAACTTGGACAGAGCACCTTTTTAATAATTAAGAATTACTCCATCTTGACTGTAGTAATTCCTGTTCAAATGATTCTCACTTTAAACTTGTTGATAGGTATTATTATGCTATAACATCCATAATAAGCGAAGCGGGAAGGCCTTGGATTGAATCGTACAATTATCATAATAAAATTACTCTTGGATGGAATGACTTTATATCCCCCCCATGAAAAGTGAATCAACCGGGTGGTCGTTCGAGAATAGGTGCAGTTTACATGAATGAATAGAAGTAGGGCTCTCTATAAAGCAGCCATAAGATGATATAAACAGGAAGAAGACTCCATTCGAGCTTTAAAAGAGTGAGAGGCTAATTTAAATAATAATAGTAACAAATTCTGGAAATTTGTCGAGAAAGAAATGGGTGCAAAGAATGATGGAAATAGCTAAGTTATGGAGAACGAAGTACTCAGACATCGTTAACAGCGTGGGGAGAGTTAATCTTAATGTATGCTGCAATTGAATGACATCAGGTCGGGTCATTGAAAATACGGGGACTTCACTGCCTAAAATTAAGAGTCTGATTAAAGAGCTAAAGACACGCGCCTCACCAGAGATAGATGATCAGTCGAATGAGCATTTAAAGTATACTAATGATGTGATTAGTCTTCATATCTCATTACTGTTCTTAACCATGCTTACTTACAGTTACTGTATATTCCTGCAGAGTTTTTGAGGGTTTATTTCATACCCCTTGTCAAAATTAAATATGGGAACATTCTATCCAGTGATGACTACATGCTATTGCTGTTGCCTACTGCTTCTCAGAATTACGTGAGAAACTTTTGCTACGCCAACTAAATGATTATTTATGAACGTCTCCTAACCAGTTTGGTTTTAAAAGGTCTTATTCAACTGACCAGTGTATTTATGTTTTGATGGAGATTGTATTTAGCTATATCGAAAATAAATGAACTATTTACAGTTGTTTTTTGGATATAAGCAAAGCACATGATAGAGTGAATCACAATATTCTATTAAAAAAAATTAGAGTACAGGAATATTCTACCATATGTTTCAAATTTATTGAAATTTTGGTATACACACCAAACACACTAGAAAGGTGACCACTCTTAACCCTCCAACTCTCGTTCAATTGCTTTGATTTCTTGCCTTTCTAAAATTTTCTTATCTATCCATAATAGAAAATTCTTAAACACCCCTCTTCTCATAATCTTCCTCCAGATTGTCGGTATGGGTTCTGCAAGGGACGCTCTACTGACGATCTTCTTGCATATCTATGACTCTTGGTCATCCTGCTTTCGGGATTTCGGTGAAACTTTTGCTAATCCGCTTGACATATCAAGAGCTTTTGATAGAGTCTGGCACAAATCATTAATTTTGAAACTGCACTCCTTTGGTTTCTATCTTTCTATCTGTGCCTTCACCTCTAATTTCTTTTCTGGCCGATCTATAGGTGCGGTTGTAGATGGCCACTGTTCTTCTCCTAAAGCTATTAACAGTGGTGTTCCTCAGGGTTCTGTCTTGTCACCCACTCTTTTCTTTTATTTATCAATGATCTATTAAGTCGCAATTCCTGTCCTATCCACTCCTATGCCGATGATTCCACTCTTCACTTCTCCACCCGCTTCCCAATGCAACCCCCTCAACAGTTGCTCCTCGTTTCGTGTAGAACGGCTATAGAGCACCTGACCTTTGATCTTTCTGCTCTCTCTGAATGGGGCAGCGAAAATCTTGTGTTTTCAATGCTTGAAAAACTCAGTTCCTCCATCTGTCTACACGTCACAACCTTCCACACGACTATCCGCTTACCTTCAACAATACATAACTCAATTCTTTCTTTTCTCTTAACATTCTTGGCGTTTCCTTTTCTCGTGATGTTTCCTGAAAAGATCACATACATATACTCTCTTTCCAAAACAGCTTCTAAGAGGTTAGGTGTGCTGTACTGGCTCCGCAGTTTCTTCTCTCCCGCTCAGTTGCTGTCTATGTACAAGGGTCTTGTCCTTCCTATATGGAGTACGCTTCTCATGTGTGGAGTCGCTCAACACACACAGCCCTACTTGACCGGGTGGAATCAAATGACAGTTTTAAAATTTTATATATTTGTTCTGACATTAATATATTCACAATACTCTCATCTGAATATGCCCTTGGAAGCATGGCGGTTTTTTAGGCAAAATTAATGGCATTCAGTTTATTTATTACAATAATAATAATATAATAATAATAATAATAATAATAATAATAATAAAGCATAGAAAATGAAATTAAAGGTCGTTAATGAAGTTAGTATACAGTATTTTAAATAGGTGATTACAAAATTGATTACTATGATAAAAATTGCAGTAGTGAGTAGCATGGCCGCAAAAGGTTAGAGTGCAACTGCAATGCAATATTGATCAAACGAGTGCCAATGCTACCCCCCCCACCCACCCCTTACTGCAAGGTGCCAACCCACTCCCCTCCAGTGTGCAAAAAAAGGGGGAATCTCCATAGCTGCAACAAGCTGGGGAGTCCACCTAACCTAAGAGAGAGAGAGAGAGAGAGAGAGAGAAAGAGAGAGAGAGCATCCTACGTCTGCGAGACACAGACGCATAATTGGAGCTCAGGGTAACATCACTTGGCTTAGAACTCGAAATCCGCCAGTGGGCAGTTGGATCAGAAGAATTAAAAGGCATAAATGGCCTATATATATATATATTAACCATCGAAAGAATTAAAAGCGCACACAAACGCACATACACTCCTCGACTACATATACGCCCATAGATCCCCTATTATTACTCACACACACACACACACACAACGTATATAAACAGATGCATGTAAAGTCCCAATTGCAAAATATATACGAGTATGCCGAATAACTACCACACAAAAAAGAATACGTCAACATAACCATGATAGATTTTTAGGAGCTCATGGTAAGCTCATCTCACATGGTGAGATGAGGGCTACAACCAATCGTCTAGACCTTAAGACCTCTCAGCAGTAACAGTGTTACACAGCCGTTGTTGGTAGACCAATAACGGACCAAAGCCGCCTTATCCACGGCTTTTACTTACCAGTTCCTGGTAGACCAATAAAGTCTCTAAATACGACCCAATTAACAGCCAAAGCTATTAAGCATAAACAAATATGTTTATGGAGCTAGGGAGTAGACCGACAAGATCTCAAAAAAGTGTGAAGCTACTATTAGAGCTTCTCATGGTGGAAAAACACGACAAGGCCAATTTGACGTTGGGTGAGCGATCTTTTAAACAAAAAATCGAATATGATACTCTAAGTTTAATAAAAAAACAAATCTTCACCTTGAAATACATATTTATCCTTAAACTATAACATAAAAAGCATTAATATGATTTTTAAAAGGAAATAGAAATTAAATTAGGGACAAATTATTCATTTTTCCTCTTTTCTCCAATTATTTTGTTTCAAACTTAATAAATACAAATTTATCTTTAAGACACAATTATATCCTTAAAGTACAACATAAAAACATTAATATAATTTTTAAAACAAAATAGAAATTAAATTAGGGGTAACTATTTCATTTCTCGTCTTTTACCCAATTATTGTGTTTCAAGCTTAATAAATAGAAATTTATCTTTAAGACACAAATATATCTTTAAACCATATTACAAAAAATATTAATATAACTTTATATTAAAAATAGATTGCATTTCGGGGTAACATTCTTTTTTCCTCTTTTACCCAGTTATTTTGTTTCTGGGTTAATAAATACAAATTTATCTTTAAGACACAAGTATATCTTTAAGATATAAATATATCTTTAAGCCTTATTACAAAAGAATATTAATATAACTTTATATTAAAAATACTTTGTATTTCGGGGTAACTTATTCATTTTTCCTCTTTTACCCAATTATTTTGGATTCTCAAATTACTTTTAAAACACTCAAAAAAGAGTTTGAAAGTCTTTCCTTAGTAGGATATAATTCAATTTATAAAAAAATCTGGTAATTTTATCCAATGAAGATATTAAAATCAAATGAATTTACGCTTAAAAAAATTTTAAATCACATGCTGATAATTTATCCGCTTATTTAATCATTTGAAAAATCTGAGGAATGAATAAGTCAAATTTGGTAAAGACACGGCCCCCAGAATTCTCGGCTCGTCCAATTACAGGCCAACGGTCGGAGTATGAGAACGAGCCCATAGTTGCCAGTTGGTGGAAAGCCTCTCCCACACCCTACAGCCACACCCAAATTCACTGATAGCCAACAGGAAACTCGCGAAGCGAATATGGGGCTTCTGACGGGTGATTACAATCGGGAACCTTGCTCATAAAAAGGGGGCCTTTTCAGCTGGAACCCACAGCAGTTATTTTTATCAACGAGTAACCACACATTCTCTCGTCATGGACGCCTCCAGTCAGACAGACTTCTACTCTTCCCCACAAGTGTTTGAAATAGGGGACCGGTCTGCAGGGGCAACACTCGAACTTTTCGCAGCGATTGATGGAGGAAACCTTCTATCTGCATAAAACGTTAATGATAACTGCAATGATCCTCCGTTTGAACCAGCAGAAGACTCTACCGTCGAGATGTGAGTATAAGAATTTGTGTACCCGTATTTCTATTTTAGTTTTGTGTCCTATATTTATTCGTGAACTTATTTATTTTAGTGTTCCTGAGAATACCATTAAGCAAAGCTCTCGAACACCATTCTGTTTCCTTCGTGGTTATTTCATATATATATATATATATATATATATATATATATATATTATGCGATGAAGGTGTCCTTTGAAAGTGAAATTTTATTTTAAGCGTTTGTTTCCCTGTACAAGTTAACTTAAAAATTTATAGAAAGTTCTACAGGTAGGGTTTTAGAATTACTAAAACTTTAAAGGTAGGGAATTCCTGCTGTCCCGGGCTCGAGACCCGGTGATGGTAGGCGATACGTAGTATGGATAGCTAGGCTAAATGTATTTTCGGCGCTGTAAATTAGTCTACTTGTAACTCTTCATATATACATATATATACACACTATATATATATATATATATATATATATATATATATATATATATATATATATACTCTGCATGTTTTTTTATGAAAAACAAATGGGTTTTTATTAAAAAATATTCACAAAATGTATGAACTAATCAAGTTAATTTAAAATTACCCTTTCTCCTTAAAGGTTCGATGATGAACTGACACATGCTTTAAAATCTTTACGTGATAGTTTTGAAGAAAAGCAAATACCCGACGGCGATTGGGAGATTGAAGTTTTGCCGCGCAATCAACCGAGGGACCTGAATACGGTGGTCGAAGTATTGGCTCATATCCGGTCCAACGAATGCCAGGTCGTTGGGAAATTTCTTTCTGTTTCGGTTAAGAACAAGAAACAGTGTATTTTTATCAATTTATTAAATGGTAGAAATCATGTTTTATAAATTAGTAAAATTTTACATCGAACTTAAATTAGTTATAAAATTAGTGTCCGTTACATTTTAAATAAGCTACGGAGCACAAGACTAACATTACTGGGGACATCTTATATTTTACATAATGTTGCAATTATACGTTTTCTATATATATATATATATATATACGCGCAAAACATCATACAAACACATCAAGTGCGCACAAACGGGAAACGGTATTTTATCTGCATGCATACCATTTCATCATTCAACTCAGTGTGGTAAGGTTGAATAATTTTTAAAAAATGTAAATTCCTTTCCACGTATCATGTGTATGAGAAATGAAGGGCAGTACATGCGATACGTATTACTAAAGTATCCCTGGAATCGGTAGGGATTCCAGACAATTTCGGGGATATGCAGCTGTTTGAAAAATTTTACAATAATAGTGTCGCTAAAAGGATGACTGCCCAGTGAATTGAAGTAGTATATTATTTCCCTATTTTTAAAATAGATAGCTATCCAATAAATCCCTTCGCCCCCAGTAATGTCTGTATTTACAATAATTGCCCGCATTTTCTCGTAGTTGGCAATTTCAATGTTTCATTCTTCGCACACACTGATAAATTTCGATCGTGTGATTCGATCACTTTTTATTACTTTCTGGAGTGTATTTGCATCTATTTTAAAGTTCTGTCACTACACTCTTGAAGCGGCAAATTTCTATTAGAGCTTGTGATTCGATGTATACTAGTACATTAATGGGCGCGTCTATAGCCTTGGTGAATTCGAATTTGACTGAGATGTTCCCACTCTGCTGTGGACTTAAGTGTGTATTTACACTAGCAGATAAGTCAGGAGTGATGTCAAACGGATAAAGGTTAAATTGATCGATGAATTCGTTCTGCGTTACCCCAATTCCAAGCTCATCACAACCATCAGCAAATGGGTCAGATTGCTATATGCTCTCGCGCAAAGCGGGAACACATATTTTCCATTCACCGAAGCGTGTTCCTGCATTCCAATTAACATCCTTTTAGGTAGAGCCCACAGGGTGATGTTTTCTATCCGTTTCGAGGCTAACCCTGCGGGTACCTTGTATTGTTTGATCTGTACTCTGTTATATGGATATTTTGCTGTTGCGTCTAGTAATTTTTTTAAAATTTCTATTTGTTTTGGTGAACTTAGTTTTACTCGCCGTACGCGAAGGTGTTTCCATAACATAAGTTTATGCAGATCTCAGGATTCGTGAGGGTGAGCTTTAATTTCACATCTACCCCATTCATAAGCAGTTTCTCCTGGAATGTGAAGTCTGTATGCAGGCGTCCAAAACATTCGTATATCTTCCTTTTAGAATTTATACTACTTTCGTCTTTCGTCTGATAATAGCCCTCGGCAGTTAAAAAGTTGTCCTTCGCTTCTTTTGAAAAGTTAAGAACATTTTCCAGATAGGGTCGTAGATGATAATAACCCCTTCCTGCCGAGATGTTGACCTGATTTAAAAACACATCACACTGGCTGAATATGAAGTGTAGAAAGTTGGTTTCGGGAAATACAACATATTTATCTTCGCAGCCCAAAAAAACGCCTTGAGATTTGAACATCAATAACTTCAAAAATATGCAGTTCACACTTTCAAAATTTACGTATCTTTTACCTCAATCTATTGTTAAGGCATAAAAATTTCAGACCGCTATATAAAATACTTTTTCCACAACTGAGGGAACAATGAGGTATGGTGAAAAAAACGAACATCCTAAATCCTAAATGTGTATAGCTGTACCTGGCAACTATTCTAAGACTTGTAGTAATTTCCGTTGCCTATGGATAATCTGTTAGTCTCTGAAAAGCGTCAGATGATATAGGATACGCCCATCTTAAATACTGTTTTTTAAACTTACCCTTGAAATTATGGTTCTAACTAACAGTGAAAAAGCGGAAATTGAAGTGTTTCTTGGAAAAAAGATGGACTGGGGCAAGAATTTTGAGGAATTTTCAGGAGTAACTTGTAATGTTACGTCTGTGAATAGAATAATTAAAAACTTAAAGCAACCGGTTGGACGGCAGGGAAGCGTGGAAATGATGAGCCTCTCTCAAGAGGATCGACCTGGGTGACACTGCTCTCAGAGGAAAATTGCAAGAAATTTAGGTATCAGTCGAAGTTCCATACAAAGATTGCAGAGAACGGTAGGACTTAAAGCATTTAAAAGGATCCATATTTGAAGACGTGACAGTAATGTAAGAGCTAAAAGAAAAATTCGTTGTAGAAAATTGCTCGACAGATTTTCGTCCAATGATGTTAAAAAAATAGTTTTTACAGATGAAAAAGACTTCACCATCGAGACTGCTCGAACTCCCTGAACAATGTTGTTTATGGTCGGCGTAAGAAAGACATTCCTCCATCGAGGCTTTACCACCAGACAAATCGGATTTCCAAAAAATCATGGTATTAGCTGGTGTATCGTGGAATGGAAAGATGAAAATTCATTTCATTTCAGAAAATAAAAAAAATTAACTCAGAAACCTATGTAAATCTCTTAGAGGAGAATCTTTAGCCTCATTGTCGGCGTCTGTATTATGGAAACGATTTCATACTCCAACAAGATGGTGCTACAGCTTATACTAGGAAGTTCACACAGGATTATCTACAACAGAATGTAGTCAACTTCATTGGAAAAAACGACTTGCCCCCGCAATCACCTCATTGCATTCCCATGGATTATTACATATGGAACACACTAGCAGAGAAGATTTATGAAGGCCAAACAGAAAAGTTTACAGAAATGCAATTAAAGAAAAAATACTCGAATGTTTGGACAAAATAACATTAACATAAATCAGAAAATGTATCATGTTGTGGAAGGAAAGGTTAAGATTAGTTTGTAAGCAGGACGGCGGACATATTGATCATATTTGTTGAAGAGATGTGAATAATAAAAAATTTTCAGTTTATGATATTCGTTTTTTTCACCATACCTCATTGTTCCCTCACCTGTGGAAAAAGTATTTTATGTAGTGGTCAGAAATGTTTATGATGGCTAATTAATAGATTGAGGTAAAAGTTATGTAAATTTTGGAAGTGTGAACTGCATATTTTTGAAGTTATTGATGTTCAAATCTCAAGGCGTTTTTTTTGGGCCACTCGATATATTGAGATATTGGTTAAGAGATTAGTCGCAACATTCACATAGTGAGGTTTGTCATATGTAGTGCTCAAGCTCTTCCCTCTATGATTAGGTATGTGAGCGATGCGCAGCAGACGCGCCTGGGTATCCCCAACAAATTGGTGCTCCACGATGTTTCTGTAAATATAGCACAGGTCTGGAGATGGATAGCCATCGCCCAATTTCTCCAATTTCAACTGATACATTAGGTTGAACAATTCATGTTGTGCCTCGTGAATGGTATCTCTTTGGAGGGCTGCGCCATATCAGCCCTAGTGCATAATTGTGAACAGCCCTTTGTTTTTAATATTTGTGTCAGCCGTTGATTTTAACATCAACGTGTGTGCAAGCGTGTCTATGTTTACGACTTCAAAAAGTACATCAGGGATAAGGTATGACCTTTCAAGACTTATTTATGGCCCTCACAATGTCCGAGGGTGTGTCATATTGACCAGGTCCGGGTGTTACTTTTGAACTGTAGTAGTATGCCCCACCGAACAAGAATGTTCGCATAGCACCATCTAAGTTTATGCCTAATTTTTCACACTTGTCGAGTCTTCTAAGAACCAGAAAAATGTTCTGTTCCTTTTCTACAGTTAAAAATTTGGTGGATAGCTGAAATTCACATATTCCAACCTCATACGACTCACGACCCAATTCAATGGGCCCATGGAGTTCTGTTACAAAGTTGGCCAGGGTGTTGTTAGGATGTACAGACAGAGAAGAAGAGGACGGGAGTGTGACATAGAAGTGGTTAGGTGCCATGTTGCATACCATCTAAGCTTCATTATTGTATCAGCTTTTATATAGGTGTTGAAGCTTTCTGGGTACCCTAGCCATTTCACCAGGTACATTTTTTTCTTTCCTGAACCTTCGCTGCCTAAAATTGTTTACATTTTAAACACCTTTTTTCCTAAATTAAATGTCACTTTCTGCAACTCCTCGCTGTAAAAGCCTTCAATTTCTTCCCCATTCAAATCTTCAACGTAATACAGCATTATCTCGCCTATAGGTCTCATAGCCCTAACTTTAAAAATCTCCGTGTCTATCCTTGCTCAAATCCCTTCGCGAATTTATTCCCGAACGCGACAGTCTTACATAATCATTGATTTTGAAACGCGCAGAGTGTGGTGGTATTCTACGAATAACTCTTCTCACCTCATGCTCAGTGCGCGTACCTCTTTCTAAAATCTCGTTAGGTGTTGTCCCAATCCACCGGTGGTGTGAAAGGTTGTATGATGAGGCCAGCGACCCCAGAATGTCTATATATTTGTATGTGTTTTTATGCGTAAAATAGCGATGCATGCGTTCCTTTATGGTACGTTGAACTCTTTCAGCTAATGAAACCTTATGTATAGAATTTCTAATGTAGTAACTGATATTAAACTCAGCCAGCATGTTCTGGGAAGCTCGACCTATAAATTCTTTCCTAATATCCGTACAAAAATAGCCAGGAAGCCTGTTTCCTTTCAACATCAACGTTTTGGTGGCTTAGGCAACAGTTTCAGACGATTTATTTTCAGGGGAATTAGCTACAGATATCTTGAGAATACGTTTATTATAAATAGGATGTAGCGATGGCCATCATTAAATACTGAATATCTTTGCATGTCTGTTACATCGGCTTGCCAAATAGAGTCAAGCGAAGCCACTGTTGTCTTGGCTGTTTTAAACCTTTTTCTCACCTGCTTCTGAAGTGTATAAGCATCCTGCTTCCGCAAAAGTCTCTCAACATCTTTGTTTCCCTACTCCATCATTGTAAACACCTCTGTACAATCTATCAACACCTCCGTAAGAGGCTGGGCTACAAATGCCATAATAACGTCTTCTTAATATGTTAGCCATTTGCGTATTTTAGAGGCACGTGGAGAGGATGTAGGACAAAGTGTCGACGGACAAATTGTCGACGGACTAAATGTCGAACGGACAGAGTATCGAACGGACAGAGTGTCGAACGGACAGTGTCGAACGGACAGAGTGTCGAATGAACAATATATTTTAAAAATTCAAGGTTGCAGAATAAATACATAAATGAGATACAAATTTATTATGATTATTAAAAATGAGATACAAATTTATTGTGATTAATAAAAATTGATTAAAAATTTATTGTGCTTAGTAAAAATCATTTTTCAAAGGAAATAATATTAGTAATAATAGAAGGCAACGTTTTTATCAATCAATTTCAAACTATTATAAATTGTGAGCTATTGCTTTTAGATAATCTAATCCATTTTGAACGTCATAACTTTCAAATATCGTTTTTAAACGCTGATTTATTGAAGTATATTTCTTTTTTTTTTTTTCAATATTCCTTCACTGGAATGTTTGCTCTAAAGCCATTTCTGTGCTTGCTTGCTCCAGTCGAATTTTATTAATTAGCTTCGCTTCGGTAGGGTGGCTAATCATGACCCTTCTCTTGAAGGCATTATGCCAGCCTTCAGGAGCGTTATTTGTTCTGGGCAGATCGTTGGCAAGTCTCTCATAAACTGACCATAAATCAACTTCAAACCTAGGTTTTCTCCTTCTTCCTCGCTGAATAACACCTAGCCATGTAGTCTCAAAATACTGCAAGAATTCTCGTAATGTATCGTCAGTTTCTTCATCAAGAGATCCCATTAGATCGTTAAAAAGAGTATATACATCATCCGGTGGAACAAATGCAAGTGCTTGGATTTTTTTTATTATCAATGCATTTGCTGGCTCATTATACCAATTTTGCAGCCCTAAAGATTGTATTTTTCTCCACAAACATTGGCCGAAATGGAAATAACATCCATAAATCGCGGTATCTGGAAAGATCTTCTTAATGCTGTTAATAGCAGAGCGTTCAAAATCAACAGTAATTGAAATGGGGTTTAATTATATATCCATGTAAGAAATTAAATATTGTATCATATGTGTTCTCATCTTTTTTGGTTGTGACACAATATACAAGGGTAAAGTCTTATTTTCTGCAACAATAGCGTCAATGGTGTAAAGCTGCTTACTAATAGGGGCACAATCAAATGTACCATCACTAAACCATCTTCTCTTTGTTTCCAGAATACTGAGATTTTTTGTGGTAGAGTAAATGCTAATTTCTTCATTCTTAAATAATAAAAATTGTTCCCTTCTTGTTGTTATAGTCAAATCTTCATCTGCAGACATTGAATTGCGCGCTCTTCTTATTGTGCGTGCAAGAGATTCTTTTTGGGTAATATTCCACATACATCGACAGGAATGTCATTTGTGTACTTATTAATTATAGTGGATGTTATTTCTTCAGAACGTTTTGCACTTTCTTTCATTGTTTCTTTCACTTTAAGAGCATCAATGTGGACCATCTCAGACGGATGGCAATGATTTTTAGTAGAAGAGATTGTTTCTTCAATCGTTATACTGTAACTCTACCGCTGCAATAACCACGTTTTTCACATCTCCAAAATATTCTATCTTCGTTCTTTTTGTCCACTACATAAACATATCCTTCATGTATGAGTTTCTTTCCTCCCATGTTTTGTTTGTTTTAATGATTTCCATTATGAAAGGGTAATACTTTCTCAAAAATTCACAGATTTTGGACACTAACTTGATCTGCACTTCTCAGACACGGTGATGAATCGGTTTTCAGACTACTCGTTTTTAACCCTCCGTCTGAAAAGTATTATCTTACATCTGGATTCTGAAAAGGAAGTCGGGGATAATGAGTGCTTGGAAGGTGAACTATAAACTTTAAACTATATCCTAACTTTCTCCTTTATCTTCTCGTATTTCTTTTTTTTGTTTCTTTATATGTCTTTCGAAACTCTGGTAAACTATAAACTTTAAACTATATCCTCACTTTCCCCCTTGTCTTTCTCTTTATTTCTTTTTCTTTGTTTCCTTATATGCCTTTCGACACTCTGTCCGTTCGACACTTCTTTGTCCGTTCGACACTTTGTCCGTTCGACATTTAGTCCGTCGACATTTTGTCTGCACTCCGGGGAGGGTTGACCGTTGTTGTTTGGTCTCTTCTTTCTCCTCTTCAGAGATACTACCGTTTGGGGTGATGGCGTGCTCAGTTGTGGCATATGCGAGGATTGTTCCAAATCTTTAAACCTGTTCAATGTTCATTTCTTATCAATGTTTTGGGTACATTTATTTACCGTAGTCTTGCTTTAATATGTTTCCATCCTGATGGTGAGGGTCAATCCCACTTTCTCACCAGATCGTGGACGATGTCAGCGATATTACAGCCCTGTACATTTGTTCCTTAAACAATGAACTCGCCTGTATTGGTCTACTGTGTGATGGGGTCCTCACTCAATATATTATAAAAACTTAAGCCTTTATTCCTCAATGTAAGTGGTAGACTGCTTTTTAATACATGTTTGATAAGTTGTGGGGACGCACCGTTATTCTTTGGTTGTTCAGCTCTAACGTCGGTCCCAGTTCCTATATAGCCATGTTCATCTTTGTCCGCGTTGCGCCTTACAACCAGGGGGATCTCTGTCGGATGCTTATAATTTTCGTACTCATGAAGAAACTTCTGCAGAGCTTCTTCGTATAAGATTCTTTTCTCATCAGTTAATTTTTCAGCCTTTAATAGGTCTAACAATTCGCTTTCCATTCTTTTAAGCCTGATTTTACGGGGTTCTAGAACCGTCTCTGGACTCTTTGAACTTTGCAGTGAAGCATACACCTCATGTGGAATCACGACCAGTTTCTTCATTATATTAATCTAGTCAGTAAAGGTCTCAAAACTGAAAATAAGAAGGGGAGGAATGATCTCCCTCTTTGTACAGTAATTCGTTTTTTCTTCCCAACAGTTTGACTTTTATGATCGAGTGTGAGTATTATGTTCTTGTAAAGACGTAGGCGAGCCTTCTTAGGGGGTTTCATTGGTACATTACATTTTATAACATTAAGAGACATTTCACAGATGCATTTTAAAAAGTCCGAGTCGATATTTTTAACAAACATCTGCTACAATGCCTGGGACAATTGATGATAGATTTTTATTAATTCATGGTATTTCTTTAGCCTCTTTGTCATTCTGGAATATACACCGTTTCAGGCGCGTTTGGGAATATATTCGTTCTTAGAAGCACTATAAACATGTTTCGTGGGTGAAGATTACAAAGGAAATATCCGGAACGTTGACTTGTAGCTTCTTTATAAACTTCAAAAAACTCCTGACCCATATTCGGGGATATTTCATTGGCTAATAACCCAATTTGTGACACATCTCTACGTTGTGCGAATAAGACTAGATATTGTGTATTTAATGACACATCGCGCATGTATCTTTTTTGAAAAATAGATTCTGATTGATGAAGAACACGCTTATGTTAAGACGGTGAGAGAATACTGTAAATGTCTCGGCAAACGTTTTATCCATTTCTAACATGAGATCATCAATTACAATGACTGTATGTTCATTTCCCTTTAACGAATTAACGTCATATACACTTTTGTGGAACAAAATTTCATCTTGGTACTCGTTGAACACTGACTGGTACATCACTATATGCACAAATTTTGAGAACATCTCCCCCTTATCTTTAATGATTTTAAACATAAACACAGTTTTACCATCCTGTAGGGCTAGATATAATACATGTGGATGGGCTCTTGAACCTGAATTTTTCTACAGAATCCATTTCAAACACGTCACACCCCTAAGTGGAACATTTACAAAATATAATAAAAATTTAAGTGATGTTCCTTATATTCTACAGTCTTGTTTTTCCTCTTCTTTCACAGAACCGTGAATGATGTGTTACAGCATCATGTCCCCATCATCGATATTACAGATGACCCCGATGACAGTGTAGTTGTGGTTACATACTCCACTCCCTCTGACGAGCCCACACCAGCGACCCCTGTAACATCACCACACGAAAATTCAAAGCAGAGGCATGATGAAGAGCCTTCCACGTCAGGTATAAAACGTGCCAGGAGTGCAGCGGTTGTTAGAAACCCAGTAATAGAGCCCCAGCCCTCTACGTCTTACGACGCAACCCCCACACTAGCTCCTTCTTCAAAAAAAATACGTCCCCTTATTCCTGTTCAATTCCGGACACATTCTCTACAACAGCAGCAGCAGCAGCTTCTCGTACTGTGGAAGGAGGTATAACATTCGAACTGGTGCCCACCGCCACCCCCACCCCAGCCCTGACTAGAAATCGTTACGTAGTCAGGGTTGACCCTAGAACCCTGTTTAGCAACGGTTTTGAACACGGTCTGCGACGCGTAGTTGAACGTGTTGTGGAGTTTGCTCTTCAGACCGCGACGAACGTGAAGTCAGGACGAAGCTGTCCTTCGGGTTCGGGTCAGATGATGGGCATGTAGATGATTTTTGGATAGTAATAGTGACGGTGACGGTGACGGTCCAGAGCTGGGCACTTGCGGTTTTTTTGCGGTACTGCGGTACTGCGGTACTACCGTGTTGGTCGGTACCGCGGAAAGTACCGCGGGAAATTTGAATGCGGTAGCGGTACTGCTGTACTTTCAGCGATCCTTTGCGGTACTGCGTTATGCGGTACCGGTTTGGTAGTGCGGTAGTAGTACCGCAGTACCGCAGTACCGCAAAAAAACGCGCAAAAAAACGCAAGTGCCCAGCTCTGATACTGTCTGTAATACCATTCAGACGCTTGGCTGTTGTAGATATAGACTATATTTTGAGCCGTATAATGCAGACCTCTGAAAGTAGTACAGCCTTCAATATGGACAACTTCACGGTAGATATTGACGTGTGTTCCGTGTTGCGGGTCGTAGTGCCACACCTTATACTCTTAACTTCAATTCTCCGGTTATTTACAGAGAGCATATAAACGCCGAGGAGGTTGCGGCTTTATAACAACAGTCTTAGCTCATATGTTCACTGTGCTAAATACAATCGCGCATAATATCTGGCTGCCTACGGTTGTGCAGCGTGCCCGGAAACTTGCTTCAGATTGCAAGCTCGAGGTTGAGTGTAATATGGGTCCTGAAGAGCTGAGGAGGGTAGAGCAGGAAATGAATGTTAGTGTAGTTGTATTTGGAATGAATGATCGTCGTAGGACTGTGTATGATTTTAAAAGCTGTGTGAGAGATCGTGCAAGACCTCTACTTATTTTAGGATTGTCAGGAACAATGTATCTCCCATTTCGTAATATAAGGACTCTTTACGCTATTTATGATAAAAGTCGAAAACATGGAAGGCATCATGATTTGTGTAAGGGATGTCTCAAGTTTGCGAATGATGTAGTGAAACATTGTAAGGAATGCCACATGGTATATGAACAGTGTAAACGCTCCAAATGTGAAAGTCGTGTAGTTGAAGCTGAGAAGAGGGAATATAATGTGTGGAGACGTACATTTTTCAATAATAAATGCGTTGAGTTCCATAAGTCAATTGGCACTTGCAGGAAAATGAGAATCTGTGAATGTGATATGTTTCATTTGATGGATAATTGCGGGAAATTCAAGCATAAATGAAATGAAATTCACTGTTCTACATGCCATGAGAAATATGAGGCGGATGGAGTGAAGCGGGTATGTTATATGAAAGACGCTAAGCCTAAAAATAGACCTTGTATAACTGTGTACTACGATATAGAAACAGATACGGTTACTGAAACCAAAGCGGTTATCCAACATGTACTTATAAGTCAGATTATCTGCGATGAGTGCGTGGCGACTGAGTGTGATTTGTCACAAATGTGGTAAACGGACAAACGTTTTTAAAACGATCGCCCACGACAGCTCTGTGAAACTCTTTGTGTCCTGTATTGTCAAGTTAGCGGACAAGTTCAAAGAAATGACTGTATATTCTTGCCCATAACGGGGCAAAATTTGACACATAATTCCTTTATAAGGAACTGCTTGAACACGAGTCATCGGAGATATTTACAGGAGACCCCCTGAAAAGGGGAAACACACTTATACAAATGCAAATAAGAGGTAATGTTCAGTTTAAAGACACTTTATTATTCAACCTTGTAAATTAGCCAAGCTACCCAAGGTGATTGGCGTAGCCCCGAAGTTTCAAAAGGGTATTTCCCTTAGATTTTCCTCACTAGCGACTTTTTAAATTACGTAGGACTATTTCCCCGAAACATTACTTTAACTACGCCAACATGAGTGGTAGTGAGTGTGAAGATTTTGACCGCTACTACAACAGTTTTAATGAAGATAATGCTCACAATATAGCAGATGAATGTGATCGTTATTGCGTGAATGATGTATGCGTGCTTAAAGTATGCCTTCAGGCCTTTAGAAGGATGTACATAGATCGGTTCAACTGCGACCCGCTGCAAGTCGCAACCACGATCGCCTCATTGTGCTTTACTGTGTTAAAGAACAATTTCAAGCCTAAAGACACCTTAGCCGTCATTCACAGAAATAATCCCCGCAGCTATGGGCATAAGGCTATTTACTGGCTCATACACCTACAACAGCGGACCGGTGTATACATAAAACATGCCCACAACACAGGGAAAGTACCCATTAAGGTCATTGGTCGTGTTTTTTGGGTTGATGGTCTAAGCGAAGACCGGGTCACTGGTGAGAAGACTTGTACTCCTTTAACGGTCGCTGGTGGCATGGATGGCCACGTTCTGAGTGTGGAAACGTAGGAGATATCCATGGTAGATCTGCCGACAGTTTTGCATGGACCCGCACCCGCGATCAGATTATAGGCTCCCAGTTCATTCACAAGATCTTGTGGGAGCATGAGTATGATGCACGGATGGAAACAGATGGACAGTACCGCAAAGAAATAAACACTCTCAAATGCGGTGATAGCCTATTTGGAGGACGTACAAACCCTCTCAAGTTATACTTTCCACCTACGGAAGGCGTGAAACTCAATTTCTACGATTTCTGTTCTTTATATCCCTACGTGATAAAGAATAATCCGTACCCCGTTGGAGCACCTGAAAAACTGGTGGACCCAGCCCTGCCCACCATCGAAGAGTTCTCAGCAAATTTGATCAAGAATTATTTCGGTCTTTCTTTCGTAGACGTGCTCCCCCCTCGTGATTTATGAATGCCGATCTTACCCGTCGTTATAGATCACAAGCTCATGTTTCCCCTGTGTGTGATGTGCGCAGAGGAGAACAATGGGTTCTGTAATCATACAATCCCTGAGCTGTTCCTAGCCGTTCGCCATGGCTACAGAATATTGAAGATATATGAGGTGTGGAGGTTTCAGAAGCTACCCAACCTTTTCACGCTGGATATAAATACTTTTTTGAAGGATAAGGTAGACGCAGCGGGGTATCTGTAAGGGGTTGAGAGCGAGGGTGAAAAATCGGTGTATATTCAGCGCTACCGTGACCGTGAAAGGATACCACTTGACGGGACCAAATTATTAAGAACCCTGGCAAGCGCTTTAGTGCAAAGTTGTGCCTATATAGTCTTTGGGGAAAATTTGCACACAATACAGGTAAGAGGAACGTTCATTTGGCCCAAAGTTATAACGAGGTGTGAGATTATGTCAATGACCCCGATTAAAAGGTCATGGAGATCGTAAATGTAGGTAATACGTACATAATAAAGTACATCACCGAATTGGCCACAGATACCTCACGTGTTACAAACATACCTGTAGCCAGCTTCACAACGGCATACGTACGCATCAAGCTTTGAGGACTGCTGCACTCTCTTGGGCGGAGGGTGCTCTACGCTGACACAGATAGCGTAATATTCACAGCGAGGGAGGGTGAATACATGTCGCATATTGGGGAATTCCTCGGAGAGTTGACTGACGAGATCAATTGCATGGTCTCATCCATAGACGAGTTTAATGCCTTTGTATTACAAAAAGGTATTTATAAAAATCTTTCAGTGCTAAATCTAAACAATCGAAGCTTACCTAGGAACTATAACTACTTATTGGTCCTTTTGAAAACTTCTGCGGTCAAATTTAGTGCTATAATTCTCACGGAAACCTGGTTAAATAGTAGTATTAAAAACCTATATAATATAGATAATTACGTTGCTTATCATTCTGTAAGAGATGGTCAGATTGGTGGGGGTATCTCTATGTAGGTGCATCAAACTTACGACTTTAACGAAGTATTTTCTCTATGTAATAGTGACAATGAAAACCTGATTGTGAATATAAAAGACAAAAGTAATGTATATTCTGTCCATGCAATATATAGACCACCTAATACTAATATTAATAGCTTTTTAATTCACTTAGATAACATGTTATGCAACTTTCATAAATCGAATGCCATAGTTGCGGGAGATTTCAACATCAATTCGCAATCTGAAGCAATCTCTCATAAATTTTTAAACTTAATGAATTCTTTCTATCTTAGTCATTCTATTACCAAACCCACTCGAGTCTGCAGCTATGGCAATCGAATAACAGAATCTACGATTGATACTATATTCGTAAATAGCAATGCCCTCGTAAATTCTGGAATTATAACCACTAACATCAGTGATCATTTTCCTACTTACGCTATATTCAATAACATTGTTCAGATTGCGGACAAAACAACTCTTGATTACAGAATATTCTCAGAGGTTAACAAAAGAAAATTTATTGGGGCTGTAGAAAATACTCGACTTGACTGTGACGAACCTTTAAATGACCCAGATCATATGTCTCAGTTCTTCTATGACACCTTATTCCATATTTTTAATATTTGCTTTCCTTTAAAGAGAAAAACAGTTTCGCCCAAAAGTTTCGCAAATCCACGGATCACTCCAGGAATTATTACTTCAATAAAGAACAGAGATAAATTATTCAAATTGCAATTGCAGAGCAAAATTCCTAAAATACAATATACTCAATATAGAAACAAATTAACTAAAATAATCAAAATTGCAAAATATAACTATTATAACAATCAGTTTTCCAAACATAAAGGAGACATAAAAAACACTTGGACAACCATAAACAATCTTCTCGGAAAACAAATTAAGAAAAATTCAATAGAGAAATTAAATGTTGATAATAAAGAAATTACCGATGATACTGCTATTGCAGACTCTTTAAATGCACATTTTACTTCAATAACGGATAAGCTTCGCTCACAATTAATAAATAATGATCACTCGCCTCTAGAATATATGCCACCCAGCCCACTAAATTCATTTTCTTTTGTTCCTGCTACCTCTACTGAGGTCCAGAATATTATTGGTAAATTAAAAAATACAAAAAATAACATTCATAACATTCATTCCTGTACCTATATTGAAACTTGTTAAAGATAAGATATCTGTAACTTTGGCTAAAATTATCAATCAAAGTATTTCCAAAGGAATATTCCCATTAATGCTAAAAACTGGTTGTATAACACCCCTTTTTAAAGGGGGTGATCCCACACTAGCAACAAATTACAGGCGGTGTGTTCATTATCTGTGTTCAGCAAAGTTTTTTAAAAAATTGTAAAAAGTAAAATGCAGCGATATTTAGAATCCTACAATTTATTATCTCCAAATCAATATGGCTTCCGTAATAATAAAACAACGGAAATGGCTGTTTTAAATCTTATGGAAAATGGAAATATAGCTAAGGAGAACAAAGAAATAATGATATCAATATTTATGGATTTGAGTAAGGCGTTTGATGTAATAGACCATAATATTCTACTTAATAAATTATATTGTTACGGCTTTATAGGAGCAATCAGTGATTGGTTTAAAAGTTATTTGTCCAGTAGATATCATTTTGTATCAGTAAATAAGGTCTGCTCAACTAAAGCGCTTGTCAAACATGGTGTGCCACAGGGCTCAGTTCTGGGTCCACTGTTATTTTTATTATATATAAATGACCTTCCACGTTCATCAGATATACTGAACTTCATAATGTTTGCAGATGATACAAATGTCTCTTTATCTTGCAAAGATGTTAATACAGCTAAGAATATATTTCATTCAGAATTCATCAGTGTAACGAAATGGTTGACCACCAATAAACTCTTCCTAAATATCAGTAAAACAAATTTCATGATTTTTACTAATAAAAGAAATGTATATCTTGATGAGCTTAAAGTTAATGAAATCGCCATAAAGGAGTGTACTGTAACAAAATTTCTTGGTGTAATGCTAGATAAGAATTTGCAATGGAGTGATCATGTAAATTATATCGCGAAAAAGATTTCAAGGAGCGTTGCTATAATGTTTAAACTTAGAAATGTAGTCCCTAAGCAAGTTTTATTGACTCTTTATCATACTCTTGTTCTTCCTTATATAACATACTGCACCCTTGTTTGGGGAAACTCCGCTAACAACGCATTAAATGTTATCTTTGTCATCCAAAAATGAGCAATGAGGTTATTATCTGATGCTGATTTCCTTGATCACTCTAGTGCATTATTTAAAGAGCTAAACCAACTAAAGCTGAACGATATAACCAAACTGGCACATTTTATTTTTATTTACAAGTGTAAGAACAAAATCATTAATTTGCAATGGGTAAATAGATATTTTGTAACTCATCAAGAAATCCACTCGTATCAGAGCAGAAATAGATCAAAGCTTGTTGTACCTCAATTTAGATTGTCTTCATCTCAAAAACTACCCATTTTTATTGGATTGAAACTATGGAATGACTTGCATGCCGATATAAAACATATTGTGAATGTAAATTTGTTTAAAACCAAGTTGAAATCCCGATTAATAATGGCATACTAACAAAAATCTAGGATTAATGTCCACTAATATTGTTTAATATTGTCCATTAATATTGTTTAATATTGTAATACATGTTTTAGCTATTAATAATATTTATTTACTTATTTATTTATTTATTATTATTAATTTATAACAACTAGCTGCTTATGTTTAAAAAGAGCCCAGTAAAGCCTAAAGCTTAAGGGCCAAATTAAATAAAATAAGTAGTTGAGCTTCACAATTATTCATGTCATTGTAAATTGAAAAAAATGTATTTATTTTATTATTATTAATAAAGGTTATTCTATTCTATTCTATAGTGCATACGCTGACTCCTTTGTATCAACAGGTCCAAAAACGTATGGGGGTACACGGGTGAGGGTGAGGGGAAGAGGTGAAATATATCGTGAAGGCGAAGGGCCTCACGCTTAACCAGGCAAACCGTCGGGTCGTTAAATTTGACTCGCTGAAGGAGCTAGTGCGCTTAGAAAATGAGGATGACCAGCCACCCAAACTGATTGTAGGGACCCACAATTTTCGGGCACAAAAGCTGGGCTGTGTGAAGGAACTTAGGGGTACGAGGGTGTGCAGTAACTCCTATAGGAAACGATACCAGGTGCCTGGCACCTACGACACCGTACCCTTTGGGTTCCGTAGCTCATGAATGTATTGATATATAGCTATATACAGTATATATATATATATATATATATATATATAATATATTATATATATATATATATATACACACACATATATATATATATATACACACACACACAATATATATATATATATATATACATCATATATATATATATATATATATATATATATATATATATATATATATATATTACTGTATATATATATATGTATATATATACACACACACACACACACATATATACATCATATACATATATATATATATATATATATATATATATACACACACACACCTATTTACTTATTAAGGACGCTTATTTTATTTATTATGTATATTTGATTATGTTTATGAAATATATCATGTTTCAATTAGGGTTTCATTTTCTCCTGTGTGTGTGTGTGTGTGTGTGTGTGTGTGTGTGTGTGTGCATGTGTGTGTGTGTGTGTTGTGTATGTGTACAGGGAAAAAGTCCTAAGCTCCGCCCACTGTAAGATTAATCAAAGGTTACGTGACTCCTACTACTACCTGGGCATATCTCTACCCCTGCGTACTCAGCTGACCGCTGCAACCCCTGGATCTCAGACGTGTACTTGAAGAAATCTCACGTAGACGGAAAATAGTGATGGCTACCTTTGATATTGAGTGCTCGACGTTTATGAAGTGGTATTCGGTAAAATCGAAAGATGTACTGAAAGACTCCCTAGTTCTCCTTCCTTTGAGACTTTTAAGGCTACAGTGAACCATGCCAAGCGTGAGGAGCAAGAGGTTCAAATACTCTATGGATATTCTAGCGAGAGCATTGCAGGATTTCGAGGCACAAATGATGTAATGGACTACGTTGTAGGGTGAAACCGTATAAAAGCGTACATATACTGTGAAGTGAAAGAAACAACGCGTGCAGAAGAGAAGCAAAATGTATGGGTAGTGAGTCTTGTTGATGAGTTGTGTGACAAGCGGTATTATGTCATGCAGGATCACACTGAGTACGCGTACCCTGCGCTGAGAATGTAATTTTGTCGTCACCATGGATAAGCTCAAATACTTTTACCACTGCATTCATATATATTATGACAAGTTTCGCAGTGAGGTTGTGGCTAAAGGCCTGTGTGAGTTTTTAATAGAATTTAGAGACGAGTATCGCTTGCTAGGCAAAAAGGATAAATGTGGGCGCATGTTTCTCTCAAATAGTGCACCGGAGTGTGAATAAAATGTGTTTAGTTCGTGACAATCATTCTGAACAAAAATATCTAGTGCGCAATCTGGGGAGTGATAAAACATTAAAGACGATATTACTCCGTGTGTCGGAAAAATTCTGATTGCCCGCTATAATGGACACAAGTATTCACATTATTCTTTCATGCTGAAACAAGCTCGTACACGAAACATTAGCGTTTGGTATGACTCACCCGTGTGACTCGTTTCCCACACCTGTCTCCGAGCCAAACCGCGCACTTGCTTCTCATAGTCATCTCAGAGCTTGACCCGACTGGACGTGCACTCCACGCAATAGAATACGATGTAGCTTCCTTTGAGCAGCATTCTCAATGCCGTATACGATGCGTCCGTGACGAAATCATTGTTTGTGTTCAAACGTAAAACCGGTGCCATTAACTATATACTTGAAACGACTTGTAGACAAACAAACTCTGGTAAACGGAATGTTGTTATTTTAATGTTGAGGAGATGAATAGAATCTTCGTGGCAGTTGAGAAATGGAGCGAGGAACGTTATAAAATACTTGCAGGTGTAGGTACAAGAAGAGAACAGATTAGTGATAACCCCTCATATGCCATTGTTTGTACGTTGTGTATAAATAGCGATCAGCCATGCATTGATATACGACTGATGTGGAAGAATGCATCAGATAATAACGTTCTTGCCTCCACGTGAAACCGCTTCAACCGCGACAGAATGTTTGAAATCGTCGGTTTCCGCAAGCTGAAGCCTATATTAGATGCACGTGTTACAGCTATGCTTTATTTTGATACGGTTCTTGAATACGCATACACCGCTTTGCTCGACGGGTTTACCGAGTGTAGGAAAGAACATGGCGAGAATGGTCTAGAGCTGGACGCTTATTTAAAAGGTTTAGACTCTTCCAAATATCATGAACTTTGGTACAAAGGACTTGAGCGGTACAGGGCTGAGCTCATCAACACTGTTCACCCTGAAGAATTGTTTCATTATAATGAGCAGCTGTCGTTACGATTTAGAAGATTATTTCAACTGCCGATATGCGTTGTGAAGAAGAGTTGGCGATTGAAAAGCTCGGATCGGTAATAATAAACCCTCGATTGGAAAGGAATGTTTATAAACTTGAAATTAATGATGATGTTGTGGCTAACGACGCCCTCTTTGTGCGAGCTTTTGATTTTATTCTGTCCGTGTTTAGAGAGAGTGATAATTTGCCAACCAATTGTAAAGTGGGCACAAAAATGGTATTGAACGAATTGAAGACCCTTTACATTGAACACAGGCACCCGCACACTTGAGTGGTGAAATAATGTTAAATCGTATTTATTGCATAGTAGAAAGCAACAATGATGTAACTGTAGACTCGATCACGTGCGAGTTTAGTATTTTAGTTAAGCGCAATAGAACATAAAGTGTACTTATTTTTTGTATATTATTTGAAGTTTATATATATATAAGTATGTATTTGCTCGTACATATATTAAATGGATATATAATTTTTTTCTGAATTATTACGTGTGTACACGTATGTATTTTCTCGTGCATATATTCAAGGGGTATATAGTTTTATCCTGTACTATTATTATTTTTGATCTGATATATAAGTTTTGCTGTTTATAATATATATATATATATATATATATATATATATATATATATATCCTATATATATAAGTGTGTATTTGCTCATACATATATTAAATATGTATATAGATTTCTCCTGTACTAATATTATTATTTAGGAATGTATATATTTATATATATCGTTTAATGTGTATAGTTTTGGTGTACTAGGGGTATTCAATATATTTTTCCCCACCCTCTTTTCTTAGCTAAATAATAGGCCATGGGGCTGAAATGTTTTTTGGGCCGTAAGTTTCAACTTTCTACGCTTCGCATAACCGAAATTTTCCAGTTTGAACCTCCCCTCCTTGTATAAAACCTCTTTTAAATGCCCTTGTATAAAACCGATGGTTAACGCAGTTTCGAAAATGGCGTCTGACAGTGATGTGCCTCGTAAACAGAGAGCTGTTATCGAGTTCTTAACCGCAGAGAGGGAAACAGTTGGAAATATTCACAAACGTCTACAAATCGTTTACGGAGATGGTGTTATTGATCGAAGCACAGTTGGACGCTGGTCTAAACGTGTGAGATCATCGGAGAGAGGTCGGCTGTCACATCTCACACTGCGCAACGTGCTAACAGCATCATTTGATCAAATCGGCGCGTCACATACAAGGAGCTATCACTGGGGCTACGAATTAGTGAAAGAAGTGTGAATACGATAATTCAGCAACTGGAATACTCAGAAGTGTGTTCACGGTTTGTTCCTCGTAAACTGACTGAAGATCACAAAGCCCAAAGAAAAGAAATTGCTTCTGAGTCGATGGTTCAATACGAAACAGATGGGGATGACTTCCTTTCACGAATTGTGACTGGAGATGAAATTTGGGTACACCACTTTGAACCTAAAACAAAACGCCAATCCATGGAGTGGCATCACGCAGACTCCCCACGCAAGTAAAAGTTTAAAATGGTTCCCTCTGCAGGAAAGGTTATGGCCACTATCTTCTGGGACATGAAAGAGGTGATTCTGATGGATTATGAAGAAAGGACAAACAATCATCTCAGAGGCATATATTGCTACCGTACAGAGACTCCAGAGACGTATAAAGCGAGTTCAACTGGAGAGAAAACTGGAAGACGTCCTTCTTTTGCACGATAACGCAAGACCACCCACAACAGTTTGCAAACAAGAGAGGCAATCACAAAAATGCGCTTGACTGTGTTACCCCACCCTCCATACAGCCCGGATCTGGCACCTTCAGACTTCCATTTGTTTGAACTAATGAAGGATGCTATTCGTGGAAGAAAGTTTCAGAGTGACGATGAGGTTGTTGAGGAGGTTAAGAGGTGGCTCCAGCGGAACCCAGTGGCCTTTTACCAGCAAGGAATAAAGGCCCTTGTTTCGAGGTGGAGGAAAGCTGTAGAAAAGGATGGAGACTATGTGGAAAAATAAAAACTCATAAAAAAGTATGTAACGACTAGTGTACAAAATTTCTGGAACTTACAAGGAAACTTTGAAAAAAAAAGGCAGGGCAAAATATATTGTGTGGCCCTCGTATATTATTTTTGAATGTATTTATTTCCTATATATTTCATGAATTATTTCCCTTAACTCCTTTAAATAAACAGAATGATGTAATGGTGTTTTATTTAATTATTTTATATATATATATATATATATATATATATATATATATATATATATATTAAAACGATATTAAGGAATAACTGGGGAGATGGGAATATATATAAACAATGCGCCTTCATTAAATATATATATGAATACACTATACCAAATGGCTGGTTAAGCCTTTTAAGCCGAATGACGGATTTCTAAGCCAACTGTCAAGAATATCTCCATTAATTAAATAAATAGCGCAATCTGGCAGGTCAAACGTTATATATATTATATATATATATATATATATATATATATAAACACATATGCCATCTACGCCTTCTAAGCCATATTAAGCCTTCTAAGCCATATTAAGCCTTCTAAGCCAACTGGCGGATTTCGAGTTCTAAGCCAAGTGATGCTACCCTGAGCCCCCATTATGCGTCTGTGTCTCGCAGACGTAGGATGATCTCTCTCTCTCTCTCTCTCTCTCTCTCTCTTTTACCTTCCTAAGTTAGGGAAACCCCTTTGGGGGGTGAGCCCGTCCCACTTCTCAAGGGGGGATGGGATGGGTGGCATTGGCATACTTTTGATCAATATTGCACTGCAGTTGCACCCTAACCTTTTGCAACCATGCTACTTCAGTGAACTTATACATCAGTAGGAGCTAATGAAGTTCTTTTCTAGTGATTTGCAAAATACATTTAGTAATGAAGCCTGGCTGATACGCACTGGAATTGCATTCCACACATCTGCTCCTTTGAAAGAGAGTGCATTTCCTGCAGTTTCTATTGTATTGTTGTGTTTGTTATAAAAACACTTATATTTTTAATGGGAATAAAGTATCTTTTGACTTAGACGATTTTACGCTTAATATTTTAAATTACCTTAGCTGAAGGGTAGCAACCAGCCACTTGAGTTTGTTGGTTGTCTTTTTTAAAAATGTTATCGTTTTTGTTGTTACATCATTCAGTTTCAGTTCAATCAGCGACCATTTACTGTAAGTTGTCCTGTTTTCTTCCGAATTGGAAAGGCCCATTATATGGGCTGAAAACGTTATTCGGATCTTATTTCATATTTTCTTGCGGTTTTTACTTTTTTTAAAAAGTTTCTGTGGGTATTGTAGTTATATATATATATATATATATATATATATATATATATATATATATATGTGTGCGTGTGTAAGTGTAGACATAATAACTTTTCAAATATGGCTGGGTATATAGATTTTGGCCAAAAAAAAAAGTAACTAAACTAGGAATATATGTTATATATTTTCTCCTCATAAGTTATTGCATCGCAACGTAGGAACTGAGTTTCCTTTCCTACAACAGAAAGGATGCGGTTTTGTCCACAAAAAGTATAAAAGAGAAAAACAGCAAAATGTTTAAAACTAATGGCAAAAGGCAAACTTTTAAAATGAATGTAGGACAGAATTCTTTGTTTTATTTCCCAAATTTATTATTGCGAAAAGAAATATATAAAGAGATAATGCTCTCTAAAACCTTAAAGTAAAAGCACTATGCCTTTTTTTCAATATTGTCACAATCACTTTATGATGTCTCAATTCAAGTTATTGGATTTCATCGATTTTCATAAAATTGTGAAAAAGCGCTTAGAAAAGAGAATTTTAACTTATTTTTGTGAGCTGATCTAAGTTAAAGCGAACGATCTGTCAGGTTTTCGTGTGTGTTTGTTTTTGTTTTGTATTATTATAACGGGTGTCCCATTCGAAATGAAACAACTTTGAAACTCTGTAATTTTTAAAGTATTAATGTGAGAATGTTGAAACTCTGCCAGTTACTACAACATATGCATAAGTGTTTGTTATAATGTTTTTTGTTTGTTTCAGATTGAATTATGTTTACCCCACAAGAAAAAGCGAAATGTGTGTTGTGGATAGCCGAGTTGAAGTCCCCTACTCTGGTGCAACGGCGATTCCGTACAACCTTTCACAAGGAACCACCCACCAGAAGAGACCTATATGCATGGACCAAGAAATTTGAGGAGACTGGCAGTGTTCTAAAGGAACACTCTGGAGGGCGAACAAGATCGGAAGGAGATGTTGAACGAATACGCGGCGCCTTTGGTAGTAGCCCGAGAAAGTCCATCCGTCGTGCCAGTGTCGAACTGCAGATTCCTCGTTTAACTGTGCATAGATTCGTGCGCAAGCGGCTGCAGCTCTATCCATATAAGCTTCAAGTTGTTCAGCATATAACATGTGAGGATCTTAACAAAAGGAAATATTATGTTATGCACAATGTATCTAATATATCTAAATATTATAATTCACATATATCATATGAAACTTTATGACATTGACTATTTACTGTGTGAATATTACATTGTTTGCATCATTCAATAAAAAATTATAATGTTTCAAAGTTGTTTCATTTCGAATGGGACAACCGGTATAATGCACCAGTTATCATGGAAAATTTTAAATCCATGTCCCAAGAAACCAGTGTGACATCTCTGTGTCAGGCTCATTGGTTATGGCAGCAAAATCTACAAGCAACACACAAATTTAATTAACTACTAACGATTTTGTTCATTATTAATTATGCTTACTTATTACAAACCATTTTACTATGGCGAAGCAGCGCCATCAAACACCAGTAATTTGAATTTTCACTTTTTCACTTTCAATGGGCTGCTAAAGAATACAAATCACAGTGATTGGGAAATAGGTTCGTGAATTTAGTGCATATATTTTTTTTTTAAATCAAGTACTGGATTTCCTAATAAATAACACAGGGTGCTTTGTATAATACGACAAATTATAATTATTTGATTTTATCAAAACATTTTTACTGTATTTTACACTTTCTTTAGTATTCTCTTTTCACAGCTGATAATCAAGTGATACTAAGCTCCGTCAACTATTGCTATGAAGCTCATGCGTGTTTTGCAGAGTTTGATGACATTCCTTAGGAAATCACACACTATACGTGTCATCTACTTCCAAGCTCGAGCCTGTATCTGACATTAAATGTACTTTCGAATTATGAATTATTTGAAACGTACACAGGAAATACTCGACCTTCAAACGTACAGTACAAAAAATGCCCGAGAGTACATCTGGGGTTAAATATTTTTTTGAGTACTCTTCTCCCTCGTAGTACGTAGAAAGCACAACACAAAACGAGAAGCCAGTAAAAATTTATAGGTACAGTATATGAAATCTAACTGAATTCCCTGAAATTTAATTTTTATAATACAATTTCTTTATTTAAATCCAACTTAACTACCATTCACGTAATATATATATTATATATGTATATATATATATATATATATATATATACAGGGCGTCCCAAAAAAATGTATACACATTTTAAATACTTATAAAGGCAGTGTTTATTAAAATACATTTCATTTTCAAAATGTAATAGAATCTACAGACATTATTTAATTGTTTTGTCAACGCCTGTTTTCAAACTGACGTCCGTTCTGGTCCAGGCACTGCTGATAACGCGAAGCAATGGAATCGCAAACATCACGAAACATTTCGTTTGGTATTTGTGTGCATTCTCGTTCAATGGCTGCTCTCAATTCAGCGACTGTTGCAGGTTTTATAGCGTAGACTTTGTCTTTTAAGTATCCCCATAAAAAAAGTCTAGTGGTGTGAGGTCTGGTGAACGCGGAGGGTATTCTACGAAACCCCTTCGTCCAATCCACATCCACATCGTGCCAAGTACCACTCGTAATACTCCACTCTTCGGTCCGGATCATCTTCATTAATAGCATGGACTAATCTTGGAATGTAACTTTTCCATTGACAGCGCTTCAAAATGCGTTGGAACGACGATTCTGAAATTCCTATCTCACGACTCGCTTGCCGCACAGATTTTCTTGGACTTTGGTGATACGTTTCCAGTTACTCTCTTGCTTTGTGGGGCTTGTCGATGTCCGTGGTCTTCCGGAACGCTTCTTGTGACATTCTGAACAATTCCATCGGCTTCAAACTTATCTCTAATTCGAGTGATGGTAAGTCGCGTTGGTGGATCTGTTTGAAACTCCCTCCTAAACTGTCTTTGCACTTCAACTGCGTTTTCACACTTCCAGTAGCATTTTAGAATGAATTTCCTTTGTTCAAAGCTTAGTTTGACTGCCATTTTTAATTCTAATGGGTTTAACTTGGAAAGAAAGAAACATCAATTGAGCTACCAGCTGTTAAGGTGTGTATACATGTTTTTGGGACGCCCTGTACATATATATATATGGAATAAATATTAAAAAAATTTCAGTTACCGGAATCAAATCAATGAGAGCGAGAGTGTACTTATTCCCATTTACACCACTCGATATTAGAAAGCCCACTTGACATATCGGATATTTATACTGTAGCTTTGCTCTGCAGGGTGTTCGAAAAGTCCAGTCACCCCCTACAAAATGTACATGTTGTAATACCAATTTTATTTTTGTGATTAATTGTATTTATATGTGGTAGGGGTAATTTAAGAAACAGGTCACTAGCCACAATTACTTTAATTACAGTAAATACAGTTACTAATTACAGTTACTAATCAAGAATATCTGTGTGTGCACCATCATTTTCGTAACAAAGGATTCACAGGTTTCACAGGTTCACAGGTTCACAGGTTTCATAGCGTTTTTGCATATCTGTATCGCTTAATTCATTAACAAATGACGGGCGGTATGGTTTCATGCCGAGATCTTTTGTTATGTGATCTCTCATTGTGGACATGGGTACTGCAAGTTCTTGTGATCGTTTCCGAAGTGATTTTTTCAGTGAACGAGCCACCGATGTAATCACACCTTCACACTGTTCTGCTCACGTTGTTCATCTTCCCGACCGTGGTCTGTTCTTGATGGATCCAGTTTCAAACAGCTTTTCCTCCCAGCGTAATACCGTCTTGTTTGGCGGTGCAGCCTTTTTGAATCTTGTGTTAAAATCATTCTGGATCTTTTCCGTTTCATGTACTGTTTCCGATTTTGTTGTAAAGAAGATATTTAATGTAGATTTTTACGCTGATTTAAGACATGTAAGTGTTTTCTTTTGGAGAAATGAGCGGCTCGAAAGTTAGGTTAGGTTAGGTTAACTGAATGCCCGGTTAGGTTAATTGAATGCCCGGTTAGGTTAATTAATGCCCGGTTAGGTCAACTCTATGCCCTTGACGATTGGCTAGGTTAAATTGTGATATTTTCGTTAAAACTAACGAAAATATCACGACTTAATCTAACCAATCATCAAGGGCGTACAGTTGACCTAACCAGGTATTTAGTTGACCTAACCTGGCATTCAATTAACTTAACCGGACACAAAAATAACGGTCGAAATCTATTCACACAAATACTTAGTGATATAAGCCACTATTGCTAAAGAGTACAATAACTCTTGTATTAGTTTTCAGTTGTATTGTTATAGTTTTTACCTAATACAAAATTACAATAACAAACATAACTTCTGAACCGCTCATTTCTCAACAAAAAGAATTACATTTCTGAAATTAGAGTAAACATCTACATTAAATATCTTATTTTCAGCAAAATCGGAAACAGTACATGAAACGGAAAAAATCCATCATTCTGGATATCATGCATCGTTTCGCCAATATGTGACCTTTCATGAACCCGTGTGCTCATCACTATCCTTTCCTCCAACTCTAATACCTGGAAAAGAAAAATTTCAATGAATCACATATAAATTCAATTAATCACAAAAATAAAATTGGTATTACAATATGTACATTTTGTGGAGGGTGACGGGACTTTTCGAACACCCTATACAGTAGGGTGGATCGATTTTACATTTTTTTCGATTTCCATATTCTAATAGAGACAAAACCTTGCGCATGCATGAGAAAATAGCCTCTGCAAAATCTTAGCTTAATAGGTAATCATCTTCTGCCCCCGGCAGAGCGATGAAAATCATATTTTAGTAGTCAAAAACGTATTTTAAACCCTAGCCTAGAGTCATAAAATTTTGCGTGTGTGTTATTTCATGCCTAAGCAACGATATAAATGCTATGGGAAATAACATATAAATGCATTATTTAAGACAAAGAGCCGATCTAAAATATGTATAATATGCATATTTTCAGATCGCTCTTTGTCTTAAATAATGCATTTATATATTTCCCATAGCATTTATATCGTTGCTTAGGCATGAAATAACACACACGCAAAATTTTATGACTCTAGGCTAGGGTTTAAAATACGTTTTTGACTACTAAAATATGATATTCATCGCTCTGCCGGGGGCAGAAGATGATTACCTATTAAGCTAAGATTTTGCAGAGGCTATTTTCTCATGCATGCGCAAGTTTTTGTCTCTATTAGAATATGGAAATCGAAAAAAATGTAAAATCGATCCACCCTACTATACAGGGTGTCCCATAAGTCCGGCATCATAGGAAAAATAATTAAAAAAGGCAAAACAAAAGCTTTTATTTACAGAACGTGCTCAATATGTCCACCATTGTTTTCAATACACAAATTCAGACGTGATACCCACTCAGCAAGCACACGGTGAATGATGTCAGGAGTAATGGTGTTACATGCCCCAATAATGCGCTGCCACAAATGTTCAACACTCCTAATTTCTCTGCGTATACCAGCGCTTTCAAGTGGCCCCAGAGATAAAAATCTAGTGGCGTGAGATCCGGGCTTCTAGCTGGCCATTCCACAGGCCCTCGACGTCCTATCCAATGACCAGGGAATTGTTGGTACAGGTATTCCATTACTTGGGTGCTGTAATGTGCAGGAGCGCCGTCTTGTTGGAACCATGTTGGGAAATTTCCTTCTTCGTTCAGGACACTGGGAAATGCTTCTTCCTTGAGCATACGTAGGTAGGTGCCTCCAGTGACATGTTCATCGAAAAGAGGGGGCCTATGATGCGATCCTTCCAAATGCCACACCATACTATCACCCGAGATGCACCTTGTTCCTTTGAAGAGGTATACCAGTGAGGGTTTTTGAGACCAGTAGCGGGTGTTCTGTCGATTTACCTCACCATTTCCATAAAAAACAGCCTCGTTACTGAACAAATGGTGGACGGGAAATTAGCATCCCGAGCATATTGTTCCGTAGCCCATTCACAAAATTCCATCCGCCGGTCGGGATCATCTTCGCTTAATTTCTGTAGGATCTGAAGTTTATATGGATGCCATTTGTGAGCCTGAAGAATGCGATGGATGCTACTTTTCGACACTCCTGTCTCGGCGGACAATCGCCGAAGAGACTTACTGTATTGGGACTTCTTTTAAAATGAGCCAGGATAGCAGTCGCTGTATCATCGTCAGTGGACCTCCTAGAAGGTCCACTGCGTGGTTTATCTTCTATGGATCCTGTTTCCTTAAACTTTACAACAAGTCTGCTAACACAACTCTGTGTTATTGGCTCGCGGTCTGGATGCAGTCTGTTAAATTCAGCAGCGGCCTCTCTTTGACTCCGATTTCCTCTGAGTAGAATTATCTGGATTCGTTCTTCCTTGCTCACAGACATTATGGCCTGTTGAAAGAGAAAAATATGAATTATGGTTTGTAGAAATAGAAAAATATGAATTTCAGCTATGATGCCAGACTTATGGGACACCCTGTACATTACAACTTTATTTGTATTTAAAAATGTAACATTTAGAAGATATAAATATAAAAAATGCATTTAAAATAAACTAATATTAATTCTCTTAATTCTCGGTGGACGAATTGGATTGGTTATGAACCTTAACATTTCGTAGTGAAATGAAGTGGCATTGCGTCTGGTAAGTGGTTAAATGGAATACGAATTGTAGGTTCCTCCTATCATACGACCTTAGACGTTGGAACGGATAAAAATAATAACTTCGTTTATTTAGTCTTAATAGTTTACTGCACGTGTGTAATCTGAAATTTTCTAACAGAAAATTATTAACGTAATAAACGCAGATGGATAACACAGATCACTTCCAATACCGTTAATTTTTTCCAATTCGGCATCGATGTATTCCGGACTGGCGATCCTAAGGGCGCGGAGAAACATTGAAGAAAAAAATGGCCTTCTTAGTGGGGGTGTCATGTCCCGAGTAAAAGTGTACGTAGGACAAATTGTTTGTTTTTTTCTGATGGATACTAAACTTAAAACCTGGGCTTTCCCTATGTACACGCACATCCAAAAACGGGATTGAGTTGTCTTGTTCCACTTCTAAAGTAAACTTAATGGAGGGGACTTGATCATTTAATTGAAGGAGGAAGTTATCTAGGTCACGATTCATGGGCCAGATACACAAAATATCGTCGACGTACCGCAACCAAGGGATGCCAACCCCCAGGATTCTCGGAATGTAAGTAATTTCGAAAAACTCCATATAAATATTGGAGAGGAAGGGCGACAAGGGGTTGCCCATGGCCATCCCAAAAATTTGTTGATAATACTCGTTATTGAAAGTGAATTTACAGTCTTTGATGCAAAGCTTATTAAGCTGTTGTTTTGAATTCCTTCAGAACAGATTTAGATAAGAAGGGTTGAACGCTAAATTTTTGGTAAACTTGTACGCTACTCTAATAACTTTTATTTTTCAATTTATTTTTATATATATCGAACTTAAACAAGAAGGGCAGAGTGCTAAAACCTGGGCAGATTTCCAGTATAAATTTGTATTTTTTTTTTATCTATAACATTGGTTGGAAACAATTCATTTGATCTTGTGCTAAAAATCGGTAGTTTTTCCTTGCAAATTTGTACGCTCCTCCCACAATCCTTTAATGTTTAATTTTTAGTTTTAATTCTCTGTTTATTGTATATATATATATATATATTTTTATTTTTTTTTAACCAATATATAGGCTGTAACTCTTTATGTACTTCAGTGTTCCTGAGGATGTCATTAGACGAAAGCGCTTGAGCACCATTCTGTGTTTCCTTTCCTTCGTGGTTTTATTCATCATATATATATTATATATATATATATATATATATATATATATATATATATATATTATATATATGATGCAAACCCACGAGGGTGTACACATGAGGTGTACTTCTGAATACACGAAAGGCCTTGGAATCATTTTTCTTTTAACTTGTGGGTTTGCATCATTCATTCATTTCAAGTGTTTAATTGTGAAATTCACCCCATATATATATATATATATATATATATATATATATATATGCAAACAACCACAGGGAAAAGGAAAAGGAAACACGAAGTCCGATCGCTTTCGTGATATATTCACATCTTCAAGGAGAAAAAAAAAATTTATTCTGTGATTTTAGTGCATATATATATATATATATATATATATATATATATTAGGGTGTCCCGTTAAACCCAAAGTTGGTCGGGTACAGCATTATCCGATGTAATATCGTGAAGTGGGCTACTAAGAATGCCAAAACAAGTTTTTAAAGTCCTATCTAAAAAAATCCTGCATCCCCAAGGGTTTACATTTTACACCCCCGATTCAGACCAAAAAATTGGCATTTTGACCTTTAAAAGACCAATTAAAGCTAGAAATTACATACACATTTTTTCCAATCTGTTAATAGGAAGCCCCAGAACCACGTCAAGGTCGATTGGAATCTCTCGAGTTTTTTTATATAGTTTTTTTTATTTTTTTCTAGTTTTTTGTTTGTTTTTTAGATTTTTTAATTTTTTTTTTTACTTTTTTGTATTTTTCATTTTTTTTTTTTTAATATTTTTTTATGAAAAATTGCATAAATCTCCTTTTTTAATAAAAAATTGCGTTAATCCCCCTTTTAAACTAATAATTTACCTAGTAATTACGAAGATTCTTTTTCTTGATTTCTTTTAAATGTTTTCTATGAAGTTCTGTGGTTTGAATTTTAGCTTGAAGCTCAGCTTCATCTTTAACTGTAGGAGCCAGATCAGTTATAAGCTTAATAGCCTTTTCAGCACAATCATTCACAACCTTCAAATTACTCACAAACTCTTCCATTTCATTATAGTTTGGATCTGAGCACCATTCTCCCACTGGCTTTGACAATCAACAACTTTCTAAATTCATGATTTTAAAGATTTTCCATGAATTGGGTCCTATCATATCCACCAGATGTATAAGTGGGTGTAGTTCTGGAACTTCTGGCTTTCCTATAATAATTTCATCTGGAACTTCAGTTCCCAATAAACGAGCTGCGATACTTGCTTTTGTATTCTCATCTAAAGTTTTACTAAAACGAGATAAAACTACAAGTTCTTGACTTAAATACCACTTGTGTCTTAAGAATGCATCTATTGCAGCAATAGAAACTTCTGGATCTACTTCCTGCCAGATATTAACTAGTTGCTTATAAAATCGCAGGTCATCGAGTGGTGCTTCTGCAGCTAATGGGGTCTTTAGCCAATAAGGGCCATAAACTAAAGATGTAAACTTGACAAATCTTCCAAATGAGTCTTTTACTGCTGGTTCATAGTTAAGCTGATCTCTAAATAAGACAACTTTATTTGAATACAGCTGAGGTGCCATGAATCTAGCTCGATGGCATGCTCCTGGTTTACGAAGATGTATCTTTGAAGGCCTGTGCCCCAACAATAAACGGTTTAATTCTAAATATTCTAAGTAATCATCTCTGAAATAATTTTTGTTCTCTAATAAAGAATTATAAATTATGTTTGCACTTTCTTTAATATCCATCAACAAAGGCTCAGTTATATTTATTTCTTTAGTTTGGGACAATGTTATTTTGGACCAGCTTTTCGAAAATTCTTCAAATATGGGATAATCGGGACCAGTGCTTTTTCCAAAGATGCATTGTCAAATTGATTTTACAATAAGTTCGCCAATGTGGTGACGGCATGCTAAATATAATAATGGTCTATTCAGATTTCTTTCTATGTAAATGCAAGCTCCTTTGTTAATATCTGTATTTGAGGCCGTCGTGTCAAATGACATACCTCTCACCTTTCCTGTGACCTGCCAATCTATAAGGAGCTTGAATGTAGCTTCAGATATTTCTTCACCAGTAGCATTTTGAATAATAGGTATCCCCAAAATTTTATCAATATCAGGAGATCCAGTAGCAGCAACAGCAAGCCTTTCTAAGCCTAAAATCTGTTTTGGATCCCAATGGACAAAAAGATGTTTTATATTGGTATCTTGAAATAATTCTTTGACTTCATTTTCAGTTTTTACCCTATTTTCTTGTTTTGCTGTATGAGTAGATGTTTTTGAAACTGCATAATCGTTTAGGTCTCTACCGCCGGCTCTAATTAAAGCAGAAATTATTAATGTAGCTGTTCTAACAGATACATTTCCTCTGTCTATATAACTGGCTACAATAGACTCTTTAAGTATATTTCTAGGTAGGTAGATAGGCTTTTGTTCTTTAGTTGTTTTTAGTCTTTTATTGAGGTTATCATAATCGTTAGAACTATCTCCCTCACATTCTAATTCCTCTATTTTCACTTGGGATGGTTTGCTTATTCTCTCTTGTTCTTTCTGACGTAAACGTTCATTGGTTGCTAGTCTTTTTATTTTATTTTTTATTCTTTGCTCTGAAATCTTATCTTTTGAACCCAGTGTAACTTTATATCCCTCTCTCAGCATCTTTAAAAACTCCAGATCTTCCTCAACTTCAGCTTTCCCTAACTTTTCTGAAAGAACTTTTTCAGGAAATGGGTGAGCGACATCAAATATTGTTTCAAGTTTTTCATAAAATTTCTTTACTGAACTTAGGTGCTCTTCAGTTTTTCTATATTTATGTTTCGTAAGAACATACCATTCCTGGTGCAACTTAAGAAGATTTGTAACGACATATTGTCTGCTACTAGTAGGTAAATTGCATTTATTCCAAAAGAACACATGGTCTATTACCATGCCAGCTTGATGACTTACAAGTTTTCCTTTAACAAGGGACTGATTATAATGAGGATTGCAAGCTTTAATATGATGGAAATATTTGAGTACTTGCTTGTTGGTTGGAACAGCTGCAGTCGTTATGGAGGCTATAGGTTGACCTAGAAAGGGAATTTCTGTTTTGCTTCTAGTTAATGGTTTGCTTAGAGCCATTTCATCAATTTAAATAGGTATTATGGTACCTAGATTTAGAAATCGCTAAAAATATGAAATAAGGGGGCTAAATTGGGCCCTAAGGGGCCCACATTTAGCATTGACATTTATAAAGTTAGTATACATTACCAGAAATGCATATCGAGTAGTAAATGTGTTTTACTTTTAATTAAAATAGTATATTTTACTAGAAAATGCCAAAAATGCCAATTTTTTGGTCTGAATCGGGGATGTAAAATGTAAACCGCTGGGGATGCATTAATATTTTAGATAGGACTTTAAAAACTTGTGGGGGCATTCTTAATAACCCACTTCACGATATTATATCGGTTAATGCTGTACCCGACCAATTTTGGGTTTAACGGGACACCCTAATATATATATATATATATATATATATATATATATATATATATATATATATATATATATAATATATATATATATATATATATATTATATACACAAACTCAGAATGGTTCCCTGAGAACATTATATGTTAAACACAAACCGTGCATGGAACAAGGAACTCTTCTGGGAAAATTAAATCCACTATAGTCCGAATAAGTAATGGTAAATGACAAACACCATAGTTTTTTTCTTTTTCATGATTTTAGCCCGACGTGGGCTAAAATCATGAAAAAGAAAAAACTATGGTGTTTGTCATTTACCATTACTTATTCGGACTATAGTGGATTTAATTTTCCCAGAAGAGTTCCTTGTTCCATGCACGGTTTGTGTTTAACATATATATATATATATACAGGGTGTACATAAAGTCAGGATCTATTTTTGTGAAGCACTTGGAAATTATATGGAATTCAATCATAAAATGATAAAGTGGTAACATTTATTAAATAGTTAAGAGTAGGATTCGACGTGACGCCCATCAGTATCCCTGCACAGCTCAAATCGTTCCGCAGCATTTCTAAACACATTCTGGAGCATTTGCGGGGTTATGTTATCTGCAGCAGTTCGTATACGTGTACGTAAGTTTTCAAGACTCTTAATCTTCGTCTGATAGACGTGCGATTTGATAAAGCCCCATGCAAAGAAATCTAAAGGGGTTAAATCTGGTGATCTCGCTGGCCAAGGTCTGTTGCTTCTGCGTCCGATCCAGCGATTTGGAAAACGTCCATTTAGATAATCCTGAACAATTTTGGCATAGTGACAAGGAGCACCATCATGTTGATAGACGACGGTACTAACAATCCTATCCCCGTCGTCTATCAACATGATGGTTCTCCTTGTCACTATGCCAAAATTGTTCAGGATTATCTAAATGGACGTTTTCCAAATCGCTGGTTCGGACGCAGAAGCAACAGACCTTGGCCAGCGAGATCACCAGATTTAACCCCCTTTAGATTTCTTTGCATGGGGCTTTATCAAAGCGCACGTCTATCAGACGAAGATTACGAGTCTTGAAAACTTACGTACACGTATACGAACTGCTGGAGATAACTTAACCCCGCAAATGCTCCAGAATGTGTTTAGAAATGCTGCGGAACGATTTGAGCTGTGCAGGGATACTGATGGGCGTCACGTCGAATCCTACTCTTAATTATTTAATAAATGTTACCACTTTATCATTTTATGATTGAATTCCATATAATTTCCAAGTGCTTCACAAAAATAGATCCTGACTTTATGTACACCCTGTATATATGATACACACAGACCGTGCATGGAACAAGGAACTCTTCTAGGATAAATAAATCCACTATAGTCCGAATAAGTAATGGTAAATGACAAATACCATAGTTTTTTCTTTTTCATGATGCTAGCCAGACGTGGGCAACGGGTCACTCGCAAAGAGGTCCCATAAATATAGCTTCCCTCACCAGCTATCTGCAAAGCAGATAGGATCCAGCTTTGGAACATGGATCTAGGGTTTAAAGCAGCCTAGCCTGCTACATTTAGAACCTCAATATAAGCAAAAGACTCGCTGCCTTCACGTCAGATTGAATATATCAAAGAAAAAGGGGTACCTATTATATTTTTAGCCAAAAACCAAACTTAAACCTCAACTGGCAGAATTGAGCGTCCACTTTTCAAGGCACATAACATGTCCGTTTCAAGATGGGAATGAACTCAGAATGGTCCCCTGAGTTTTTTATGATACACACAGACCGTGCATGGAACAAGGAACTCTTCTGGGATAATTAAATCCACTATAGTCCGAATAAGTAATGGTAAATGAAAAATACCAGTATTTCTTTTTCATGATGCCAGCCCGACGTGGGCAACGGGTCACTCGCAAAGAGGTCCCACGTCGGGCTAGCATCTTGAAAAAGAAAAACTATGGTATTTGTCATTTACCATTACTTATTTGGACTATAGTGGATTTAATCATCCCAGAAGAGTTCCTTGTTCCATGCACGGTCTGTGTGTATCACAAAAAACTCAGGGGACCATTCTGAGTTCATTCCCATTTTGAAACGGACATGTTGTGTGCCTTGAAAAGTGGACGCTCAATTCTGCCAGTTGAGGTTTAAGTTTTGGTTTTTGGCAAAAAATATAATAGTTACCCCTTTTTCTTTAATGTATTCAATCTGACGTGAAGGCAGCGAGTCTTTTGCTTATATTGAGGTTCTAAATGTAGCAGGGCTAGGCTGCTTTAAACCCTAGATCCATGTCCCAAAAGCTGGATCCTGTCTGCTTTGCAGATAGCTGGTGAGGGAAGTTATATTTATGGGACCCTTTGCGAGTGACCCGTTGCCCACGTCGGTCTAGCATCATGAAAAAGAAAAACTATGGTATTATTTGTCATTTACCATTACTTATTCGGACTATAGTGGATTTATTTATCCCAGAAGAGTTCCTTGTTCAATGCACGGTCTGTGTGTATCATAAAAAACTCAGGGGACCATTCTGAGTTCATTCCCATATATATATATATTATATATATACAAGGTGTTTGAAAACTTTCTGTACAAATTGTAATGGGGGATAGGCAACACCAAGACAAACCCTTTTCGTCTATAAGTGTATGTCCGCTGACGTCACCATTCTGCGCGTGAGGGCGCCGCTGCAATTGGCTAAAAGGTGAAGTGTGCTAGACTCGCGCTTGCCGCGGGCATTCTTAAATCGGACGTAGTACGCGTAACATGGAGCGCTTCACGACTGCTGAGATGGCTGACATACATGTGGTATATGGGGCTGCCAATGGAAACGGAACAGCTGCTGTGAGGTTGTACCGACAGCGCTTCCCAAGCAGACGTGTGCCAAACCACCAAACGTTTGTGCATTTGCATCGGCGACTGCGAGAAACTGGAACATTCCATGCAAACATGCATGACACTGGTCAGGAGAGAAACGTGCGCACTCCTGACATGGAAGAAGAAATCCTACGGCGATTTGAGGACAATCCAAGCGCAAGCACGCGAGGTGTTGCACGTATCCTCGGTGTGAACCACGACCTGGTCTGGAGAGTGTTGCACGAGCAGCAGTTACATCCGTTTCATCGTCAGAGTGTCCAGGCATTACAACCTCGGGGTTACCTTCTTCGTGTGGAATTCGCACGCTGGTTTCTGCAGCAGACAGCGGTGCAGCCTAATTTTCCGGCTTATGTGCTGTTCTCAGATGAGGCCTGTTTCACACGTGAGGGTGTGTTTAACATGCACAATTCTCACATGTGGGGGCACGCAAATTCACATGCTACACGGGTGCATGCTCATCAAGAACGGTTCGCCGTCAATGTTTGGGCGGGTATCGTCCATGGCAAGTTGATTGGGCCGTACCTGCTGCCTGCCCGACTCGACGTCAGGAGTGCGCACGTTTCTCTCTCGACCAGTGTCATGCATGTTTGCATGGAATGTTCCAGTTTCTCGCAGTCGCCGATGCAAATGCGCAAACGTTTGGTGGTTTGGCACACGTCTGTTTGGGAAGCGCTGTCGGTACAACCTCACAGCAGCTCTTCCGTTTCCATTGGCAGCCCCATACACCATATGCATGTCAGCCATCTCAGCAGTCGTGAATCGCTCCATGTTACGCGTACTACGTCCGATTTAAGAATGCCCGCGGCAAGGGCGAGTCTAGCCCACTTCACCATTTAGACAATTGCAGCGGCGCTCTCTCGCGCCGAATGGTGACGTCAGCGGACATACACTTATAGACGAAAAGGGTTTGTCTTGGTGTTGCCTATCCCCCATTACAATTTGTACGGAAAGTTTTCAAACACCCTGTATATATATATATAATTATTAGGGTGGTCCAAAAATAAAATTTTGTAATTTTTTACCTCCACATGGTTGTTGCTGTGCCTATATCTATCAAATATCTCCATGCCAAATTTCAGCCTAATTGAATGATATTTACTGGTCGCTGTGAATTTCATTTTACTACTCATTTTCTCATAGATTGATCTTCTGGGTTAAAAAATTAAAAAACAAGGGCAAATACGAGTTTATTTGCTTGAAAACAGATTAAATCTCAAAGAAAACGGCTTATTTTTTTTAGAAAACAGAATAACTCTTAAAGAAAACTAATTTTTAAAGAACAAAAATGATGTTTGATAGAAAATTACATTTATCATTCGTTTATAGTATACATCATTACTTAGATTAACGCTTCATCACTGACTCCTTCGAAGACGATGAATAGTCTTGGCGATGTTTTGCTTTGTTCTTCATCTTTCGTCAAAGATGTATTATATGCCTTGATACCAGAACAAGAAACTACGTAACCTTGTCGAGGTGTAGCAGCTTAAACCGACTGGAATGTCTGCCTGGAAATCTGGAAGGAGATTTCTGTAACTTGCCGGGGCAATAGGCATCCGGAAGGTACTAATTAGTAGTTTCGAACAAGCCAGGAAAGGCCTAGCAAGCCTCTGGTGGCTTTCTTTTGCTCAAGTACAACGCAGAGAGCCTCGGAACGGACGGACCACGGTTACGACTTTGGCGCGAAAACGGACTTTCTTTTGGATTGCTACAATAAATGTCGGAACACTTAGAAATAAATGCGAAGAAATAGTTGAGTTCATGGAATCGAAATCTATACATATTATGGGAATCGCAGAAACCAGATGGAGAGGTGAAGGAACCAAGGTACTGCACAATGATTATAAGTGCATATACTGTACAAGGGCAGAGAAGAGGATACCAGATCAGGTGTGGAAATTATACTGTCCCCCCCGCCGATTTTCTGAACATGTTGTTGGAGTGATAATGAAGAGTGAGAGATTGGTGGGAGTGACCCTGAGCCTAAACGGAGAGAGACTATCGGTAATCCAGGCATATGCACCGCAGAGTGGAAGATCACAGGAGGAAAAGGAAACTTTTTATGAGGATCTTCAGGGAATGATAGATGGGCTGCCTTATGGACAAAGAATTTTGATGGAAGACCTAAATGGCCATGTGGGTGGGGATCGAAACGCAAATGAAGACGTGATCGAGGCATTTGATGTGGGGGAGAGAAATTTGGAAGGGGAAATGCTGGTAAATTTTTGTGCAAGAAATGTTTTTAGTATAATGAACACATTTTTTAAGCACCAGGAATCACATCTCTATACATGGTATGGATGGAATAGTAGAAAAGGAAATTATGATAAGAAGTCTCAGATAGACTTTATTGTGGTGGATAAAAAGTCATTGGTGGAAGATGTAAGAGTAGTACCATCTGTGTCTTTTGACTCGGATCATAGACTTGTTAAAGCCAAAATTTTGCTTCCAGTACCACAAAATATAAAAAAGCCTAGAAGGAGAAGAGTGTGCACGGAGTATATATCAGAAAAACTGGAAGAAATTAGAACTAGAACTAAGACAAAGGGTAGCTACGGAAATAGTGGAGGAGGTTTGGTTTGAGTTTAGGAGAACGATGGAAGGAATACAGCAAGATGTGATTGGAGAGGGTAAGGGTCAGTTGGAGGGGTCAAAAAAGAAAAAGACGGCATGGTGGACCCCAGGAGGTTAAGGAGGCAGTGACAAAAATAAGATGCGTGCTTTAGGAGATGGCTTAAGGATAGAAATGAGCAAACAAGGCAAGAATATGTCCAAATGAGAACCCACACCAACGAGGTTAAAAGAGAGCGAAAAAGATCTGTGTGGGAGAAAATAGGTAGAGACTTAGAAGAGGATTTTCAAAGCTCGAAGAAGTTACTGTATGGCATGGCTAAGAGTATAAAAAAATGGAAAAAGCAAGGAAAACAACAGTGGCGATTAAAAATGCACATGGTGAAGTCGTCACTGATAAAAGCGAGGTGGCCGCACGCTGAAACGAATACTTTAGACAGCTTTTGAAAACGAGAACCAATATGATGAGGTGAGACGGGAGGAGCGGGTTAAATCATGAGTAGCATGAGAGGGACAGAAAGATCACTAGAGAGGAGGTTATTCAAGCACTAAAGAGGATGAAGAATAATAAAGCCCCCGGGCCGGATGCAATTGTCACAGAAACACTAAAAGCAGCTGGTCATCCTGCTGTGGACTGGCTGCTAAGCATTTTCCGGGTGGTGTGGTCGCAGGGAATTGTACCGGGAGAATGGGGCAGAGCAATTATATGTCCTATATATAAAAAGAAGGGAAGTGAGCAGGAATGTCAAAACTCCAGTGGCATATCTTTGATGTGTCATGTGGAGAAAATATATGAAAGGATTTTGGAACAAGAATGAGAAACATACTGGAACCTGGGTTACTGGAGTACCAATGTGGTTTCGTGCAGGCCGGAGTACTATAGATCAAATTTCAGCCATAAGACAATATCTTGAGAAGAGCCGAGAATTCAATTTGGACCGCTTCATATGTTTTGGATCTGAAGAAGGCATTTGATAGTGTGCCCATGGGAGAAGCTGTGGGTGGTTTTGAGTGAGAGAGTGCCACCAAGCTTCTGAGAGCAGTAATGAGCACCTATAGGGTCTCCCATAGCACGGTGGTGGGATCGGAGGAGTGTTTGATATAAGTACAGGAGTTAAACAAGTGTTCTCTCACCCATTTTATTTATTGCCTACATCGAGAGGGTTATGGAACACATAACAGGAAATTGAAGAGGAAATAGAAATTTTTGGATATGCTGATGATGGGCTGTTGGGACTAACACAGCACAATCCCTGGAGAGAATTATGCAGAGGTGGGATGAGAGATTGAGGGAGTATGGACTGAAACTGAATTATGATAAAACTGAATATATGGTGGTAACGAGGGGAGCGAACGAGGATGGAATCTTTGTTGGGGGAAGATAAATGAAAAAGACGGACACATTTAAATATCTTGGTAGGTGATAGAAAATGATGCGGATATGGATGCAGAGGTGAATGAAAGAATTGCTAAATATAGCAGAAATGTTTCCTTCCTGTACCCCCTATTGAAAGACCAAAACATCCCTAAAAAGGTAAAGACGCATATATACTCAACAATATTGGAACCAATCTTACTATACGCAGCGAGACTTGGGCCCTAACCACAAGGACGAGGGGGAAAACTGCAAGCAGCTGAAATGAGGGTCCTGAGATTGATAGAAGGAGTAAGTAGATTGGATTAAATAAGGAACACTGAAATAAGAAGGCGATTGGGTGTAACTTCGGTTAATGAGAATATTGAGAGGAACCAACTGAGATGGTACGGGCATGTTCAACGAATGCCGATGGAAGGGACAGCAAGAAGAATGCTGGAATGGGCCCCTCAAAACAGAAGACCAGTTGGAAGACTCAAGATCCGATGGATGGATAACATCAAGAGTGCTGTCGAGAAGTGTGGAATCAGTCTCCAACGGGCGAACTTGATGTGTGGAGATCGTGAGGCATGGAGGAGTCTCATCCGAGGGCTCCCAACTGACAGACCGCTTTACGGTCTACCAGGCGCCTGGTAAGAAAGGTAAGAAAGATAAGGGCGATACCCCTCTCCGCCGAATCATTGACAATTTTTAGGTTGATCGCTATGCGTCGAAACTCTTGAAAGCAATCATCCTCCGTCCAGGAATTGGGATCGGTTCTCAGTAAGGTATCCTCCGCTGCCTTCCTTCCTTCTTTCTTTAATAGATTGAAGATTACCAGGGTCCTTTTGGTGACCATTTCATACAAATTCAAATCTTCAATGTTTCCTTCAAGCTTCAATCGACGAGTAACAGTGGTATTCTCGTTACGTTGGAGGTTTACAACCATCTTTCGTTTGGTCTCGGCATCGACTCTAGGATCGAAGAATGCAAGGCCGATGAGATGCTCCCCAAGATACCACAGGTGTCGTTGAAGAGCTGTGGATGCTGTTTTGGAAATGGTCTGATTTGGGTACTTTTGTAAGATTTTAAGAAGCAGAATATCGTTGAAAGGAGCGTTGATTCCGACGGGAGCCTGGTTCCAAAAACGTGCGTAGACCAAGGTGATAAACAGAGAGAGCTCGGTGATATTCTCCGTCTCACGTGCTGTCAGCTGTAGTTTATACTTGAACAGATAAATTTTGAGGACGTAGATGGCCTTGGCCATCCAGCGTGCATGGTGAGTTGGTCATGGAGCGCGGAGCTTGACCTCTTTCTCATCACGGCACCCGAGGAAGGTGAGGCAGAGTCGTAGCAATTCCTCGTAGTCATCACGCGATTGTTTAGACTCCAGTGCCTTTGTGAAGTACTGGATCATTTCCTCTCGAAGCTGAAACATCTTTGGATCCCTGAATAGGTTGTTTGAAGCCTTCATGAGGGAATCCTTATGAAGTGATGGCCATTTTTTCTGAAAACGTTTAAAGAAAGTCATTTCCGGGCCACCTATGGGTTCAAGAAGTGCGTTCCAGGTGTTTGACAAGACAACTTTAAGGATATGATGTCGACAAGCGATCCAGACAAGTTCTCTCCCTGCCTGTGAAGGCCAGTATTAGAAGCAGTTGTGTCAAATACGAGACCTTCGATCTCACCGCGAAGATTCCAGTCATCAATCGTCGAAATGCAAGCCTTGGTCTGTTCTTCTCCTGTAGCTCGTTGTATTTTTGGCACGGCTAGGAGTTTTTCCATCCCATTTCCCGTAACGATTACCGCGGTTCGTTCGGCTGCTTCCTTTGCGCCGCCGATGTCGGGAAGTAGTTTCCCATCCCAGTGAAGAAAAAGCGGTCCTTCGACAGAAAAAGAAGCTTGATCCTCTTTGGCTGCTGCCAACCTTGCTTGCCTTCTTGAACGACGGATGGAGCTGGTGAAAGAGACATTATAGAAATATCATAGCCCAGGGCTTGACGCGAAGGTTGACGCGATCAACAGCAGCAACCACATCGTCGAAGTCGACGAACCATAATCATCGTCTTCAGCGTTGAATTCTTCAGAAGATGAACTGGATGTGCTGGATGATGAAAGAGCAGCAGCTCCAGCCTGGAATGCAGCCTCTCTTTCTTTGTACCTTAGAGCTTTGTCAGCATCTTTCTCCTGTCGACATCTCTTGCGGTATTCCTTGGCAAAATTAATCTTGTCAGGGCCTGCCATACTGTAGGAAAAGACGTCTTCTCGTTGTATCATCAGGAATTGGCGGTCTTCTTCATTGTCTATCACCTTCAAGGAGTCCTTCGAGGCAACGTCGAAAAGCTCTGAGAGAATCTCTTGGAACATGCTCTCTTTCACTCTGCAGCTTTGTAGCTGCGTCTTGCGGTTTTTCTTCAACGGAAGGAACTCTTCGTACAGCTTTAACAGCTTCCTAACGCTGGAATCGACTCGCTGTGTAGTAGGGTGGATCGATTTTACATTTTTTTCGATTTCCATATTCTAATAGAGACAAAAACTTGCGCATGCATGAGAAAATAGCCTCTGCAAAATCTTAGCTTAATAGGTAATCATCTTCTGCCCCCGGCAGAGCGATGAAAATCATATTTTAGTAGTCAAAAACGTATTTTAAACCCTAGCCTAGAGTCATAAAATTTTGCGTGTGTGTTATTTCATGCCTAAGCAACGATATAAATGCTATGGGAAATATATAAATGCATTATTTAAGACAAAGAGCCGATCTGAAAATATGTATATTATACATATTTTTAGATCGGCTCTTTGTCTTAAATAATGCATTTATATAAGTTATTTCCCATAGCATTTATATCGTTGCTTAGGCATGAAATAACACACACGCAAAATTTTATGACTCTAGGCTAGGGTTTAAAATACGTTTTTGACTACTAAAATATGATTTTCATCGCTCTGCCGGGGGCAGAAGATGATTACCTATTAAGCTAAGATTTTGCAGAGGCTATTTTCTCATGCATGCGCAAGTTTTTGTCTCTATTAGAATATGGAAATCGAAACAAATGTAAAATCGATCCACCCTACTGTGTAGGAATCCTTGCTCTCTGCCATAATTGTAGGGCCTCTTTGTAGGCGAAGTTGTAGCTCTCTTTCAAGGTCTTGGACTGTTCATGGTGGTGAAACTGAACCAAACGAAGCACATCACCACATGTGGGTAGTCTTGCAGTTGATATCACGTTGCTGGGCTTTCCTAGAACCCACGTTTCTGCAGATGAGTGAGTACTTCTAGCCATAACCTGAAAAATGAGAGAAAATAATGCATTAACCGTCTAGCACCAAAGCACAATTATATAAGTGTTAAAGTAAAAAATTGCAAAGTCAAAATAAATAAAGTAAAAAAAATTGGTTACAGTGGTTAGTGGTTGATGGGTAGGAAGATAGCCAAATTTTTAAAAATATATTTAAGAATAAGTAAATAATAAACTTCAAGAGACATAAGATATATACCTTACAATTTTAATCATTTAATTTAATAGCAACATCCTTACCGGTTATAAATTTGCATATAAAGAACATAATTATATATATATATATATATATATATATATACAGTATATATATATATATATATATACACATATATACAGTATATATATATATATATATATATATATACATATATATATATATATATATATATATATATATATATATATATACGGTATATATATAATTATGTTCTTTATATGCAAATTTATAACCGGTAAGGATGTTGCTATTAAATTAAATGATTAAAATTGTAAGGTATATATCTTATGTCTCTTGAAGTTTATTATTTACTTATTCTTAAATATATTTTTAAAAATTTGGCTATCTTCCTACCCATCAACCACTAACCACTGTAACCAATTTTTTTTACTTTATTTATTTTGACTTTGCAATTTTTTACTTTAACACTTATATAATTGTACTTTGGTGCTAGACGGTTAATGCATTATTTTCTCTCATTTTTCAGGTTATGGCTAGAAGTACTCACTCATCTGCAGAAACGTGGGTTCTCGGAAAGCCCAGCAACGTGATATCAACTGCAAGACTACCCACATGTGGTGATGTGCTTCGTTTGGTTCAGTTTCACCACCATGAACAGTCCAAGACCTTGAAAGAGAGCTACAACTTCGCCTACAAAGAGGCCCTACAATTATGGTAGAGAGCAAGGATTCCTACACAGCGAGTCGATTCCAGCGTTAGGAAGCTGTCAAAGCTGTACGAAGAGTTCCTTGCGTTGAAGAAAAACCGCAAGACGCAGCTACAAAGCTGCAGAGTGAAAGAGAGCATGTTCCAAGAGATTCTCTCAGAGCTTTTCGACGTTGCCTCGAAGGACGCCTTGAAGGTGATAGACAATGAAGAAGACCGCCAATTCCTGATGATACAACGAGAAGACGTCTTTTCCTACAGTATGGCAGGCCCTGACAAGATTAATTTTGCCAAGGAATACCGCAAGAGATGTCGACAGGAGAAAGATGCTGACAAAGCTCTAAGGTACAAAGAAAGAGAGGCTGCATTCCAGGCTGGAGCTGCTGCTCTTCCATCATCCAGCACATCCAGTTCATCTTCTGAGAATTCAACGTGGTTTATTCATCATATATATATAATATATATATATATATATATATATATATTATATATATAATGCAAACCCACAAGGGTGTACACATGAGGTGTACTTCTGAATACAAAGGCCTTGGAATCATTTTTCTTTTAACTTGTGGGTTTGCATCATTCATTCATTTCAAGTGTTTAATTGTGAAATTCACCCCATATATATATATATATATATATATATATATATATATGCAAACAACCACAGGGAAAAGGAAAAGGAAACACGAAGTCCGAGCGCTTTCTGATATATTCACATGCATTGGTTATTCAGGATTCGTTTCCTGTGACATATCGAGAGATAAGATGAATAGAAAACGCTATTGCCAGGTACTGAGAGACAAAGTTTTGCCATAGTTTACTAATGGCGTTGGCAGAAACTGGCTTTATCAACATGAGGGATCCTCGCCACATTACTCTGCAGCTGCCCGTGAGATTATTGATAAAAACATTGAAGGAAGCTTTGGGGGCGAGGTCCCATCGAGTGGCCAGCCAGATCACCTAATTTATCCCCATGTGATTTCTGGCATTGGGGTTATTTGCGTGACAAACTCTACACTCCTGGTTTCATTTATTCCAAATGTGAATGCCTTTGGCCGCAGAATAGATGAACAACTGAAAAGGATCTCAATCGATATATTCAGAAGAACAATGAAGAGTTTCACAGACAAAATCCACAAACATAATCATAGAGGATGGAGAACTCTTTGAAGATTAAATTACAATTTAACAAAATATGAATTATTATCAGCTTGAGTATTTATAACGTTTGTTTTAAATAGCAGCCGCACCGTAATATTCCACATTGCAAAAGAAAATATCATTAGACTTATTACTTTCCAGTTTTTGAGGTGCTTAAAAATTAAAGTTCATTGGCGCTAAAATTGCACAATCTGGCAATCGTACTAGAGGATAATGCAACAGTGACCGCTGCACGCGTTGTCTGAAAAACGCTGTCGTTAGAAAAACGCTGTCGTTAGTCGTTTGTTTTTTTTATGCAGGAAGGAGGGATCAAGGATTAACACCCGCAAAAGTGCCCCCCCCCCCCCTAGAAGAAGAAGAGTCAAAATTAAGGTCCAGGGTTTCCGAGATGCCTAGACACTCTGCGTTTCAAAGATTGGAGGTCATGGAAAGGAGGAAAGATGGATTGGGGAAGATTGTTCCAGGGTTGACCGGTTGAGTAGATGAAAGACTGGAAATACCAATTAACTCTTGCGTCAGAGTGCTGGACAGAAAAGGAATGAGAAAGTGTAGAAAGTCTGGTGCTGCGTGCTCTTCTCAAAGGAGGAGGCATGCACTTAGAGAGTTCAGAAGGGCAGTGTCCGTTCTAATAGCGATAGTAAAGAGAGAGGGTGAGGCATCATTGCGGCGAAGAGAGAGTGATTGAAGAGTCAGTAAGAGGCGGGTAATTGATGAGACGAAAAGCCTTAGATTCCACTCGATCAAGTACGGCTGTGTGGGTTGAGCGACCCTTCTTTTGAGAAATGAGAAGCATACTCCATACAGGGGCGAACAAGACCATTGTACAGAGATAGCAACTGAACGGAGATGAAGAAACTGCGAAACCGGTACAGCATTCCTAACCTCTTAGAAGCTGTTTTGGAAAGACAGTATATGTGATGTTTCCAGGAAAGATCATGAGAAAAGGAAAACGCCAAGAATGTTAAGAGAAGAGGAAGAATTGAGTTGTGTATTGTTCAAGGTAAGGGGATAGTCGTGTGGAAGATTGTGACGAGTCGGCAGATGGAGGAACTGAGTTTTTCAGGCATTGAAAGCTATAAGGTTTTCTCTGCCCCAATCAGAGATAGTAGAAAGTTCAGAGGTCAGGTGCCCCACAACCGTACCACGCAAATCATGGAGTGACTGTTGAGATGGACGCTTTTGGAAGCGAGTGGAGCAGTGAAGAGTGGAATCACCGGCATAGGAGTGGATAGGACAGGAAGTGGGAATTAAAGGAACATTAATAAATAAAAGGAAAAGAGTGGGTGACACGACACAACCGTAAGGAACACCATTGTTGATAGCTTTAGGAGAAGAACAGTGGCCATCTACAACCGGAGCTATAGATTGGCGAGAAAGGAAATTCTAGATGAAGGGACAGATAGAAGGAAAGAAACCAAAGGAGAGCAGTTTCGAAATTAAAGATTTGTGCCAGATTCTATCAAAGGTTTCGATATGTCTATCGCAAATGCAAAAGTTTCACCGAAGTCCCGAAAAGAGGATGACCAAGAGTCAGAGATATATGCAAGAAGATCGCCAGTAGAGTGTCCCTTGCGGAACCCATAATGACGATCTGAAAGAATCTTCCTATTAAGGATAGATTAAAAAAATTTACAAAGGAAAGAAATCAAAGCAATTGCACGATAGTTGGAGGGTTGAGCTCGGTCCCCTTCTTTGTGACAATGAATACGAACTTCCAGTAGGAAGAAAAAGTACCAGATGAGAGACAAAGACGAAAGAGTTTGCCTATGTAGGGTGTCAGCACAGAATCACTGTTCTTAAGAACAACAGGAGGAACACCATAAGGACCGTACTCCTAGAGTTAAGCCCAGATAGGGCAGAAAGAACAACTTTGGAAGAGATTCTAATTTCAGACAATAAAGTCAGATGGAGTAGGAGATGGAGGAACAGCACCGGAATCGTCCATGGGTGAGTTGGAAGCGAAAGTTTCAGCGAAGAGTTCAGCTTTGTCAGGATTAAAGACGGCAACTGAGCCGTCGGAATGAAAAATAGGAGGGAAAAAGAGGAAGTAAAGATGTTGTAGAGGTTCTTAGCTTGATGCCAGAAAGAGCGAGAAGAATTAGAATTGGGTAGGTTTTAATATTTTTGTTAGATGAAGGAATTTTTGCAGAGTCGAAGAACGGATTTCTCACGATTCCGGGTAAAAATATAAGCTGAGTGAGAGTCAGGAGTTGGATGGTGACGGTACCTTCTGAAATACTCCTCTCTGTTTCGGATAACATTAGAATAAGTAAAGTTATACTAGGTTTTTTTTCCATTAGTAGTAGGAATAGAATATGGAATGTACGCCTCCATGCCCGACAGAATCAGTGATGCGCTCAGCAGACTTGGAAGGGCCACGACCACGGAAGCAGTAATCATTACATGGGAAATGACAGAAGTACTGTCTAAGGGCCTCCAAATCAGCAGCACGAAAGTGCCAAAGGTGCCTACTTTTGGGAGGATCCAAAGGCCGAATTGGAGTGATAGGACAGGAAACATATAAGATTGTGATTGGAGGAGCCCCACGGAGAAAAAAGTTTGGCAGAGTAAGAAGAAGGCTGAAAGGTAAGAAATATATCAGAATGGTGGGCCTATCTCCAAGACGATCGGGGATAGCAGTCGGGTGCCGTACAATCTGCTCTATTTCATTTAGGATAGAAGATGGGAGGAAAGTCAAAGGTGGTGATGAACATTGAAATCTCCTAAAGTGGAGATTTCAGCAAAGGGATAACGAGATAGAATATATTCCACTTTGAAGTTAAGTAGTCAAAAATTTTGGGTAGTTGGTTGTCATTCAACGCTGTTGTGTGTCAAAAGCTCTAAAAAGCCATTGTCTCTCAAATGTTTTAACCTAGATACTTTCTGTTACGTATGCGATAAGTTCACTCTCAAGTCTTAAAAGAAGATTATAACTCCTCTCGTTAAAAAAGCATACGAACTCTATTTCGGATGTAAAATATGGGACCCTCATATTTGTTATACATCTTTCACAATAAGTCTCAGGACATGGCTAAAAGGTACTGTCGATCCATGCCATTCGCTGTCCTCATGGTTTGGAGAGAGAATAGAGATCACGTCACAGACTGTTACTTTTGTTTGACGAATGTTTCTGGATTTGCTTCTAAAAGCAAAAAATCGATTGAATATCCAACTCTTCCATCGGCAATAAGACCGGTGCCACGCGGTGAAAGTCTTCCTATACTTGAGCGGCCAGAGACGTGGACCTTAGAAGATGAAACTACCGTAGACGAGCCAGTGGAACTGGAACAAGACATGGTGCAACCTGAGTCAAGAATGCCTCACTTAATTCACAATGTGAGTTAAATGACCTCGTCAAGGACTTAAGCTTATCTACGAGGGTAATTCAATAAGTATCAGCACTTTTTATTTTCACAATTTTATTTTCACATCCGATAGATTATAAACACATCACTTCTCAACATAGTCTCCCTGTTTCTCAATACACTTAGTCCAGCGAGCTACAAGCTTCCTAATGCCGTCACAAAATAATGTTTTTGGCTGTGTGCGTAGCCAGTCATGCACCGCCTCCTTCAGGTCATCATCGCCTTGGAATCGCTGACCTCTCAAAGCGTCTTTTAGTGGTTCAAACTGATAAAAATATGAAGGTGCCAGGTCTGGACTGTAGGCTAGATGGTCGAGAACTTCAAATTTAAGTTCTTGAAGACATTTTCTAGTCTGTGCAGCGGTATGAGGACGCGCATTGTCGTGTAACAGAATAACACCTTCCGACAGTCTCCCTCTCCGTTTTGTGCGAATTGCTTGCTTTAACGCATTCCGAGTTATGTTAAGGCAACACTGTTTTGGGATACACTAGGCCTTATCCTTGAACATTATCTAGAGCGTGGACCTACAGTAACAAGTGCATCGTATTCTGACATGCTTCGGAATGAGTTAAAGCAAGCAATTCGCACAAAACGGAGAGAGAGATTGTCGGAAGGTGTTATTTTGTTACACGACAATGCGTGCCCTCATACCGCTGCACAGACTAGAAAATGCCTTCAAGAACTTAAATTTGAAGTTCTCGACCATCTAGCCTACAGTCCAGACTTGGTACCCTCATATTTTACCTGTTTGGACCACTAAAAGACGCTTTGAGAGGTCAGCGATTCCAAGGCGATGATGAACTGAAGGAGGCGGTGCATGACTGGCTACGCACACAGCCAAAAACATTCTTTTGTGATGGCATTAGGAAGCTTGTAGATCGCTGGACTAAGTGTATTAAGAAACAGGGAGACTATGTTGAGAAGTGATGTGTTTATAATCTATCAGATGTGAAAATAAAATTGTGAAAATAAAAAGTGCTGATACTTATTGAATTACCCTCGTAATAGTCAAGCAGAGATTCTAGTTTCTAGAGTGCAAGGATGTACACTAATATTTCTGTGTTCCTCAACCGTCAAAACGATTTTACCAAATTTTTTCTTTGAGCGGAACTCTGTGTTATTGTAACGATGTAAATGGATTGATGGTGGCACTTGGTCCTGAACATAAACCAGAGGAATGGAGATTGTTCAACGTCTCATCCAAGTTAAGACTGAAAGTTGTGCTTTTACATAATGAAAACGTTTATCCAGCAATTCTCGTCAGACATGCTGTTGATACGAGAACGTCGTGAAAATATGGAGCTTGTTTTAAATTGCATGGAGTACATTAAGTACAACTGGCACATTTATGGCGACTTAAAAGTCGCAGCGCTTCTTCTTGGCATGCAGCTGGGATATACAAAGTACTGTTGCTTTCTTTCTGAGTGGAATAGTCGGGACAGAGATTCGCATTATCCCATTAACAAATTCACCGCCAGAGACGAAAAATCTCGTCTTTTGACACAGATTAGTTGACCGCCAAAGACAAAAAATCTCGTCTTGAACGTATACATTATAATTTTTATTTTGGTATATTTTGTTTAGAGATGCCTTTAGTTTTAATTTTTGTTTACATTTTTGGTGAGACCTTGTAGTTGGGTAAAAACTTGTAGAAATGCTGGCGGTGGCTGGTTAGCTTCTTAAAAAGTGCTGGCAGTGAATGTGTTAAGGAGTAGCCACTTCGTCATGCTTTAGTACTTGGGTAAAAATGCGTCGCATATAAACAGCTGGTTAATCCCAAGAAGATATACTTGCCACCGCTTTATATTAAGCGTGGACTAATGAAAAACTTCGTGAAAGCGGTGAACAAGAAAGGTGAAGGATTTTGAAACAGAAGCTTTCGTGAATAAGTGAGGCGAAGATAAAGTTATATTCGTAATCAGCGTTGAAAATCCCATCAAGAACACAGAACCTTATCGAAGAAACAAAAAAAAAGTAAAGCAAGCAATTCGCACAAAACGGAGAGGGAGATTGTCGGAAGGTGTTATTTTGTTACACGACAATGCGCGCCCTCATACCGCTGCACAGACTAGAAAATGCCTTCAAGAACTTAAATTTGAAGTTCTCGACCATCTAGCCTACAGTCCAGACTTGGTACCCTCATATTTTACCTGTTTGGACCACTAAAAGACGCTTTGAGAGGTCAGCGATTCCAAGGCGATGTTAATTTTATTAGTTATCGAATGTAAATTATGTTAATGATTAATTTTTACTTTGTGTTCGAGACAAAGCATTTTCTTAAGATTGACCAATGAGCCCATTAAAACTAAAATAAAGCAAGAGATTGGTGCATTATGAAGCACAGGGGCTCTAGAACAGATTTGAAGTTGCCCGCCGGAGCCTGTACCTTCGTTAGGCGACCGCGGAACACGCGTTCGCGGAGGGCCCCCCCCCCCAACACATTGGCTGGCCAATTTTTTTTTATATCACGGGAATTTCTTCCTCAAGTCGCAGGGAAATCGTCTTTGAATGATTTTTCCGTTAATGTTTGTTTTTCTTCAGTCCAGTTAGTTCTCGATTGCTTACCGTGACTTTGTTTGTTTTCAGCCTGTTTTGATACAAAGTGACTTTCACTTTCTGCTGCTCAATTAAACCGGACGTCAACTACCACTGACATTCTCAAAATTGAAGTTTATAAAAAAATTATTTACGTTCTACAATGTCTCAGGATATGCTGCCAAATCTGGCTATTACCTCCACTAAAAAAATTTAGTTATGCGGACATTATTGACAATTTTACGTCAGTTGGTCCACTCGAAGATAGGGATACACCACATGAGGTGTCTTGAGGCCTCCCTCATACAGAGCGGAGGCCTTGTACGTTTATGATAGAAGTTCTCAAGTTTGGTTGTAACGAATGTTTTACGAATTATTGAGAGTGTAAACCTTAAAGTACACTCTAATTACAGTACTCTTACGCGTAATTGGTGGAAAGAATTTCGTAAGTTTTGTCAGTAACTTTGACATAAGTTACGTGTAACTTTACTAAACGTAACTCTAACCGAATTCTCGGCAGATGCACCAATATCTGTGGTGTTGAGAGAAGAATACATGACAAGAAGTTCCTCCGAAGAAATTTTGGGTACCTCGTTGAACTCATCTGCCATGCCATAAGCTTGTTCAGGAAGTCCATCATCATCCAACTGCAAACTCTCTCTCTCTCTCTCTCTCATATAAATATATATATATATATATATATATATATATATATATATATATATATTATATATATATATATTATATATATATATATATATATTATATATATATACTGTATATGTGTGTGTATATATATATGTATATATATGTGGGTGTATATATATATATACACCTTGCTAACCTTGTTTGGGTTCCGTGTGTCGGTCTTTCTTCACACGAAGGTCAAGCTGGTGGCCCTACCTCTAGTCCTGGCTTAGTGAAGGAGCGAATTGCTCTCTTGCGCTCTCCACCGTACATCGAGGTACACCCGGCTCATCTGGTACCGTCCTCAGGCAGGCATTTAGTCTTCTCTTGAAGGCTTCAACTTTGACCCCTGTAATGTTTCTGAGGTCCTTTGGAAGCTGGTTGAAAATCCTTGGCCCCCTGACAACGAAGCTATTTTCCTTCAGTGTTGAGGAGGTCCCTTGTCGGGCCTTTAATTTAGGAGCACTACACATTCTGCTTTTCCTATTTTCCAGCGTTGTCTGGATGGTAATTGGGTTTAGTTTTAGGTTTGGTACCAGTTTTTCGATCATTTTCCATATATAAATTATGGCATATCTCTCTCTTCTTCTTTCCAGGGAGTACAGATTTAGTTTACGGAGTCTTTCCCAGTAGTTGAGTTCTTTCCAGCCATCAATCTTGGCTGTGAAATGTCTCCGCGTTTCTTCTAGTTTATTAATTTCTTCCTTTTTATATGGGGACGTAAAAACTGAGAAGTATTCGAGTTTTGGTATGATGAGTGTTCTCAGCAGGGGAATCATTACTGTCTTGTCCCTCCTTTTGAACGTTCTTAGTACCTATCCCGCGACTCTTTTTGCTTTGCTTATTGCTATCTGATTTTGTGTCTCGAATTTGGCATCATCGGTCATTATTACCCCCAAGTTGACCGCTTTTGTACTTCTCTGAATTTCTTGTCTATCTGGGGAATAATATGCAGTCTTTTTAAGTTCCTCATTTCTACCATATCTCAAGAGTTGAAATTTCTCCGTGTTAAATGTCATATTGTTGTCTTCTGACCATTTGTACATTTGGTTTGTGTCCCTCTGCAAGGCCTCTACTTCGTTTGCATCGCTGATTTTTCTGATGAGCTTTGTATCGTCCGCAAATAATGTTACTATACTGATGCTGTTTACTCCACTGTCTATGTCTGTTAGCATGATAATGAACAGGAGTAGGGCCAGCACCAGGGGTGTAGTCGAGGGGTAACGCGGTATAACGGCGTTATACTTCCTAAAATTTCAGTGAAGTAGCGTTATACTACCTACTGTAGTAGCCATAGCTGAATGCTGACCACTTACGGACTTTTATCCAGCATTTATCCCCCCTAGTTTTCCACTCCACTTCAGTGGAGAGTACCAAGACGACATATTTTGGAAGGTTTACCTCACTCATTATAATTATTATAGTTGTCTATGGCATGTAGCTACAGTACAGGCACCTTGCCCTAACAGGCCTTCGTTCTGTATGGAGCCTATTGTACACTATATGTAACTGTAGTATCTACGGGGCTCCAATAAACCTTAGCCCCCCCGCCCATGGCCTAAACCATTAGAGGTACAGTAAAACTAAACATACCTTACAAAAGAGAATTTAATCCTGCATTTAATGAGAAACAATTAAAACTTGGTGTTCCCGCCATTGGCTTCCAAGACAGCCTGAATTCGCTTTGAGTACCTTGCCAAAAGTGACGTGAATAGATCTTGATCGTTACGCAAATTTGCTAAAACAGTTTCAATGTGTTGCGTCATTGTATCCTTCGAAAATCGATTTGCTGCAGGTTCTTGAAACAAGAGACATTCAACCTTGTCCTTTATAACTGATCCAAAGTGTTCACAGACGTTCAGGTCAGGAGAATTTCTTGGCCATTCTTCATTTCCAAAGAAATCGATCTCATGGTTCCGCCAACAACTGTTGAGTGGCTAATGCCTTAAAGCAGGGGGCCTTATCGTGCAGAAGTGTGACCTGATCGACATCCATAACAATGTTTGGGTTTCTTAGAAAAGGAATGACATGCTGGGATAGAATAATATCACGAAAATACTGTCCACCCCAACTCTGACCATTTGGTTTCAGCACCCACATGAGCTTCTTTGCAATGAACAAAACAAACACACCAACACAGTCTGGACTTTTTAATAATTCGCGACAATGTTCATTGTCATCGATTTCATCTGGTGTTGTGGCCCACACTCGATCATTTTGGTAGTTAGGCCGACGTGTTACGTAAACAAAAAATTCATCGGAGACAGCTAAATGCATGAAATCATCCACATCCCAATCTTCAAGATAATGGGCAAACCACATTCTGTCATCGATGTTAAGTTGAGTTTTTCTTGGCTTTGGAAGTTCATGCCAATGCTTTAAACCTTGCCTATGACGGTACATTTGAATGATCTCACCACTAACGATCTTTCTTCTCAACACTTCGATCTCTCTAGAAAGTTTAGCACAGCTGTTTTTCCGCTTACGCGTACCGCTTTCAATGATGTCCTTTGTTTCCTGAGAGAGTGGCAAATTTGGGCGCCCAGATTTGGTTGTATCAATTTCAAATTCATCCAAAGTTTTATTCCAATTTCTTTTGACGAAGTCCTCACTTCTTCGCAACTTTTTGGCAACCCACGAACGTATTATAAAGGTGGCTCCAGCATCACGAGCTTCCCGAAATGTTATTGCTCGTATGCGATCTATCACACGTTGCCTCTCCGAATCACCAATTAATTGAGAAGCCATTATATTATCACTTTATCAGCTAGAGTAATTTTAATACCTGCAATAAATAAAGAATTTTATATATTTTTATAATCACTAAAAACTATTTCGATATAAGTAAACATGTAAGTTGAAAATGGGGGGGGGCTAAGGTTTTTTGGAACCCCTTACTATATCACTATGAAATTGCATTATACCGTATACATACGACTCATACGAGTATCTATATGTGTGTGTTTTATTCAAATTAAAAGTAACTAGAGCATGTACTGTATTTGTAGTTTTATTTACTAAATATATGTTTTTTATTTTCGAATTAACTTTTACTATTTTTATAGAGTAATTGTTCTATGAAACGCTCTATTAAAATTTTGCCTGTAGCGTTACCCTTCCTAAAATTGTAGGACTACACCACTGGCCAGCATTATACCTTGTGGTACTGAGCTGCGTACTTCTGATTCTGATGATGATACACCTTGAATTTTGACGACCTGTATTCGTTTTCTGAGGAAGTTGTAGATCCATTTTCTCACTTTGCCTGTTGTTCCCATATGTTTCATTTTATGTGCTATTATACCATGATCGCATTTGTCGAAAGCTTTAGCAAAATCGGTGTATATGACATCATAATTTTCATTGCCTTCAAGTGCATCTAGGACATTGTTATAATGCTCTATAAGTTGTGATAGGCATGATCTTCCTGATCGGAATCTGTGTTGATTTTCGTTGAATCTTTCCAATGTCTCCAAGAAGTCAGATTTTCTCTCTGACTATTCTTTTAAATATTTTGGTGAGGTGAGACGTCAAGGACACTGATCTATAGTTCTTTGCTTGAGATTTATCCCCGCCTTTATATGCAAGGACGATGTTTGCTCTTTTCAAGATCTTCAGTATTTCCCCAGTGTCTTGGGATCTTCTCCATATCCAGTATAAGGGTGTAGCTATTTCATTTTTTAATTAATAGTGCGTTCCATTTGTCCGGACCTGCAGCTGAATGTGATTTCATTTGTCCTATAGCTCTTGCTACATCTTCTGGGGTAAAATCAAAGTCTGTTATACATTCTCATTGCAATTTCTCTGTGAATAATGCATCTATGTCAGGTATCGCTTTGTCACTTTTTGGGGTACTGAAGACTGATTCATACTAGGCTCTGAATGTTTCAGATATTTCTTTTAGAGCGTCTGTTAGTTCATTATTTCCTTTCCTTAAGAGCCCTATAATAGCGCGCGTTTTTGTTTTCCTTTTCGCATAGCTGGAGAAGTATTTTGGATTTTCCTTTATTGCTTCTACCGCCTTTTCCTCTTCACTCTCTGTATGGCCCTTTGTCAGAGTTTGTATTTCCAAATCGATTCTCTCCAGTTTTTCTTGTATTACTTTCCAGGCATTGTTGTCTCCGCAATTAGCTAACTTCGTCGCTACTCTCTTTCTTTTGCGGAATATTCTTCTCTTTTGCCTCTTTAGCCAGTTCCTCTTTCCTTTTGGCTGTGCTTTCGGAACATATTTTTCTAAAATTCTCAGTCTTTTCTTCCAAGGTTGTTAGCATTTCCTCAGTTGTTTTATTCTCGAAAACTGTTGTCCACACTATTTGGGCCATGTGTGATCTGATTTCTTCCCAGTTTATGGTCTTGGAGTTTAAGTTAGAATCCCCAAATTTGCTTCTTCATTCCGTATGTGTATTGTCTTTTAAAGTTATCGCCATATTTGTTAATAACTCGATTATATTATGGTCTGAGATAATAGTTGGGGTTATTTTATATCGGCAATCAAGTTCGTGTTATTTGTGAATACCAGATCTTGGCAGTTATTTTTCCTGGTATTTTCTGTTATCTCCTCTGTCAGCATAAACTCGTTTGTGAGAGCCATCAGCATTTTTGCTTGCTCCTGGTCCTCTCTTGTGCCCCCCTTATCTTGCTGTATAAATATATTTCTACCCACCTTTTTGTATTTTATAAATGGGAAATTAAAATCGCCGCAGGGTATTATATGAGTGGATGAAGAGTTTACGGACTTTACTAGGGTTCTGATATCATCAATGGCATCCGAAAATTTTTCATTTGGAGAGTTTGGAGGTCTATAGATAACTATCAGTAGTTTCTTTATTTTCACTGCAAGGGTTTCCACGAAACTGTTGGATTTACTTATTACCGTCTCTGTTATATGCCTCTCATATATATAAATAGCACAGCCACCTTTACGTCTCGCTGTTCTATCCGCTCTTAGTAAGTTGAATCCATTGATATGCAATTCTTTCTTATCGATACAGTGTTCGCAGTTATCGCAGTTTCCTTGACAGTCTTTAAGATGTGTTTCTCTGAGGCATGCGATGTCTGCCCTTGTTTCGTCCATAAAATCTTTCAGGTACGAAACTTTGTTTAGAGAATTGTTCGGTTTTATTCCTTGAATATTTGCCAGGACAATGTTTATGTTCTTTGTTTTGCATTGCCCCTTGTGCATTTTAAGTTCTTTGTCCTTTGATATCGCGTGTTTTGTAGCCTTGTGGTCCTCCGAGATGGATCCGTTCCGCCTACCTGTTCTAGTAGCGTCTTGCCATGTAGCGGTCCGGCTCGAGGGTTCCCAGCTGTGTCAGCTGCATGTACTGTATAAGACTTAGCAGCCGTATTGTGTTCGAGATGTTGAAAAAATTTTGTGTGCTATTTGTGTTTTGTTTGCTATTTGGGTACATATTTTTTTCGTCACATTCCTTCTGTTGTCATTTGAAACTTGAGGGGTCCCGTGTCTTAAGGTACCTAAGCACCAAAATTAAAATTCGTCAGAAATCGCCTCCAAAGTTCAGCAATATTCTCGCAATAGTATCTCTGTTATTACTTGAGCATGAACGTTAATTTTTGGCTAAATCAGAGTTCTAAGTATGCTAATGAAGATGTTGATGAATTTTTGGAATAGATTTTCCTATTTTATATTTTATATATATATTTTTTTTTATTTTTTGATTTTCTTATTATGCCGAACTTTGGGTGAACTTTTAGCTGGCGATAGAGGTAAAAAAAAGTAGTTCGCTTCATAAGGTTTTCAACCATACTGTACTTCTAGTGTCGTAAGGTCATTATAACCCAAACCACGCGATAGAGGAAGGGTGAAAATAGTGATATCCATCAAAAACACGTTTTCGCCTGTGGTGGCGCTTAGGTACCTTAAGACGCGCGACCCCTCACTTGTTCTTTGTCCTTTAAACTTGTCGGGAGATGATGGTAGTAGCATTTTCTCCCGTACTGGCAGGTTCCATATCTCGCGTAGGTCTTGCAAATGTCCGGATGGTAGAATCTGCATTTTCCACCAAATTTGCAGTGACCATTATTGTAGTAGTAGTTGCACACAGGAATGTGTTCGTAAATACATTCTCCTCCCTTATATCTGCAAATTCCTTTCACATAGTATTTACATATATTTTCTTCCCCATTTTTACTTGGGGCCTTTGTTTTTGGTGGTTTCGGTGTGGTTTCTTTATTGTCTACTTGTGTTTTCCTATTGCTGCTAATGCCCTTTGTTTGAAAAATTTGGATTTGGTTTTGTGCCTCTGTTTCCTTTGTTGGGGTTTCTTTTATTTATTATTTCTGCTTTTGCTGTTTTCTCTTCCTGTTCGTTTTTCGCAGTTTCCTCTCGTACTATCTTCGTTCCTTCTATTTCTTTTCTCTGTTCACTATTTATCGGCTCCTCTTTTGCCTTTTCCTCATAGTCTCGTTCTGCATTAAAAACCGTAAACGAGTTTATTTCGATTATGCAGCTTTTGCAGAAGAACTTGATTCCGTTCACTTGTTTAGCGCCCGTTATAAGAGAGATTTCTTCGTCGCTCCATTTCAGGCATTGAAATTCGACTAAGGTCTGGCAAAGATCGCAGCCAATCGACTTTGATTCATCTGTTTCTTTTTTACAGTATCCACAGGGTTGTATGAATTGATTTACCATTGCCATGTTTCTAATGGTATGTAAATGATTGTGCTTGAAATATTAACTCAAAATGGTAATTTATTAAGTGAGGTATTTGACTCGACTTTAGAAATGAGGAAGGGAAAGTTTTTTCGTTATTCCGTGGGGTGGGGGATGGGGAATGTGGTACGCTGTAGGTTCTCACTGATTGGTGCATTGGAGTGTACCGCGGGGGATAACTGAGAGATATTGCCTCCCGATGGGCAGTTAGATTTCCTCCGAGAGAAAACACTCGGAATAAATTGTATAGATTAAGTTGCTTTAATCTGGTTTCCGTTATTTCAACAAACGCCGCTATTTCACTATTTAAATAGGCATACGACTGTGTTCAATGAATATTCACTCAAAAATTGGCACTTCTTAAAAAGGATTAACTGCAGGATTTTTATTGTAATATCACTTTTATTCGGACTTTCCAACGAAACACGTGTAACCGTCACACTAGGCAGGAAAATATATATATATATATATATATATATATATATATATATATATATATATATATATATATATACAGGGTGGGCGGAAAGTAGCTCCCTATTTTGGATTGGTAAAAAAATACGTATATTATCCATTTATTTCAGAAGAAATAATATGAAAAGGTAGGCATACATGGTAGGTTTTCTCTAAAATTCAATGTGGGCTCCAACTCTTTCCACCAGCTTCTGGAGCCGCCCAGGAATGGCGTCCACTGACTTTAGCAGGAACTCCGGCGGGATGGAGGACATGACTTCCCGAATTCGGTCCTCCAGTTCTTCCAATGTCCTCGGTTTGGTGCGGTAGACTTCTTCCTTTACCTACCCCCAAAGAAAGAAGTCGCACGGTGTCAAGTCGGGGCTCCTGGCTGGCCATTGATGTGGACCACGACGACCCATCCAACGCCCAGGGAAGTGGGCATCCAGCCACTCACGGACAACAAGAGCGAAGTGCGGAGGGGCGCCATCTTGCATAAATATCAGATCGTCGATGTTCTCCCATGTGCTGACAACCGGCCAGACCTCGTTTCGCAACATAGCAAGGTACCGCTCAGCATTCATGGTGTTGCGCAGAAGGAACGGGCCCACAACCTGATCTGAGGTCATACCACACCACACCGTTACACTGAACCGATTCTGCCGTTTTTCAGCGGTAACCATGGGATCCTCTCCTGCCCAGTACATAGTGGCAATTGTGGCGGTTGACAGAGCCTCCGACGTGGAACACCGCCTCGTCGCTCCAGAGGATGTTGCGGAAGAGATGGGGCCAGTCTTCATGCCAAGCCAGCATGATTTCCCCGAACTCCATGCGAATGTCGCAGTCCTCGTCCGAGAGAGATTGGCAGTAATGCGGCTTCCACGCACGCCAGTTCAGCTCCTTCTTCAGCACAGTTCGCACTGAGTAGCGGGAGAGTCCACTTTCCCGAGCTGCCTGGCGAGTTGACTTTCGTGGACTCCGTGCGAACATTTCCTGAACTGCCTGCACCGTCTCCTGGGCCCTGGATGTCGAAGGGCGACCACATCTTCGAACATCTGCCACAGACCCCGTGATCATGAGCTTCGAGTGGCAGTTCTTGATTGTTTTCGGTCCACTTGGGCACGTGGTCAGTGAATGGCCCGCCACCATCTTTGAACTCGAACGACAGATTGCCAAACTTCGTACCGTGCCGCCACTGGGCACGCTCCTGCAGTGTTAAACCCTGTATATATATATATATATATATATATATATATATATATATATATATATATATATATGAAAAATTATTTCACGAAAGTGACGCGTGAAAAGTATTTATGATGAATAAAACCACGAAGGAAAAAAGAAACACAAAGGGGTGCTCAAGCGCTTTCGTCTAATGACATTCTCAGGAACACTGGAGTGAAAGGACAGATCAAGGCAATATATAGGTTACAAAAATAAACATACATACATACATATTCATATATATATATACATATATATATATATATATATATATAATATATATATATATATATATTATATATATATATAATACATACATATATACATATATATAGTAAGCATAGAAAAAATTGTGGGAGGAGCCAACATTTATATGGTCACAAAAGAATAAAGAAATAAAAATAAATATAAATATAAATTGAGAAAAAATTAATTACAAAATAGTGCCTTAGTGATATATATGTCACAGCCTAAATAATCATAAAGAAATAAACAGGCAAATAAAAAAACCACAATATATATACATACATATATATATATATATATATATATATATATATATAAAAAGACACTTTTAGCACTTTGGCCGACCTTCAATATAAATTCAAATGGCTTGTTTATGGAACAGGTCATAAAAGAATAAAGAAATAAAAATAAATATAAATATTGTAAGTGGAGTCTACCAATTCAAGCTCAAAAGGGAAGTTTTACAATCAATTTAATAGATGATGCCAAATTGATATATATGTCACAAAAAAATAAAGAAATAAACCAAAAAAAAAAACAATTAATTATTAAAAAAATAATAAAAAATAATAATAATAAATTGAAAGATAAATTTTAAGAGAGGCACACCAATTTATAAGGGAAAAATTACCACATATGCATATTATAGTCACAAACGAATAAAAAAGTACAAGTAAATATAAATTGGAAAAACAAAATGATGCCTAGATGATATATAAAGAACAATAAAATATATATATACAACATATATACGGTATATATACGAAATATAACGCAATATATACAGAATATATATATATATTATAATATATATGCATAAGGGAAAAAAATTACCAAATTTGTTTTTATAATTATTGTCTGAAAAACGGTAGGTCGCAAAAGAATAAAGAAATAAAAATAAATATAAATTGAAAAAATTACAAATAATACACGTACACATGTATACCCGCATAACCAATATATATACATATACACATATATATACAAACACACACACACACACACACACACACACATATATATATACACATACAAGCTTCACCTTCGCGAAATGAGAAATCATCCCGCAGAACCTTTGTGAGGTTGTAAGGTAAGGTAAGGTACATACACATATATATATATATATATATATATATATATATATTATATACATTTAACTGCATACATACATACATACATACATACATATACACACATACATACATACATATACACACATATACATACAAACACATTTAACTGCAATGACCACACACATACTCACATACACATACATACATACACATACACGCATACAGCAAAAAATTGAAAAATAAAATTGTAAGAGAAACAAAAGACAAAAACAAATTTTTTACCAAAGATTTAACAACCTGCCCTTTTTGTTTAAATCCATTCTGAAGGAATTCAGAGCAACGGGATCGAGTTGAAACAGACCTTTACTCATGTTAAGGTTATTTGTAAGTTGAATTATAGCCGACTCAAGAATATTTCTATTAACAATGTTGCTAGAGTGAAACAAAACTGAAACATTATTCCAATCAATACAATGGGATAACTCTGACAAATGGACAAAAAGGGCACTGGACACCTGTCCCGTTCTAACGGAATATTGATGCTGTTTTACACGCGTTTGCAAATCCTTTCCCGTCTGACCTATGTAAAAGGAATCACATTGCTTACACCCAATTTTATAGATAATGCCTAAATTATTGGTAGGGCTATTTTTTACTATGATGTTTTTCACAATATTGTCATATGAAAAACTACACTGATATCCAAAAGTTTAAGTACATTAGCAATGCCTAAGAAGCCCGGAAAAATGGAAGTACTAAAATATTCTTTGACAAGGTGCGAGTGTTTTATTCACACGATAGAAGGTTCGTTTAGCCTTATTAAGACAAGATTCCATGAACGCAGATGGGTAACACAACTCACTTCCAATACCGTTGATATTTTCCAATTCGGCATCGATGTATTCCGGACTGGCGATCCTAAGAGCGCGGAGAAACATTGAGGAAAATATGGCCTTTTTAATAGGGGTGTCATGTCCAGAGTAAAAGTGTACTAGGACAAATTGTTTGTTTTTTCCGATAGATACTAAACTTAAAACCCGGGCTATCCCTATGAACACGCACATCCAAAAACGGGATTGAGTTGTCTTGTTCCACTTCTAAAGTAAATTTAATGGCGGGGACTTGGTCATTTAACTGAAGGAGGAAGTCATCCAGGTCACGATTCATGGGCCAGATACACAAAATATCGTCGACGTACCGCAACCAAGGGATGCCAACCCCCAGGATTCTCGGAATGTAAGTAATTTCAAAAAACTCCATATAAATATTGGAGAGAAGGGGCGACAAAGGGTTGCCCATGGCCATCCCAAAAACTTGTTGATAATGCTCGCCATTGAAAGTGAATTTACAATCCTTGATACAAAGCTTAATAAGCTCCAAAACAGTGTGTGCAGGTAATGGTAAATCATATTATGTAATTCTCTGGCGAGAAAGTCAAGCATATCATCAATCGGCACTTTTGTGAACAATGAACAAACGTCGAAACTGATCAATCTATCGTTGGTATTAATGCGAACATTATTCAATTTTTCAGTGAGATCCATGGAATTTTTTACGTGTGAATCAGAGACAGTTCCAAGAATGGGGGACAAAACATTAACAAGCCATTTGGAGAGTTTATAGGTAATAGAGCCCACCGAGCTAATAATAGGGCGCATAGGGTTACCCGGTTTTGGGGTTTTAATAAGACCATAAAGATAAGGCAGAGCAGGTGAAGTGGACAAAAAAAGGAGAAACATATTGAAGTCACCAGACAAAATGAGTGGTCCACCTTCAAAAATTTAGGCATTGCCAAACGTAATGTTTTGACTGTTATTCCCCAACCGTGGATCCAACCTTTGTTTGATGAAATTTACAACGAGTTGCGTCGGAGAACTTCTTCACTTCGAAACATTTTGGATCGCAAAATTAAAAGTCTCATTCGAAATAGTCAGTGGAGTAAAAAAGCAAACTCAAAGTGTGTTTTGAACCTTTCTTCGAAAAACATTAGTGACGATGCAAAAAGTGCCCTTGGATTTGGTATGTCCTTTTATATTGTTAAAAAACCTACTGCTTTACAAATTTGTCAGTCTTGCTCGTTTTGAAAAACAGTGTAACCTTCCTCAGTTTTTGGTTAACATAGTTAAAGGCCTGGTCTATGGTGCTGCGAATATTTCTTACGAAGATAACTTTCCTAAACGTTTCCGCAATAGCCTTTCACAATTAAAAAAAGATAGTGAGCTCCATATTACTAAAGCAGACAAGGCTAACACCTTAGTCATTATGGACAA
>JAJOZX010003555.1:0-22500 GCA_023014485.1 Bathynomus jamesi | reverse complement strand
TCTTTTTATATTGTTGGAGGACGGGCGTTTTTATGGGCATTCGCCCTTTGCTCCTACTTCCTGAATAAAATTTAACAAATTCACAACGGCATTTATTTATTTACCCCAGAAATGCCTGATTTTGCTGATGTAATGCTTTAGATTGGCAGCTGCATGGTACCGTTGTGTACACTTGCCATCGCGCCAAGGGAGGTAATTTTGATGGCCGCTGACTGCGTTGAAAGGGTGCCAGTGTGTATAGAATATTATTAACCGTTTTTCGTGGGGTTGGTGTGAGAATTTTAATTGTCCGCTAAAAGTAGATGACTGTTCTGAAGAGGTGACTGCTAAGTCAGTATGACTGTATTTCAACAAAAGGATCAGCAGCAACTGTGCTTGAACTCGGTCATCATCCGATGTACTTTCATGAAAATTTTAACACAAAACTCATCACTACCTCTGCAATGTAATAAAAGGAAAATTAAAGTCTTCACCTATTAAACTGTTTAAGAGACCTCTAAACATTAATGAGTAGCAGATTATCTCTTTTAATTTCCAATTTCTCTTGTGTAGATATTTTAAGATACTCTTCTAACTAGTATCTGCTCTAAATATATTGGAATTTTCTATTTCTATTTCACAGCCCAATACAATTTCCTTAGCCTACCCGCATAGGGCCCTCTCTCTCTCTCTCTCTCTCTCTATATATATATATATATATATATATATATATATATATACACTGTATATATATAATTTTATATATATATATATATATATATATATATATACACACACATTATTGAGGATTTTAAAATTCCCAATCAGATAGCAATAAAAGAAAATAATCTATCTATTATAAAAAAGAAAAACGAGAAATTGGAACTGTCGATAAAAAATGGAACGTCGATTGTTCGTTTTTATACCGATAATTGCACTTTTTCCGAAGGTATAACGGTCCAATTGAAGGCGGTATAAAATCGAATGTCAGTCGTTAAGCGAACGTTAGAGCTTCTAAAATCTCATTAAAAGATCTTAATCCAGAGTAGGGATGGTCTGATTTTGGTAACAAAAGGAAGGTCAAGGTATGTCGCTGTAATTGCCTGTAACGAGAAATCGAACTGTGTCGAATTCAACTGAAAATTTATATATATATATGTATATATATATATATATATTATATATATATCAACGTAAAGAACGACGCTTGTATAGGAGATATTCCGCGCAAGACGAGAGAGAGAGAACGAAACAAATGAAAAAATGAGGTAACCACCCGGGAATCGAACCCGGGATCTTCCGATTGCTGGTCAGATGCGATAACCATTACACCATGGGCCTCACTCTTCCAAATGCCGTAATTCTTCTACATACTCGCAGAAACCAATGCCCCAAGGGGGCACCTCCCGCATGCCGTAACATTATATACATTTAACTGCAAACACGCAGTATAATTAACGTAAAGAACGACGCTTGTATAGGAGATATTCCGCGCAAGACGAGAGAGAGAGAGAACGAAACAAATGAAAAAATGAGGTAACCACCCGGGAATCGAACCCGGGATCTTCCGATTGCCGATCAGATGCGATAACTATTACACCATGGGCCTCACTCTTCCAAATGCGGTAATTCTTCTACATACTCGCAGAAACCAATGCCCCAAGGGGGCACCTCCCGCATGCCGTAACATTATATACATTTAACTGCAAACACGCAGTATAATTAACGTAAAGAACGACGCTTGTATAGGATATATTCCGCGCAAGACCGGCAATCGGAAGATCCCGGGTTCGATTCCCGGTGGTTACCTCATTTTTTCATTTGTTTCGTTCTCTCTCTCTCGTCTTGCGCGGAATATCTCCTATACAAGCGTCGTTCTTTACGTTAATTATACTGCGTGTTTGCAGTTAAATGTGTATATATATATATATCTTCAATAAAGCTTTTGATATAGAGTAGCACAAATCTTCAATTTCAAAACTACGGTCCTTTCGATTTCTTATCCTTCTATCTGTGCCTTCATCTCTGATTTCCTTTCTGGCCGATATATAGCTGCGGTTTTTGATGGCCACTGTTTTTCTACAGCTATTAATAGTGGTGTTCCTCAGGGTTCTGTTCTGTCACCCATTCTTTTCCTTTTATTTATGAATGATCCATTAAATCGCACTTCCTGTCCTATCCCCTCCACTGCTGATGATTCCACTCTTCACTTCTCCACCCGCTTCACAAAACGTTACTCTATGCTTCGCGCCTCTGATTGGGGCAGGGAAAACCTTGTGGCTTTCAATGTCTCAAAAAATCAGTTCTTTCATCTGTGTATTCGTCAGAATCTTCCACACGACTATCCCATTATCTCCAACAATACACAACTTAATCCTTCCTCTTCTCTTAACATTTCTAGTGTTTCCTTTACTCATGCGCTTTCCTGGAGAGATCACATATACTCTCTTTCCAAAACAGCTTCTGAGAGGTTTTGTGTGCTCAACCAGCTCCGCAATTTTTTCATCCCCACTCAGTTGCTCTCTCTGTACACGGGTCTTCTCCGCCCCTGTATGGAGTACAGGGTGTATAACCAACAAATCTGTGCTTGACCGAGTGGAATCATAGACCTTTCTTCTCATCAGTTGCATGGGCACAAAAGGAGAGAGTGCAATGCAATTGCAAATGTTGATCAATGTTGCATAAGGTTATGCAACAAGGGTGAATGTTGCAAGATGGTATGCAACAAAGGGGGAGGGGATGTTGCAAATGCGACTTGGAGGCGGAGTTATCCCCCAAGAGAAAGAGGAGAAGAGAGAGGAAGAAAGGTACTCGCCTAGCAGGAGCCAAGCACATATTAAGACTTCAGCCGAGCGGCCTCTGTCTTAATATATTCCTAATCAGCCAGTTGGCTTATCTGGCTGAGCTGCCAGTTTGCGTTATTTATTTAATTAAAGCATATATTCTGGCTTAACCAGCCACTTGTCTTATCTAGCTGAGCTGTCAGATTGCGCTATTTATTTAATTCAAACATATATTCTGGCTTAACCAGCCAGTTGACTTAGAAGGCGTAAATGGCTTGTTCAGGTGTACAGGTTCAGATGCCAGATTGCGCTATTTATTTAACTAAAGCACATGTTCTGACTTAAACAGCCAATTGGCTTAGAAGGCGTAAATAGCTTGTTCAGGTTGTACAGGTTGAGTTGCCAGATAGCGCTATTTATTTAATTAATGCATATATTCTTTACATTTGGATTAGAAAACCGTTTTAGAAGCCAGTTAATTGATATAATTAAATGCCTTGTACAACCAAAAGAATTAAATAAAACACCATTATATCATTCTGTTTATTTAGACGAATTAAAGGAATCAGAAATATATAGAAAATAAATATAAATGGAATATATATGATCAAAAAATAATAATAGCATGAGAAATATGAACGAGAAATATATAATCAATAATATACAAAACGTTGTATTATAAGCATCAATATATTAGTAGAGGAAATTATATGTGTATATATATATATATATATATATATATATATATATATACAGTTATATTAAATAATCAAATATATTGAAAATAATAATAGAGGAAATATATATACACACAGAATTAAAAATAAATATACATCAAAATACTTTGTTCTATGGGCTATATTAAATAATTAAATATATTGAAAAATAATATACGAAACGTATAATCAATTGCATATTAGTACAGGAAATATATATATATTATTATATAATATATATATATATATATATAATTAAATAATTAAAAATACATCAAAATACTTTATGTTCTACGGCGCCAAACGCTAAACTCACACGTAATCGAGTCTACATTCACATCATTATTACTTTGCACTACACGGTAAAACCGTCCAAGCAATACTTCACCGTTCAAGTTATACGGATGCCTATACTCGACATAAATGACTCATATCGTTCAATACTACTTTTGTGACCACTTTACATTCGGCTGGCAAGTTATCTTTAAACACGGCTAGAATACAATCAAAAGCACGCACAAAGAGGTCATCGTTAACCACAACATCATTATTAAATACAAGTTCATAAACACTCCTTTCCAATCGAGGGTTTGTTTCTTACCGTCCCGAGCTTTTCAATCGTGAACTCTTCTTCACTCTGCATAGCGGCAATTAAACTAATCTTACAAGTCGTAACGACAGCTATTCATTATATAGAGGTACAGGGTGAACAGTGTAGGCGAGCTCTGCCCTGTACCGCTCAAGTGCTTTGTACCAAAGTTCGGGATATTTCGAAGAATCTAAACCTTTTAAATATGCATCAAGCTCTAAAACATTCTCGCCTTGTTCATTCCTACATTCCATTCGATAAATCCGTCGAAGAGAGCGGTGTATGTGTATTTAGGAACCGTGTAAAAATAAATCATATCCGTAACACGAGCGTCTAATATAGGCTTCAGCTTGCGGAATCCGACGATTTCAAACATTCTGTTGAGGATGAAACGGTTTCTCGTGGGTACAAGAACGTTATTATCAGATGCATTCTTCCACATCAGTCGTATATCAATGCATGGCTGATCGTTATTTATATACAACGTGCAAACAACGGCATATGAGGGGGCGTCACTAATCTGCTCTCTTCTTGTACCTACACCTGCAGGTATTTTATAACGGTCCTTTTCCCACTTCTCAACTATCACGAAGACTCTATCCATCTCATCAACACTTAAATAAATAGCATTACGTTTACCAGAGTTTGCTTGCCTGCAATCGTTCAAGTACATAGTTAATGGTGCCGTTTCACTCCTGAACACGCGAAATGACTTCGTTACGGAGACATCGTACGAGGCGTTGAGAATGCTTCTGAAAGGAAGTTCCATCATATTCGCACGTCTTTCGGTTCAAGCTCTGAGATGACTATGAGCCACAGGTGGACGGATCGGCTCGATGGGCGGAATGAGTCACGCTGATGAAACGTGTACGGGTTTGTTCAAACGTGTTTCGTGAGGTACACGGGTGGGCAGTTCGCTGGGGAAGCGAGTCACACCATAAACTGCTGAAGCGTGTACAGGCTTGTTCGAACTCTTGTTCCCTTGAACAAACAAAATTTTCTGTTACATGAAGCAATACCGGCTTTAATGTTTTATCACTCACCAGAAGTTCATTTCCACAAACTAAACATCTTCACAATCGGGTGCACTGTTTGAGAGAAACATATGCCCATATTTATCCTTTTTTTTTAACAAGCGATACTCGTCTCTAAAGTCTGTTAAAACTCACACAGCCCATTAGCCACAACCTCACTACAAACCTCGTCATGATATATATTAATATAGTCGTAAAAATACTTAAGATTCTCCATGATGACAAGATTTACATTCTCAACCGTAGGGTACGAGTAGTCGGTATGATGTAACATGAAATAATATCGCTTGTCACACCACTCATTTACAAGACTCACTATCCATAACAGTTCCTTATATTCTGAACGTGTTGCTTCTTCTACTTCGCGGTATATATGAGCTTTTATAAAGGTTAGGTCTGCAACATACTTCAATACATCGTTTGTACTATGAAATCCTAAATTGCCCTCACCAGAATACCCGTAGATATTTCAACATCTTGGTCCTTCGCATGGCTCAATGTAGCCTTAAAAGTATCAAAGGAGGGGGGAATTGGGAGTTTTTCAGTATCCACCACATCTTGGCACTTTGCCGAATACCACTTCATAAACGTTGAAAACGCAATATTAAAGGTAGCTATTACTATTTTTCTTCTACGCGGGAGAATACACGTCTGAGCTCAAGGGTATGCAGAGGTCAACTGAGCACGCAGGAATAGAGATATGCTCAGGTAGAGGCAGGAGTCACGTTGCCGATCTTACAGTGGGCGGAGCTTGGCTTTTTACTGTACACACACATGCACGCACGCAAAGGAGGAAATGAAACCTTAATTGAATCAAATATACGTGATAAATAAACATATCGTTAACAATACACATATATATATATAGACCAATCAAGGATTAAGGTAGCCAAAGTGTACGGTATCATAGGTTCCAGGCACCTGGTAACGCTTCCTATAGGTGTTACGGCATAACTTCGTGCCCTTAAGTTCCTTCACACCCCAGAGTTTCTGCGCCCGAAAGTTGTGCGTCCCCACAGTCAGTTGGGGTAGCTGGTCACCCTCATCTTCCAAGCACACTAGATCTTTCAACGAGTAAAAGTTAACGACTCGACGTTCCCATGGTTAAGCGTGATAACCTTAGCCTTCACGATATACTTCATATCATCCCCTACCCTCACCCGTACCCGATAGGTTTTTCGCCCTGTGACACAAACGAGTCTGCGTATGCACCATCACCATACTCATCCTTGATCTCGTCAGTAAGTTCTCCGAGGAATTCCCCAATAGCGGGCATGTATTCACCTTCCCTCGCTGTCAATAACACGCTATATGTGATAGCGTACAGCACCCTCCGTCCAAGAGAGTGCAATAGGCCCCAAAGTTTGATGCGGGCGTAGGCCGTTGTGAAACTGGCTAAAGGTATGTTTGTAACCCGTGAGGTATGTGGCCAGTTCGGTGATGATGTACTTTATTATGTAAGTATTACCTACATTCACGATCTCCATAACCTCTTTATCAGGAGCGTTAGCATAATCCCAGACTTCACTATAACTTGGTGCCAAATAGACGTTCCCTTTGCCAGTATTCTGCGCAAATTTCTCCCAGAGACTAATTAGACACAACTTTGCACTAAAGCGCTTGCCAGGATTCTTAACAATTTGGGGTCGATCAAGCTGTATACCTTCATGGGCACGGTAACGCTGAATATAAGCCGTTTTTTCATCTTCGGTATCAACCCCTCGCGGATATCCTGATGCTTCGATCTTATCCTTCAAAAAAGCGTTTATATATGGTGTGAAAAGGTTGAGTACCTTCTAAAACCTCCACACCTCATGTATCTTCAATATTCTATACCCATGACGAACGGCTAGGGCCAGCTCAGGGCTTGTATATACACCTCTGATCTTACGCTGGTTGGCTGTATGGCCACAATCACCGTTGTTCTCTTCTGCGCATTTCATGCACAGGGGAAACATGCGCTTGTGATCTATAACGACGGGTAAGATCAGCATCCATAAATCGCGACGGGAGAGCACATCTACGAAAGAGAGTCCAAAGTAGCGCTCATTCAAGTTAGGTGAAAGCTCATCGATGGTTGGTATGGTGGGACCCACCATTTTTCAGGTGCACCTACGGGGTACGGATTGTTCTTCATCACGTAAGGGTATAAAGAGCAGAAGTCGTAGTAGTGGAGTTTCACGCCCTCCGTAGGCGGAAAGTATAGGTTGAATGGGTTTGTGCGCCCTCCAAACAAGCTGTCACCGCATTTGAGGGGTCCAACACCATTGAACGTTTGATGGCCCTTATTTCTTCACCGTACTGGGCATCTGTTTCCATCAGTTCATCATACTCATGCTCTCACACGATTTTATGACTGAACTGGGAGCCTATAAGTTGATCACGGTTACGGGTCTATGCGAGGCTGTCGGCGGGGGATCTTCCATAAAGGTCCCCTGTGACGGCACATTCAGCGCGTGGGCATCCATGCCACTAGCAGCCGTTAAAGGAATACACGGTCTTCTCACCAGTGGCTAGCTCCTCACTTAGGCTGTCAACCCAAAAACACGACCATTTACCTTAACGGGTACTTCACCCGTGTTGCGGGCATGTTTTATGTATACCCCGGTCTGTTGCTGTAGGTGTATGACCCAGTAAATAGGCTTTTGCCCATTTTCTGCAAGTGCCATTTGATTTATGGAGCTCAAAGCATTTATTATTGAAAAATGTACGTCTACACACATTACATTCCCTCTTCTCGATTTCAACTACATGACTTTCACATTTGGGGCTTTTACACTGCTCACATACCATGTAGCAATCCTTACAATGTTTCACCATATCATCAGCAAACTCGAGACAACCCTTACACAAATCATGATGCCTTCCATATTTTCGACTTTTATCATAACTGGCGTAGAGAGCCCTTATGTTACGGATGGGGAGATACGATGTTCCTGACAATCCTAAAATAAGTAGAGGTCTTGTACGATCTCTCACGCTGCTTTTAAAAACATACACAGTCCTACGACGATCGATCATCCATTCCAAATACGACTATACGTGCATTCATTTCCTGCTCGGCCCTTCTCAGTTCTTCAGGACCCATATTACACTCAAACTCAAGCTTACAATCTGAAGCCAGTTTACGGGCACGCTGCACAACCGTGGGCAGCCAAATTTTTTGCGTCCAAGTATTTAGCACAGTGAACATATGAGCTAAAATTATTGCTATAAAACCACAACCACGATCGACGTTTAAATGCTTTCTGTAAATAACCGGAGAATTGAAATTAAGAGTATAAGGTGTGGCACTATGACCCGCAACCCGGAATACTCTGTCAATATCTACCATGAAGTTGTCCATATTGAAGGATGTACCACTTTGAGAGGCTTGCATTATACACCCCAAGATATATTCTATATCTACAGCCGCCAAACGTCTGAACGGTATTACCACCCAAAAATCGTCCCCCTCATCTGACCCGAACCTGAAGGATAACCTCGTCCGGACTTCACGTTCGTCGCGGTTCTGAAGGGCAAACTCCACAATACGTTCAACTACGCGCGCAGTCCGTTGGTATACAGGGATCCAGGGTCAACCCTGACCACGTACCGATTTCTAGTCAGGGCAGGGGTGGGGGTAGCGGTGCGCACCAACTCGAATGTTATACCATCCTCCACAGTATGAGAAGCTGCTGTGGAGGAAGTACCCGGAACTGAACAATGGGGCATATTTGAGGAAGGTACTATTGTGGGGGTTGTGTCGTAAGACGTAGAGGGTTGGGCTCTATTACTGGGGTCTAACAACCGGAGCAATCCTGGCACGCTTTATACCTGACGTGGAGGGCTTCATCATGCTTCCGCTTTGAACTGTCGCATGCTACAGGTGTCGCTGGTGAGGGTTCGTCAGCGGGGAAGGGTTCTGTAGCTGCACGGTCATCGGGTTCGTCTGTGATATCGATGGGGTGCTGTACATCGTCGTCATTCACGGTTCTGTGGAAGAAGAAAACAAAATATAAGGAGCAGCACTCAAAATTTGTAATATTTTGTAAATGACCCACTTAGGGGTGTGACGTGTTAGAGATGGAATCTGTAGAAAAATTCAGGTTCACAAGCCCCTCCACATGTATTATATCTGGCCCTACAGGATGTGGTAAAACTGTATTTATGCTTAAAATCATTAATGATAAGGGGTAGATGTTCTCAAAATATGTGCATAAAGTAATATGGGGCTATTCGACGTATCAGTCAGTGTTCAACGAGTACCAAGATGAAATTTTGTTCCACGAGGGTGTATGATGTTAATTCGTTAAAAGGTAATGAGCATACAGTTATTGTAATTGACGATCTCATGTTGGAAATGGATAAAAAGTTTGCCGAGACATTTACAGTGTTCTCCCACCATCTTAACATTAGCATATTCTTCATCAATCAGAATCTATTTTTCAAAAATAGATACATTCGCGATGTGTCACTAAATACCCAATATCTAGTTTTATTCGCACAAAGTAGAGGTGTGTCACAAATTGAGGTATTAGCCAATCAAATGTTCCCGAATCAACGTAAGGAGTTTTTGGAGGTTTATAAAGAAGACATAAGTCAGCGTTATGGATATTTGCTTTGTGAACTTCACCCGCGAAACACGTTTAGGGTGCTTCTAAGAACGAATATATTCCCAAGCGAACCTGAAACGGTGTATATTCCAGAATGGCAAATAGGCTGAAGAAATATCAACGATTGCCCCGGGCACTGCAACAGAGGTTTGTTAAAAATATCGAATCTGACTTTTTAAAATGCATCTGTGAAATCTGTCTTAATGTTATAAAATGTAATGTGCCAGCGACACCCTCTCAGAAGGCTCGCTTACGTCGTTACAAGAACATAATACGAGCGCTCGCTCATAACAGTCAAACTGTGGGTAAGAAAAAGCGAATTACTGTACAAAGAGAGGATCATTCCTACCCATCTTATTTTCAGTTTTGGGTCCTTTACTGACTAGATTAATATAATGAAGAAGGTCGTTGTAATTCCGTACGAGGAGTATGCTTCATTGCAAAGTTCAAAGATTCCAGACACGGTTCTAGAACCCCGTAAAAGTAAGCTTAAAAGAATGGAAAGCGAGTTGCTAGCCCTATTAAACAGTGAAAAGTCACCTGAAGAGAAAAGGATCTTGTACTAAGAGGCTCTGCAGAAATTTCTTCACAAGTACGAAGATTATAAGTATCCTACAGAGCTCCCCGTGGTTATTAGGCACAGCGCGAGTAGCGCTGATCAGGGCGACACAGGACCTGACCCCAACGTTAGAGAGAGATGACCAACCAAAGAACAACGGAAACACACATCGAACATGTGCTAAAAAACAGTCTCCCACATACATTGAGGAATAAAGGCTTAAGTCTTTATAATCTATTGAGTGAGGACCCCATCATACAGTGGGCCGATACAGGCGAGGTCATTGTTGAAGGAACAAGGGTACAAGGATCCAATATCGTTGATATTGTTCATGATCTGGTGAGAAAGTGGGACAGACCCTCACCAACAGGATGGAAGCATATTAAAGCAAGACTACAACAAATAAATGTCCCCAAAACATTGATAGGTAATCTGAATAGGTTAAAAGACCTGGATCAAGTCTCGCATGTGTCACAACTGAGTACGCCATCGCCCCCAGCAGCAGCGTCTCTGAAGAAGAGAAAGAAGAGAACAAACGGCCAACCTTATCCACGTGTCTCTAAAATACGCAAATGGCTAACATATTAAGTAAACGCTATTATGACATTTCTAACCCCGCCTCCTATGGTGGCGTTAATAGACTGTACAGAGGTGTTTACGGAGTAGGGAAAAAAGATGTTGAGCTTTTGGGAACAGGATGCTTATACACTTCATAAACCGGTGAGAAAAAGGTTTAAAACGGCCAAGACAACGGATTCGATTGACTCTATTTGGCAAGCGGATTTAACAGACATGCAAAGATATTCAGTGTATAATGACGGATACCGCTACATCCTATTCATAATAGATGTATTCTCTAGATATCTGTGGCTAATTCCCCTGAAAAATAAATCGCCTGAAACAGTTGCTAAAGCGACCAAAACGTTGATGTTAAAAGAAGAAAGGGTTCCTGGCTATTTTTGTACGGATATGGGGAAAGAATTTATAGGTCGCGCTTTTCAGAACATGCTGACAGAGTTTAATATCAGTTACTACACTAGCAGTTCTATACATAAGGCCTCTTTAGCTGAAAGAGTTCAACGTACCATAAAGGACGCATGCATCGCTATTTTACACAAAAAACACATACAGATATATAAACGTTCTCGGGTCATTGGCATCATCATACAACCGTTCACACCACCGTACGATTGGCAACACCTAACGAAGTTTTAGAAAGAGGTACGCTGCCAGAGGTGAGAAGAGATGGAGCACCGCCACCACACTCTACACATTTCAAAATCAATGATTATGTAAGGCTATCACGTTCGGGAAATAAATTCGCGAAGGGATTTGAGCAAGGATGGACACGTGAGATTTTTAAAGTTCGTGCTATGAGACCTAAAGGTGAGATAATGATGTATTACGTTGAAGATTTGAATGGGGAAGAGATCGCTGGAGGCTTTTACCGCGAGGAGTTGCAGAAAGTGACATTTAATTTAGGAAAAAGTGTGTTTAAAATTGAAAAAATTTTAGGCAGCAAAGGTTCAGGAAAGAGAAAAATGTACCTGGTGAAATGGCTGGGTTACCCAGAAAGCTTCAACACCTATATAAAAGCTGCTGCAATAATGAAGCTTAATTAGTATGCAACATGGCGCCTAGCCACTTCTATGTCACACTCCCGTCCTCTCTCTTCTCTGTCTGCATCCTAACAACACCCTCAACTTTGTGACAGAACTCCACGGACCCATTGAATTGGAGCGTGATTCGTATGAGGTGGGTTTATGTGAACTCCAGTTAGTCTCCAAATTTTTAACTCTTGAAAATGAGCAAATCATATTTCTGATCCTTAGAAGAATCGATGAGTGCGAAAAATTAGGCATAACCTTAGACAATACTATGCGTTCAGTCCTGTTCGGTGAGGAACAGTACTATAGCACAAATGTATCGCTAGGAATCGGCATTATGACACAGCCATGGACATTGTGACGGGGTTAAACAAGAGTCTTGAAAAGTCGTACCTGACAAACGATTTACTTTTTGAAGTCGTAAACATACGCCTGCATGCACATTGAAGTTAAATCAACGCTTAGTAGAAATATTAAAGATAAAGAGCTGTTCACAATTGTGGCTGAGGGCCGATATAGCGCAGCTCTCCAAAGAGATACCTTTCACGAGGCACAGCATGACTTGTCCAGCTTAATGTATCAATTGAAGATGGAGAAATTGGGTGAAAGCTCTCCAGACATGTGCTATATTTACAGCAATATCGTAGAGCACCAATTTGTTGGGGACACCCAGGCGCGCCTGCTGCGCATTGCACACATCCCCAACCATAGGGAAAAGTTTGAGCATTACATATGACAAGCCCCATTATGTGAATGTTGCGACTAATCTATTAACCAACATCTCGATATATATAAGAACGATTGAAAAAATTTCCCATTCGGTGATGGGAGCTTAACAGTGAAACTACACTTTCGCCGTTTATAATGACCCGAAGGCCATTCACAGTCTATCGAGGAGTGAGATACCAGCGTGGGAGTGGGCTTGGATCCATTTTTTCATCCATACTACGCACCGCTGTCCCACTGTTGAAGAGGGTGCCAGGTACCTAGGGCGGAAGGCGTTACAAACAGGTTTTAACGCGGCAGAAGACATAATGGGTGGAACTAAGCCTAAAGAAGCTCTAAAAAAACATTTAAAACGTACACGGGACGAAATCATCAAAGATGCAAAGAGAAAAATGCGTGGTGGCGGAAAGAAGAGATCTGCCAGGAAGAAGGGGTTACCATCACGTGGCGCTAAACGTAAAAGGAAATAAAAAAGAAGTGCTCTAAGCGTATGAAACCTATGGCTGATCATTTTTTTAACTGATATAAGCTGAGGACACTACTCTCACGAATCATAGGCTGATTACTACTTGTCGAGAGAGGTGGCACTATTTCTGATCGTCATGGCGCGCATCCATCCGTGTAGTTCACAATGCTGTAAATCGGAACTGTCCCTCTTTGATATGCCCCCCTCAGGTCTCTATTGAGCATAGCTACTTTATTACAATTAACCCATTAAACACAATTAGTTCACCGAGTGCCCCTATAGAGTTCGTGATACACAGCTCAGGTCCATATTTTTTTTAACCAAACTGCATGCACATGTACACTAAACTGCGTATAGCCCGTTCAGATGGAACGGACTGCGATGATAGTTACTCTGCTAACCTGAAACCAACTTTCTACACTCCATATTCAGCCAGTGTGAGGTGTATTTAAATCAGGTTAACATCTAGGCAGGCACGGGTTATTATCACCACGAACCTATCTGGAAAATGTCCTCAACTTTTCAAAAGAAGCGAAGGATACCTTTTTAACTGCCGGGACTATTATCACAAAAAAACGAAAGTAGTATAAAGGATAAATTTAAAAATTCTAAAAAGAAGATATATGAGTGTTTTGGACGTCTTCTTACAGACTTCACGTTCAGGAGAAACTGCTCCTGAATGGGGTGTTATAAAGTTAAAACTAAACGAATCCTGAGATCTGCTTAAATATGGGACCTGATCAAGAACAGGGCGAAAAGCCCGTTGTGATTCACATCATGAAAACATATCTGCGCGTACGGCAAGTGAAATTAAGTTCGCTGAAATATGTAAAAATTTTAAAAAGTTTAATACACGCAACAGTAAAATACCCAATTAACGGAGTACAGATCAAACTATACACGGTGCCCACCGGGTTGGCCTCGAAGCAGCTAGAAAACGTTGCCCTGGGAGTTCTACCTAAAACGATATTAATTGGAGTGCAAGATCATGCTTCGACGAATGAAAATATATAAAAGAGCGTCTTTAAATTAAAAATTTCGGCCTTAAAGATATAAATCTATACGTAAATGGCGTTGCATTGGGCGGGACTATGGTTACGGAGAACTCATCAGACGCTGTGTTCCCGCTCTGCGCGAGAGGGTTGGGTACGATTCGATGTGGCCGACTCGATGCGACCCAACTCGATGTGGCCGACTCGATGTCAGGACAACTCGATGTGATATCCCTAAGGGATATTTTCTTTAGTTTTAACGAAAATGTCACAACTTAACCTAACCAATCGTCAAGGGCGTACAGTTGACCTAACCGGGCATTCAGTTAACCTACATTAAATATATAAAGAAAATGAATCGACTTGGCCTGGCATCGACTTGGCTTGACATCGAGTTGTCCTGACATCGAGTCGGCCACATCGAGTTGGGTCGCATCGAGTCGGCCACGTCGAATTGTCCCTGCCCCGCGCGAGAGCTTATAGTAGTCTGGCTCATATTGCCGGTGGCTGTGACGAGCTTGGGATTGGCGTAACGCAGAAGGAATTTGTCGATCAATTTAACCTTTACCCATTTGATATTACCCCCAACTTATCTACTAGTGTAAATACACACTTAAATCCACAACAAAGTGGGAACATCTCAGTCGAATTGGAATTCGGCGACCCTATAGACGCACCTATTATTGTACTAGAGTAACTCGAATCACAAGCTCTAATAGAGCTCGACCGCTTCAGGAACGTTGTCACAGACTTTTAAAATGGACGCGAATACTCTCCAAAGAGTAATGAAAAGTGATCGAGTTACACGCTCCAAATATATCGCTCATAACAGTCAAACTGTGGGGGGTAAGAAAAAGCGAGATGAATGATGAATTGGTATGTAGACAGAAAAATAAATGGTACCGATTTGTACGCACTCGCTTTATTGTGTTTAGTTTTACGTGTGTATAAATAATTGTAACTATATTGTGTAAAGTTTTACGTGTATATATATATATATATATATATATATATATATATATAACTGTAAAATGTCTCCATTAATGTTAGTCTTATTTAATGGACGCTAGTTCTGTAAGCCGAATTGTAATAAAACATGCTTTCTACCATTTAATAAATTGAATGAAATACAATGTGTTTTATTCTTAACCATAAAAGAACTTACATTAGTTCCTCGATGACCTGGCATCCGTTGGACCGGATGTGAGCCCAATACCTCGACCTCGGTATTCAGATCACTCGGTTGGCTGCGCGGTAAAGCCTCCAAATCGTCGTCATTTATTTGTCTTTCATCAAAGCTGCCGCGAAAAGTAACTATAACAAGATCAAGTTCCGCATCGGTCCTTTAAGGAAATTACGTGATTAGTCTTTACTGAATCTTTTTAATTATGGTCCATTTTCATTACTCGATTTGTATCCAGAATCGTAGCTCAGTACTAATGCAAACTAGGCTATAATTGAGGATAACAGCTAATGAAATATTTACGATAAAATGTGATGTGTAGAAATGTATTATTACAACCACACCATATATATAATATATATATATATATATATATATACATTTTAACTGCAAACAACACACAGTATAATTAATGTAAAGAACGATGCTTGTGTAGAAGAGCGTCCCGGACAAGATGAGGGAGAACGAACAAATGAAAAATGAGGTACCAACCGGGAATCGAACCTGGGATCATCTGATTGCAGGTCAGATATGCTATCCACTTCACCATGGACCTCGATCAATCAGAAGTCGTAATTCTCCTACATACGAGCAGAAACCAATGCCCTGAGGGGGCACCTTCGCAGGCCGTACATATATAAATTTTAACCGCAAACAACACGCAGTATAATTAATGTAAAGAACGACGCTTGTGTAGAAGAGCGTTCCGCACAAGATGAAGAGGGAGAACGAACAAATGAAAAATGAGGTACCACCCGGGAATCGGACCCGGGCTCATCCGATTGCCGGTCAGATATGCTATCCACTACACCAAGGACCTCGATCAATCAGAAGTTGTAATTCTCCCACATACGAGCAGAAACCAATGCCCTGAAGGGGCACCTTCGCCTGCCGTACATATATACATTTTAAATGCAAACAACACACAGTATAATTAATGTAAAGAACGACGCTTGTGTAGAAGACCGTTCCGCACAAGCGTCGTTCTTTACATTAATTATACTGTGTTGTTTGCAGTTAAAATGTATATATGTACGGCATGCGAAGGTGCCCCCTCAGGGCATTGGTTTCTGCTCGTATGTGGGAGAATTACAACTTCTGATTGATCGAGGCAATCCATATGTGTGTGTGTATATATATGGAAAGAGTTACAATAAGAGAAAATGCCGATTAGGGCGCCCGGAGTAAATTATAATCACAAAGCAGATATCTTAACAGGGCTCAAAAGTAAGATTAGCTGAATGTGCTACGCATCATCTGCCAACACCGGGTAACGAGCCCGGTTGCTAACGAATACATCCGTGTGTGTATATATATATATATATACACACACACAAATTCAGAATTGTCCCTGAGAAACTTATATGTTAAACACAGACCATGCATGGAACAAGGAACTCTTCTGGGAAATTACATCCACCCTAGTTCTAATAAGTAATGATAAATGAGAAATACTGTATTTTTTCTTTTTCATGATGGAAAGTCCAACGTGGGCTCCGAGTTACTCGCAAAGAGGCCCCAATTATAGCTGATAGCTGGTGAGGGAAGCTATATTTTGGGGCCTCTTTGCGAGTAACCCGGTGCTCACGTTGGGCTTTCCATCATGAAAATGAAAAAACTATAGTATTTGTCATTTATCATTACTTATTCGAACTATAGTGGATGTAATTTCCCAGAAGAGCTCCTTGTTCCATGCACGGTCTGTGTTTAACATTATATATATATATATATATATATCTATAGGAAGAGAGTGTTACAATAAGAGAAAATGGTGATTAGGGCGCCCGGGGCAAATAATAATCACAAAGCAGATATCTTAACATTTCTCAAAATTAAGATTAGCTGGGTGTGCTACACATCGAGTCCATGCCTAGCTCAGTAGTAATGCATACTAATCTATAATTGATGATACCCGCTATGAACGGGCAGCCACGAAGGAGCAGATAATAAACAGCATGCAACTAGCCTAAACGGGTCACAAAAGTTGTTTACCTCTGTGTGCTACGCACCGTCTGTCAGCACCGGTCTCGAACCCGGGACCGCAGACAATTCTTTAAAGTTCTGGCAATTCTAAAACCCTCCCTCTAGAACTTTCTAAAAAATTTTAAGTTATGAGAAACAAGCGTGTAACAATATTTCACTTTCAAAGGACACCTTCATCGTATAATAAATCCACTGTGTAAATGACGTTATCAGGACGGAAGATTATCTGTTTTGCTACGCATCGTCTGCCGGCACCAGGTCTCGACCCATGGGCAGATATCCTTTCACCTCGTTTTATTACAAATTTTATAAATTATAACACTTGCTCTGAGTGAAACGATAAATATACATAGCCCGGCCTTCCGCTTAAATCACAAACTAGTTTTTCAAAGGGCATTTATTATGGCTTTTTATAAATTAACTAACACAGGCACTGAATGAAACGAAGTATATAGCCCGAATCACAAATTAAATTAATTACTTACATTTCAGTGCCGTCTTCAACGATCGATTCTTTCTCGCCGTCACAAATTTCTGCAATGGATTGCGTTGAAAGAAGGGCGTTCCGGTCTGCCGTTGCGAAAAGATGAAGTGTAGACAACGCTGCAGTGTCTCCATCTTCAAACAACTGCGGGTAGCTGCAAAGCTGTTCTGATTGACTCATGAAGGGTATATATCTGTGGTTATTCTTTGATAAATACAACTGTTGTGGAATCCAGATGAAAATGCCCCCTTTTATATACGCGAACCTAATTGTAAACAACCACAATAGCCGAATCACGAGTTTTCTATTGGCCGTCGGTGAAATATGGGTAGGACATAACGTGTAAGCGCTAATACCCTGGGCCGTTCTCAGGATCCGGCTACTGGGCTGTAATTGGCTTAGTCGTGAATTGTGGGGCGTGTCAAATAAAACTTACACATTTCATAGATTTCTTCCAGAAATGATTCGTAGAAAGAGAGAGAGAGAAAGAGAAAAGAGAGACACTTTGGAAAATAAAGCTTTATATGAACGATTTTACAACCATCTAAAACTGAAAATAATTAAAAAATATAAATTTGGAAATCGGGGCAGATCGCATCGATTTAAAGTTTATGGTGTCGAGAGATTGGCGTATGATAAATATCCATTTTTATTACCGGTGCTAATATATCCTTCATATTATATATATATATATATATATATATATTATATATATATATATAATATATATATATGAAGATTTTTACAGCCCCCTAAAAAAAAATAATTTACAAAATAATTAAGAGAAGTGGAAGTGGTAGTCGCATTAGTCCATCAAAGTTTATGGTCTCGAGAGAGTGGCGCATGATAAATATCCATTTATTACCTCAACTGTGACAATATATAATAAATATATATTATATATATATATATATTATATATAATATATATATATATATGAGTGATTTAGCAACATTGGAAAATAAATTTAGAAATCGGGGCAAATCGCATAGGTTTAAAGTTTATGATGTCGAGAGATTGGCGTATGATAATATCCATTTCATTAACGGTGCTAATGGAGGTCTAGGTTGTGGTGAAAAGTTTGACCTTCGTCGGAATAAACAATTCGGGTATTTTTGTCTTTCTTGGAATAAAGAGAAATGCTGTTTTTGAAGACATTTTGTATAAGAGATGAATGACAAAAGTAAATAGACGCATCTCTCTCTCTCTGGAAACTCATCTATAAATAAATAATTAGTATATATAGCTGTGTGTGTGTGTGTGTGTGTGTGTGTAATAATAGGGGATCTATGTGCGGTTGTGTTCGCTTCCTGGGGGTTCAGGCGATGTATACACTGTGCCAACTGGCTGATTATGCCTGCCTGGAGACACTGGCTTCTACGCCAACTGGCGGATTTCGAGTTCTAAGTCAAGTGTTGCTACCATGATCAGTCATTGAGCGTCTGCCTCTCGTAGAAGCTGGATGGTCTCCTCCTCCTCTCTCTCTCTCTCAGGTTAGGTATACCCTTTCGGGGGTGAGGCCGTCCCACCTTCTCCCACAAAGACCCTCCTTCTTTCTCTCCCTCTCTTAGGTTAAGTATACCCCTTTGCGGGGTGAGGCCGTCCCACCTACTCCCCAAAGAGGTTAGGGGAACTCCCCTCATTGAAGCTTTGGTGATAACCCCTCCCCCTGTTGCATAACCCATCTCCCATTGCAACATTGATCAACATTTGTAATTGCATTCCACTCTAACCTTTTGCGATCACACTACTGATCACCCCTCAGTCTCCTTGTCTCGAGTGCAGTCAGTTTTAACTCTTTAAGCCTATCCTCGTACGACTTTGACCTAAACGACGGAATCATCTTAGTTGCTTGTCTTTGAACTCTTTCGATTTTGTCTATATCCTTGCCCATTTACGGATTCCAAGATTGGATCACGTACTCCAAATGGGGTCTGACTAATGATTTATATAGAGGAACAATAATATCGCGCGATTTGTACACAAAATTTCTAGCTATAAAACCTAGCACTTTGTTCGCTTAATTTACCGCTGCTGCACATTGTTTCAATACTTTGAAATCACCAGTGACTATAAATCCTAAGTCTTTTTCCTGATCTAGGCTTGCCAACTCCTACCCTAACATACTATATACAAAATTACCCTTACGCGATCCTACATGTAAAATTTTGCACTTATCGACGTTAAATCTCATTTGCCATGTGACCGACCAATCAACGATTTTATTCAGATCTTCCTGGATTTTACAGCTGTCTTCGTCATTTATCGCCCTACCACCCAACTTCATGTCATCCGCAAACTTTGAAACTGTACTGACTAGGCCGACATCTACATCATCAAAATATATAAGAAAAAGCAAGGGACCAATAGAGAACCCTGAGGAACACCGCTCAATACATTAGCCCAAGAATACTCAGCTCCATCAACGACCACCCTCTATTTAGTACTTCGCAAACACTTCTATCCAATTTATTACTTCGCCCCTGATCCCATGAGCCTTAGTTTTTTCAACAAGTTTTTTGTGCGGTATGGTGTCAAACGCCTTTTGAAAATCTAAATACACTACATCAACCGCCTGATTACTATTGTAAACTTCAAGCACGCTTTGGGAAAATTTTAAAAGATTAGTTAAGCAAGATTTGTTTCGCCTAAAACTGTGCTGCGTATTTTAATCAAGTTATGCAATTCTAGTGTTCCACCATACGATCCCTAATTACACTGTGTAACACTGATTCTGTTTATATAGAATTTTTTGTTTTATATGCATTTGTGGGCGCTGAGTCCAAATGTGGTCTTGGTTCGTGTGTATCATCGATGGTTTCAGAGATAATCCATTTTTCATGTTTTACCAGTATAATGTTATTATGGGCGCAGCAATATCAGAATAATCAGGAATTGTTGAGAAAATAGGATGTTCGTTGACAGTTTCTTGCTCTAGAAATTGACCAAAACTTCCACTGTGCTATATAAAGAAGAGCGCAGAGTCTGAGAATCAGTAAGTGTGAGTACACAAAGAAAGCAGGTTGTTGTCTGATGAACCAGCACTGAGGTACTGTGTTTCTGTGCTTCTCTGTGCTGACGATTTGAGTGTTATCGATCCTTTTTTATTGCGAACATTATTTCAGTGTTGTGAATACATCTTTTTTCTGGAATCTGTAATCTGTTGCAGATTTAGTAACTCTTCTCTCTATATCTGCAGGTTATGATTAATGTAAGTAAGTTTGGTAAAGAGAATGGCAACTAGAGTTGTAAACACTCGCCGGATATATTCTGCTACGTTTGTGGGTATTACATATGCCCCAAGCAAGTATCGCATAAGATTGTGAAAGGCACCAAGTTCTGGATCGCGTATCTGCTCTATTTTGGTATGCCTATGGGTGACCAAGATAAGCCCTGGGCACCCCATGTGATCTGTGAAAGCTGCCGCTCCACACTTGAAGGGTGGCTGCGGGGAGTACGCAAGGCGGTACCCAGGCGGTATCCAGAATATGGAGAGAACCAAAGAGCCGCCACGACGATTGCTACTACTGCATGGTAGATGTTTCTAAGTACAGGAAAGTTAAAGGAAGGCAGACTCTTCAGTATCCAAGCATGGCGTCGTCCATAGCTCCTGTAGCACATGGCGAAGGTCTTCAATACCACGTCCACCAGAACAGGTATCTATCCATTACTTTACCTTCTGTATTTACAGACTGTGGGTCATTATGTGTCGATTTTTCTTAGTGCTGATGCTCTTCTACATATATAGCTATGCCTATATTTTGTTTCTTTGCTTTGAAGGTTGAAAATGAGGATGCAACTAGCTCATCTGAGATGTCGGCTGGTGAGGACAGTCATGATGAAGAATATACAGTAGCTTTCATTACAAACCCTCACTTTCCAAATCAGAGGGAATTGGACGACTTAATTAGAGATTTGGGTCTGACGAAATCAGGGTCTGAGCTTCTGACCTCCAGACTCAAAGAGTGGAATTTGCTTGGAGAAGGCTGCAAGAGCACTATATACCGAAAGCGGCATGAAGAGTTTGCAAGGTTGTACGATGTCAATGGCTCTCTCTGTTATTGCAGTGAGGTTAATGGTCTATTCACAGCTATTGGGTTAACACATATACCCTCAGTGGCGCCTGTTTATTGACAGTTCAATTCGGAGTTTAAAAGCTGTTCTACTCCACAATGGGGACAAATATCCATCTATACCAGTTGCACATTCTGTTCAAATGAAAGAGGACTATGAAAATGTCAAACAACTGCTCACTCAAATCAGGTATGAACAATATAACTGGGACGTGTGTGGTGATTTCAAAACGATTGTTTGCTGTTAGGTTTACAAGGAGGGTTTACTAAATATTCATGTTTTCTTTGCCTGTGGGATAGCAGGGCTTCAACTGAGCACTACAAAACAGTTCAGTGGCCTCCACGTGAAGGACTGCAACCAGGAAAGTACAATGTACTCAGGGAACCTCTTGTGTAGCCTGACATAGTTCTGCTACCACCTCTCCATATTAAGTTGGGTCTAATTAAGCAATTTGTAAATGCGTTAGATTTTGGAGGGAAGTTTTCCAACAGATTCGGGTCATGTTCCCTAAACTCTCTGTGGCCAAAGTCAAGGCTGGCAAACCTGGGTGATGTGAGTGAAGAACATGGCGAAAGATTCCATCAAGATATTCAAACGATGGAGAAAAGGTACCAGGGCCATTGGGATGCTTCCATGATGGGAGACTACGTATGGTCGCTGATCAGAAGGATAAGAATGTTCATACGCGGAAGTCGCGTTCTTCAGTACATTTTTAAGGAACGCACACTGC
>JAJOZX010003554.1:397500-492500 GCA_023014485.1 Bathynomus jamesi | reverse complement strand
AAAATAGTCTCATAATGTAAGGTCAGTGAAGAATTCAACTTTAGATGTTCCATAAAATCTGTAACAGTGCAGATTTGATACTCCTGCACTCCTGCAGGAGCACTGACTACCTAAGCAAGAGCTAAAATTCCTCTCTACCATCCATGATGACTTTATGTACCATGCGTCATCAGCAGTAGAATTGTCAGATGAATTAATGTACGGTGGGCCTTTTGGCGGTGTTGCTTTTTTAATAAGGAAAAATTTGTCAAACATATAAGATTTTTAACAAGCGATAATGTAAGGTTGTTAGGCATTGAATTACGAGTGAACAATGATTGCATATTACAGTAATTGTAAACTGCTATTTACCATACAACAACGGCAGTATCTAGATGAATACATTGATTTTCTGTACAAATTAAGTCATTATCAGATAACCCCCAAATATTCTCACTGTATAATAATGGGGGACTTTAACGCACATGTGAACTCGGAATTCTTTGTAGAATTGGGTAACATGTACGAGTCGGCAATTTAAGTATAAGTGATGTAGATGTATTAGGGGTAGCCCGTGGTAATTTTACATACGTCAGTGATATGAGTGGTACCACCAGGTGGATTGATCATTGTCTCACTGGTAATAATAATCTAAAGGATCGAATTGTTATAGTTCATATTCTGCATGATTGCCTTCTTTCTGATCATAGACCATTAGAAATATTTTAACTTTACCAATTTATGCGCAACACGACTTAACAAGAACTCAATAGGTAAGAATAATCGCGTCGATTGGTCCAATGTTAATATGCAGCAGAGAATAGAATACAAAGACAGAACAAGTCACCTCTTTAATAATTTAGAAATTTTGCACCTCGCCTGTATAATCCTTGCTCAAATGATCTCACTGTAAACTCATAGATAGGTATTATAGTAAGATAATAATCCTGTTAAGAGAAGCAGAAGCCCCCTGATTAAATCTTACAACTATCATACTAAGATTATTCCTGGATGGATGATTTATTGCCCCCCTGAAGAGGGAATCGAAAGACGCCTATGATTTGTGGTGCTTTTATGGTAGACCCAGATTAGGACCAGTATACATGAATATGTGTAGAAGTAGGGGTCAGTATAAGGCGCCCATAAGGCGATGTAAACAGGAAGAAGAGTCTATTCGAGCATCAAAAGCCTGTGAAGCTCGCATAAATAACGATAACAAATTTTGGAAATTTGTTAAGAATCAAACGGGTGTCAAAAATGTCCTCCCTCCGACAATCGATGGGGTGTCGGGAGCGGATGGAATTGCAAGGCTGTGGAAAAACCACTATTCTAACATTCTTAACAATGTGAGTAGGGATAATCTTAAGAGAGATTGCAGCGAAACGATTGTGGGAGGGATAAGGGAAAATACTTTGATATCATTTTCTGAAGTAAAGAGTTAAAGACTGGTTCTGCGTCAGGGGTAGATGACTTATCGAATGAGCACTTAAAATATGCAAATGACGTAGTATGTCTGCATATATCATTGCTCCTATCAGCCATGCTTGCTCATAGCTATATCCCTGCAGAGTTCATGAGGGTATATATCTTGCCCCTGGTCAAAAATAAGTACGGAGACATTCTGTCCTGCAATAATTACAGGCCTATTGCTGTTTTTTCCTGCTTCTCGAAACTACTATCATAGAAAAACTCTTGTTACTCCGATTAAATGATTTCCTATGGACATCTCCTAATCAGTTTGGCTTTAAAAGGTCCCACTCAACTGACCTGTGTATATATGTACTTAAAGAAACAATATCTAAATACATTGACAGTAATTCAACTATTTATAGCTGATTCATAGATATAAGTAAGGCATATGATAGGGTGAACCACAATATTTTATTTACAAAACTAGAATACAGGAAGGTTCCCATGTACATATTAAATTTATTGAAATTTTGGTATTCCCACCAATCTTTCACTGTTAGGTGAGGCAATGTACTATCCGAGTGTTTTGGCTCCTCTTGCGGGGTGAGGCAAGGCTCCTTGCTCTCCCCTATGCTGTTTAATGTGTATATCGATGGATTAATTGTTTTCACTTAATGAAGCAACAGTGGGATGTTGTATAGATAACACAAGGATAAATAACTTAGTTTATGCTGATGATATGGTGTTAATAAATCCCTCCGTTAAAGGTCTGGATCGGCTACTAAAGTCTGCGAAGTGTTTTCGCAGAAACATTGATATTCTTTCTGATGTTACAAAAACTAAGGTTGCAATTCATCCTAAAAGCTGTAATCAGCCAGCTGATATAAGGCTTAAAATGGATGGTGAAGTAATTGAGAAGTACAAGAGTTTAAGTATTTGGGTCAAACTATTACAGCTCCTGAGTGTTGACCCGGATATAGAAAACAATCTCGAAGCCTGTGTGCTAAAGCGAATATGACCATAAGGAACTTTCGATTCTGTACAAGTGAAGCTAAAGACCACTCTTTTCCATTTTCATTTTCATTTTTCATATATATATATATTAGGTCACTCCCATAAGTAATGCGGCATTTTTTTAATTTTTTTTTTTTTTCATTTTTATCATTATTTTACGGATAGAAATCAAACAACTCTTTGAAGTTATTTATATTTAAATAAATATTTATTTAAATATAAATAACTTCAAAGAGTTGTTTGATTTCTATCCATAAAATAATGATAAAAATGGAAAAAATAAAAAAATAAAAAATGCCGCATTACTTATGGGATGACCTAATATATATATGTTACAGTCAAAGTGTATAACCAGCCATTCGCGTAATAGCTGAAACTTTTAGTCATTTCGCGAAATGGCTGTTTCACTTGGTCATTTCGCGAAATGATTAAATCTTCAGCCATTACCGAAACGCTGAATTCCACCTTGGTCATTTCGTACAAGATCGTTGCCGGTTAGGTCAACTGTATGCCGGTTAGGTCAACTGTATGCCATTGACAAATGGTTAGGTTAAGTTGTGTTATTTTCGTTAGTTCGTCAGTCAGAGGTGCATCGTGATGTTTCACTGTTCGTATTCGTAACTTCTTATCGTGAATAAGTGCAGTTGTGTTATTTTCGTTAGTTTTAACGAAAATAATACGACTTAACCTAACCAATTGTCAAGGGATACAGTTAACCTAACCGGGGTACAGTGACCTAACCGGGCAAATGATCTTGTACGAAATGACCAAGGTGGAATTTCAGCCATTTCGCATAATGGCTGAAGATTTTAGTCATTTCGCGAAATGACCAATGAAACAGCCATTCGCGAAATGACTAAAAGCTTCAGCCATTACGCGAAATGGCTGGTTACACACTTTGACTGTAACATATATATATATATATATATATATATATATATATATATACACTGGGTGATCCAGATAAATGGGACCCATAAAAAAAAAGCCAAATATTCTTAATATTTAATTCCTTTCATAAAAACTATATATCATTCGAAAGAGTAGAGTTACAAGTTTATTATGAAATATTTATTTTTTAAAATGACTCCTTTCAAATGTGCTCCATTAGTTGTGCCAAGCATTCCAGTGTTCTCGCTTGTAATTCTGCATCACTTTTGCAAGAGTGTGCGGTGGTATGGCCTGTATCTCATTTGTGATGGCGGCCTTCAATTCTTGCAAGGTCGTTGGGTTATTTCTGTAGACCCTACCTTTAAAATATCCCAGAGATAATAATCTAAGGGAGAAAAATCCGGAGACCTTGCGGGCATTCAACGTCTCCAAATCTTGAGATTAACTCGCCTGGAAACGTTTGACGCAAAACTGCCATGCAGTTCCTCGTGGTATGGCAGGTAGCTCCGTCTTGTTGGAACCATGGTTTTCTAGACAAAGATCTCTTAATTTAGGAATAAGGAAATCGGTCAACATTTTTTCGTAGCGATCACCATTTACAGTGACCGTGTTTCCGGTGGAATCCTCGAAAAAGTACGGCCCTATGATCTGAGATGCAGTAAGACCACACCAAACAGTTACACGCTGACTATGCAACGGGACTTCGGTAATATTCAATGGATTTTCTGTGCCCAGAAACGACAATTTTGTTTGTTTACAGTTCCATTCAAGTGAAAATGGGCTTCGTCTGACATAATCAAAGTTGCTAGAAAATTGGTGGTGTCATTTACCTTCTGTTGGATCCATTGACAGAATTGTCGTCTTCCTGCGAAATCTCCATCGTTTAGTTGTTGCACTGTTTGAATTTATATGGAAAGAGCATTAAATTTTGCTTGAATATACGGTGTGTTGTTCCATATCCAACTCCTAACAGCTGAGAAGCACGTCTGATGCTTATGTTAGGATTATCCTGTACAATTTCATGAGTTCTGTTAATGATCTCGTCTATCTTGCTGTGCGCACTCTTCCAGTTGGTTTTCTTTTCCAATGCTGCCAGTTAGGGAAAAATTTCTGACACACCTCGATTACTTTCTTAGAAGGTGATTTTGACATCTGAAAATTTGTCTTGAAAGATCTTTGAGCTGAAACTACATTTCTTCCATGCTCATAATATTGCTCAGTTATGAAACGCAGCTGTTCCACGTCCATGCAGTCATCTTGAAGGGTTAGTTTTAACTAACACTTTTATTTTGTTTGTATCTTATCTTGTCTTGTATTGTCAAAACCTATACAATCCTGTACAAACTTGTAACTATCCTCTTTCGAATGATGCGTATGATTTTATAAAAGGACTTATACTTTAAGAGTTACAGGGTTTCTTTGGTCCCATTTCTCTGGATCACCCTTTATATATATATATATATATATATATATACACAAACTCAGAATGGTTCCTGAGAACAATATATGTTAAACAGACCGTGCATGGCACAAGGAACTCTTCTGGGAAAATTAAATCCACTATAGTCCGAATAAGTAATGATAAATGACAAATACCATAGTTTTTTTCCTTTTTCATGATTTTAGCCCGACGTGGGCAACGGGTCTCTCGCAAAGAGATCCCTAAATATAGCTTCCCTCACCAGCTATCTGCAAAGCAGACAGGATCCAGCTTTGGGACGTGGATCTAGGGTTTAAAGCAAACCTAGATCCCTACACTCAGAACTCTATATAAGTAAAAGACTCGTTGCATTCACGTCGTGTTGAATAAATCAAAGAAAAGGGGGTAACTATTGTATTTTTAGCCAAAAAAAACAAAACTTAAACCTCAACCGGGACATTGAGCGTCCACTTTTCAAGGCACGAAACACGTCCGTTTAGTATACACAAACTCAGAATGGTTCCCTGAGAACAATATATGTTAAACACAGACCGTGCATGGCACAAGGAACTCTTCTGGGAAAATTAAATCCACTATAGTCCGAATAAGTTGCCCGACCCGTTGCCCACGTCGGGCTAAAATCATGAAAAAGGAAAAAAAACTATGGTATTTGTCATTTATCATTACTTATTCGGACTATAGTGGATTTAATTTTCCCAGAAGAGTTCCTTGTGCCATGCACGGTCTGTGTTTAACATATATATATATATACAGGGTGTTTCATAAGATTTGGACATGTGGGACGCATTTTCAGGATGGATTCAGGACCTGAAAAAATGAAAAACGTTTATATAAAACATATGGCCGAAATCGCTTTTTTCCGATTACAGCCCGTTTTGTGTTCCACCAATTCTTTCCGCAAACTGTTTACAAACACTGTTTGCCGACAATGTTTGTGAATGTGTACAAAACTTATTTCATGTATGGCCTTGCTGATTGTAAAGTTTCGTACACTCTATGACATGTTTCAATATCGTTGAGTGCAGGGGCGTCGATTGCTCTAAAATAGTGGGGGAACACTTCGCCTTCAATATCGAATCAAACAATAATCTTTTTTACCTGTAGACAACAGAGGTCAATGTACATAAACTGATAACAAAATATTGTTCGTGAAATATAAACAATAACTGACTGCTAAATTCCATGATAAATATACACTGGTTTTCATGACTGTAATTTATAAAAATTGTTTATTACATTTGCATATGCATATAACATATAACGTCTTATTAGGTGCCATTAATAGTTAGCATTTATAGCAATTCATCCACGAAAGTGGGGGGGGGACATGTCCTCTGCGTCCACCCTCTGCAATCGACACCCATGGTTGAGTGTAGAGCCATCAGTCAGTCAGAGGTGCATCGTGGTGTTTCACTGTTCGTATTCGAAACTTCTTACCGTGAATAAGTGCAGTCCAGTGAAAAGAAAACCTTAAAAGTTTTTGTGATATTCAGTGATAGTGTGCATTTGAAGTGAGAATGGAGGCTTATTCAAACAGAGAAATGGCAGCCATGCATCTTGACTCATGTATGGACTTGCCGAGTGTAATGCAGCCGCAGCAAGACGTCTGTATGCGGAAAAGTTTCCGAATCGCCGTCTGCCAAATAAGACCTTTCAGAGAATAGACGAGCGTCATGGTGATACAGGATCATTCAACAAGCGAGTTTCAGATGGTGGTAGACCAATCAGCGCCAGAACTGTTGAGTTCGAGGAGCGGATCCTGAATCGCGTGGAGGAACGTCCTGGTGTCAGCACCCGAAGGATAGCAGCAGCAGAGGGTGTAAAATACACAACTGTGTGGAGAATTTTACGGGAACAACAGCTTTACCTATATCACATTCAGAGAATACAAGGCCTTACTGAAGCTGATTTTCCACGACGAGATGCTTTTTGTACTTGGTTCCTTCAAAAGTGTGTTCACGATCCTCTTTTTCTATCCTCCGTGTTGTTTTCTGATGAGGCTGCCTTCAATTTTCACAACAGTCATCACTGGGCCGAAGAGAATCCGCATGCCACCATCTAGTCAAGGCACCAACAACAATTTAGTATCAATGTATGGGCAGTACTTATTACCGACAACTTATCGGTCCTTTTGTTTTGCTGAAGATTAAACAGGAAATCCTATTCCAATTTTTTAAGGAGTGATTTAAACGATTTACTAGATGAAGTTCCTCTTGGTGTCCGACGTCGTATGTGGTTTATGCATGACTGCGCTCCGCCTCATTTTAATCGAGTAGCCAGAGACTACTTGGATGACCATTTCCCTGATAAATGGATAGGCCGTGGAGGACCCATTGCGTGGCCTGCTCACTCCCCGGGCCTGAATCCACTCGATTTTTACCTGTGGGGTCATCTGAAATCCATCGTTTACGTGACACCCATTGACAACGTTGAAATGCTTCGCCAATGTGTAGAACAAGGATGTCAGAAAATCTGAGCAATACCTGGAATATTTGAACGCGTCAGGCAGTCTATGACAAGGCGTGTTCAGGCGTGTATTCAAGCGCAAGGCGGTCATTTTGAGCACTTCCTTTAAAGGTAAGGCGGATACCATAACGGGTTGTAACTCGGAAACAAAGCGATTTCGGGCATATGTTTATATAAACTTTTTTCATTATTTTCAAGTCCTAAATCCATCCTGAAAGTGCGTCCCACATGTTATGAAATACCCTGTGTGTGTGTGTGTGTGTGTGTGTGTGTGTGTGTGTATATATATATATATATTAGGGATGGATCGAGTGGTCGGTTTTCACAACCGCGGTTGCGGTTGTGTTTGCGGTTGTCGAATTTTTTCCAACCGACCGCGGTTGCGGTTGCGGTTATCATATACTAGGAAAAATGCGTAATTATTAACTGGATTTAGCCCTATAGTGCGATTTAGCCACACTTGGTACATATATATACTAAATAGTATTTATTTAGTAATACCTTATGTTGAACACAAGTTTTGCAATACACCGCTACCGCTATTGTGTGTTGCAAAACTTGTGTTCAACATAAGGTATTTACTAAATAAATACTATTTAAATGAAGTATATTCTAAACTTATATAGCTATTATGAAAGAATAGGTCAAATTAATTAAAACCATATTTTGCACTAAGTGTGTTACCAGGATGAGGGACGAGGACCCATCGCACTGTTCATCCCCCTACCACTTTCCCAGCCTCCACCCATTGGAAAGTTATGGATTATTATTCATTTGAAAAACTGATGTCAAACTTAATGACAGGCAGTGTGAATTTCAAGAATAATATTTTGCTGCATTTTCACCTTTCAAGCGGCAACGCCTCTCATCGTACAACGTTCCCGCTCCCGCATAAGGAGACCCATCATTTTCTTTTTAAAAAAGAAATATTTCTAATTAACCTAAAATTAAAATTAACTAAGCTTTTACAACCGCAACCGCACTTATGGAACGGCGGTTGCGGTTACGGTTGCGGTTGTGAATTTTTGTGCGGTTGTAGTGCGGTTGCGGTTGCGGTTATTCGATCCATCACTAATATATATATATATAAATAAATTTTTTCTACCTCTCAACCTCTCTTCTCTGTTATGCTTTAAAACTTTCACTTGCCTTTAAATGTTCTTACTTCTTTTAACCTTCCTTCTTAAAGAGACAGCCTCGTAGGGACCAGCCGGTCTGTTGCTGTTTGGTGTCCTTTGTATTCCTTTGTATATATGATGCAAACCCACAAGGAAAACGAAAAAATTATTCCAAGACCTTTCGTGTATTCAACAATACGGCTCGTCAGGGAATAACAAGATTCCCTGACGAGATTCCCTGAATGCACGAAAGGCCTTGGAATAATTTTTTCTTTTTCTTGTGGGTTTGCATCATTCATTCATTTCACTTGTTTAAGTGTTAAATTCATCCAATATATATATAGACAGAAACAGTATGCATGTTAAAATTTTCACACTGAAACCAATGCGAAAGAGTATATATACACAAAACTCTGTCAGTACATCTTAACGTCTCGTGGCTGACTAACGTGGCAGTACGCAAAATACTGAGCTTCAGTGGCATTGGTTCGAATTTCCCCGAGGTGAGGTAAATTTAGTTATTATGTATTTATTCTTAGAACTTAATTTGCTGTTAGTGTGTTGTTCCTGATTAACATGAAATTGATATGCATGTAATTACACTCGGCTAATGAAAATAAGCTGAAATGGTATTTAATTTACATTTCCTCCAGTAGATGATGCCACCCACTTCGGAAAAACTATTTTCAAGGAATCAGTTCCCCGAAATGTTTTCCATCAAATATCGATGTTTGATGAAAATACTGTCATCATGTGAGGGAACTTGTTCGATGAAAGAATTTACTACATCTTGATGAAAATTTTGTTCTCAGTGTACATGTTAAAAGCTGCCACTAATTTTTTTTTTTAACTTTGAATTTTTTATCGCCAAATGTTTTTTTTTGTGTTATTCTTGTCCTGTTCTTTTTAAGGTTTATTATTATACACAAAAAAGATTTGCCTTTTAGCACGCATTTTTCAGACTAGTAATATACTTGAGCGCTTCTGTATGAGTCCATCAAAAGAAGGAAATAACATGAAGCATAAGTTATATCATTATGTAATTTCGTTATTTACGTTTTCATCGCAGTGGCTGTGGCATAAGTTTATTTATTTATAAGTACGTAAAAGCTGAAAGTAAAACTAAAAATAGCGGCCTTTTCATGTAAAAAGAAAAGTATAGTCCTCCCAGCAAGAATTATACCCTGCCTTTCATATAGCTCCCATACGTCGGATAAATGTTACTTATCTCTTACCTTACATGATTTTGCCAGATGTAATTAATATAACACTGAGTGCAGGTCAGTTTGGGTTAAATTAGGCTAGATTAGGCTCGGTTAGATTTGGCGTCGCCGAAGTGGAAGGCAATTATACTTTTAAGAATATTACACACACACACACACACACACACATATATAGTTACATATATAGTTACATAAAACAACTACATATAAGAGCAAAGAGAGTTAGTGTTGTATAAATTGAATGAAATGGATTGTGAATATACATAATTAAATTAAATGTTACACTGTTACAGTATATGAAATTTTACGCCTGTGACATTCACAAAAGAACGTCGTTCTCAAAACGAACGCATGAAAGATGCAAAGAAATCGTGTCGAAAAAGAGGAAAGAATGAATAAACGGGAAAAAAGAGGAAACGTGGATACGATGAAGAACCTTTTAATGACGCAGAGATTTAAATAAGGTTTCCATTACAGCGATTTAGATTTTATTCTTTCTAATGACTTTCATCCTCTGAAAGAGAGTAAAAAAATGTAAGATTGATTGCCATTAGACGGAGAATCATATTCATCGGATTGCGCTAATAAGTAATTCTATCTTTTTTTTTCTTTTTTTTTTTTTAAATCTATCTTTGGAAAGAAATTATAATTTTTTTTTTTCCATTCGTTCTCGTTTGAATTTATTCCTCTAACAAAGTGATTCCCGCAAAGTGGGGTTCAGCTTGCGATAAATAGGGGTTTGATGAAGTTGCTGAAATGGAAACCGGTCAGAGTTACCAATTGGATTCGAAAGAGTCACGAGGGGAAAAGGACGGTTTTGTCTCTGGAGTATTTTGGTCTCGGGTTTCCTCCAGTGAATTTCCCACTTTTCCTTCTGATCTTCGTTTGCAGGGTAATAAATTTTACTAATTATTTAAATCTTTGCGGGTTGAGGTCTTTCCAGATACCGCGTTTGGAGTCCAGTCTGGGATGACAATATAGTACTGACTCAAAAAGAGTATCTACAAACATTTCATTGTACAGCAAACTCTGTAGAATCCGACACCCTTTGGGATTTGCATGTGCCGAATTTTAAAATATGCCGTTTTTCGAGAGGTCATTTTATTAATAATAATAATAATAATAATACAGGGTAAACAAAAAATGAGCATGAACTTACTGTTTTATTAATCCAATGATCATAGTTTTTTTTTTTTTTTAATTGGGGTTGTTTAACCTCTTTCGCAACATCAATGATCGTAGTTATAAGAGCCAATGGGCCAGCGATTTAGATTTTATTCTTTCTAGTTATAAGAGCCAATGTGTTATAGAACATCATTGTCAATTAAACGTAATTAAGGAACTTTATTTATTTGAAAATTGTATTGTAAACTTAGTCTAAAAACAGTGTTCTTACTACGTCGACATCTTTGTGGGCATTATTTACCAAATATTAAACTATACAATGTCACTGTTTCCATTTCACATCAATTTTATTTTATCCATACCCAAACGGATCACCCTGTTAGGTATAAATGAGTTGGGTTCTAACCCAGAGTTAGTGTTGTATAAATTGAATGAAATGGATTGTGAATATACATAATTAAATTAAATATTAAACCTCCCCAGGTTAAGTTAAATTAACTTATTATACCCGGTTTGGTTACACTAGGTCACGAGTTAGGTATAGAAGAATTTAACGTTTCGTCGTCTTTGTTACTAAATGTGCAAACAGCAAACAGTTTCCTTGACAATTTTCTTTCATTCGAGAAAAATGTTTTGACGTTTTGAGAATTTAAACAGTCGATCAAAAGGTTTGTTTTTCGAAAGATTCCAGAGCCATTGAAAAAATAAACAATTGACGTCGATTATACTTTCCTAATCTATACTATAATAAGAGAGCTGTCCGTCCGTCCGTCCGTCCGTCCGTCACACTTTCAGAAATTGTGAGAAAAAATTGTGAGAAAAAAATTCAGAAATTGTATTACGGGCGGCAATGTGAAGCTCAAGATTTTCATAACTGTGTTCTTTTCTGTAGTTTAGCCTGTCTATTTGTCTGTTTGTGAAATTTATCCCGGGCAGCAATGGGGGAAGGGTGGGGGTAATGGGGGAGGGGGTTAGCCCCCAAGTTGCATGAATGGGGGTGAGGAGGTTTTGGGAGATACCAGATTCAGAAATGTTGACACAATGTGAAGCTCAAAATTTTCACGGCTGCGTTCTTTTCTGTAGTTTAGCCTGTCTAACCGTCAGCGAAGCGACGGGAACTCTACTAGTAGTTTATATAATAGATAAACAGCGATATTTACGGGAGTTTTCGCGCTCTTCCGGTCGGTACACACTTTAACTCAAAGGGTAAGTAAATATTCTTTTTTGTTGTCTTTTTTAACTGCTTTTGTTACAGTTATCTACGGACGATAATTAAATTAATTATTTATCCTTGTTCTTCGTTAATGAATTTGTATTCTTGCGTGCGTGTACACTGTACAGGGTGTTCCATAAGTCCCTTTACCGATGAACCTCTTTCTTCCATTTTATTAATTCTCCCTTCCCTCATGCATTCATTTATAATTCAATTTTTCTTTAAATAACTTAATCTTAAATCAAATTTAAAATGAAATACTGAAGACAATTTGTGAATTATAATCTATTTATTTGTTTACTCATGTATCTATAGATATATTGGATTTACTATATTCCTCTGTGTGCATATATATTATATATATATATATTATATATATATGTCGGATGATGATGTTCTACGTTACACCATTTCCGATATTTAAGAAAACTTAGTATGTCGCTTCGTTGCAATACTGCTGACAATCTACGGCTCTTTTTTTTCCCAAGAGATTAAACATAAGATCATCTGACTGCGTGTTACGGAAAACAACTTATATCTTCGGTCAACGGCGTCCCCTCCCTCAATCCGTTGAGCGAAAGGAGCCTTTATATACTTCGACATGGAAAAGGATAAATATGACGTGTTTCCTTTTCACAGTTTAAGTTCACTAGGACAGTTCAAGATATTAGATTTCTGTTACAAAGCAGAATAAAGTAGAAATCAGAGTCCTGTCGCTGCACTTGTTTGGAGAGTTATTTCACGAAAAACCAAATGAGTTGACTCGCCGCCAAAAAGGTGAAGCAGGAACTATGCTTTCATCAAAAGTTATAAATCAACCGGTAAAACAACCAGCTGCTCGTAGGACGATGCTTCGACTAACTTTCCTTTCAAAGTGTTTGCCCTGGAGGAGCTCCCTGATGCCATATTTACAAAAGGTTATTAAGGTTGCAAATGCGAAAATGAATTTATAATAATTTGGTTTTAATATTTAACTCTTTTATTTGATTTATATTAGTCGAAAAGAACATTTAGAATTTAGGAGTCTCTGTTTAAGATTATAGATTTGGCAACTCTGGAGTTGTTAGGGTTAAAAAGGCCACCAATCATCTACTGTGGACATGAGACAAGTTATACAATATTATAAAAGATTAATACTTTAATTTATGTAAACAGAACAATATCTTAAAATTTTAACAAAAAGTTATTTCCTGCGGTAAGCTTTTTTCCACATGTATGTATATGAGAAGATTCATAACACTAGGGGAAATTTAGAACGAGGGAGAGAGAGAGAGAGAGAGAGAGAGAGAGAGAGAGAGAGTTACAGGATAACAAAGACCTTAAGATCTAGACTAAGCCCAAGAAAGTATGAAAAAAATAGAAAAACAAAAACAAATAAAAATTTAAAAAAATGAAAATTTCTACCATGTTTACGTGATAAAGCTTTTACAAAGGAATAGTACTAACAGTAAAGTACAGAACAGACAAGAAGGTTCTCCCTCCTCCGCCAGCAACTACTGACAGAATATAGTTGTGAAAGAAGATTTATAGTAGGAAAGTATGAAAAAGTATAATGTAAAAATAGCTTCAGAGTTCATTCTTTACATTATACTTAACTTGTGGTGCCCAGTTACGCATTAGAGGACAGTGGAAAATAAAACACCTTAATTTTTTTATGCAAGGAGGGGCCAAGGGCAAATTTATACAGTTATATACACTATGCGTTTTATTACGGATTTTACTTATTATTATATAACGAGAAGTCATCATTTCATCGCTGTATTATTTCCTCGATGAATGTCAAGGTCATCGTGCTCAAAGACTTACTGTACTTTTAAAAATTACTTAATTAGATTGACATATTCCGCAATGGAATTGCTTAGATAAGAAAGCACTGATCCAGAAACACCTCCAGCCGGTCAGTACAACCCCATTTAAGAATTACTACTAAAGTGTACAAATGTCCATCAAGTATGTGAATTCCCTCCTTTTTGAGATTATCATACCATAATTATTACGTCTTTCGCATAGGAATTACTTAGATGAGGAAGTACTGATCCAGCTGGACAGCACTCTCATTTTAAGAATTTCCCCGACAGTGTACATATGCGTACTTTATATATATATATATATATATATTATATATATATATATATATATTATATTATTTATATATATATATATTTATTTTATTGTTTTTAAGAATTGGATACACAATATTTAAAACTAAAATTCAACTCTACGTAGGTTGGTTCCTTGAAAATGAATGTGTCTGTTCGGAGGTTTGGGTTTCTGAGAGTTTTCATCAAGCTTCCTATCATCTGAGAACTCCACTGCTCTGAAACCAGACCCAACCAGTGCCCAGGACCGTAGCCAGGATTTTTTATGAGGGATGCGAACGAGCGCCGAAAGCGCGAACTCTTAGAGGATCCGGGGACATTATCCCCCGGGAAAGTTTGAAAATTTAGGGTGTCTGAGACTGCATTTCCTGCCTTTTGAAGGCGGTTGCGAGGAAACTCAGAGAGTCTGAAATGGCGTGAAAACGTCAGGTTTTTGTGAATTTTAAGACATTTTAGGGCAAAAACAAACATTCAGAGAGGTTTATTTTACTCTGTAATATATGAATGAAACAGATCGTCACAAACAGAAAAATAAAACAACAAATATATAGGGGCCTATATAACATGCACAGAAGTGAGCCAGAAGAACATGTAACTTTATTACATCATACCATGAGTGTTTTACATGTTAGAATGTTGAATAAAAATTTAGAATCACAGAATTTTAGAGTATCCAAGTAAGGAGAAGGAGTCAGAAAGCAATTGAAAAACAAATACTATTTCTCAAATTGGGCTAGCAAACATTTCTCGTAATATTCGATCTTTAAGAAGAGTGCCAAGCTCTAGCCTCCTCGGGTGGTTTGTCGCAAACAAATCTACAACTTGATCAAGGTCAATGTCTGTGAGGTAGTGGATGTGCATAAGTGCAAGTGAAGAAAGCTTCTCTTGAGTCATACTGGTTCTGTTGTAGGTATGCTGTCTTCTTAGGGCACTCGCACTCCTTTCACACTCACAACTTGTAGTGGCAAGCTAGAGTGTGTATAATATACACACGAAGTTTGCTCAATATAAGCTGTATGAATAGCACATTAAGGACGAAGAGGGAATTGAATAATGCTTTCATCTCCGTGGTGTGCTAGTGCAGGTTATCAGATAAAAATTGAAGTGCATGAACAACCATGGTGATAGAAATATGAAGTTACATCTTATAGAGAGGAGGGACGACAAGCTTGACCTTCGTGAAATGAGGAATCATCGCACGGAACCTTTGAAAGGTTGAAAGGTTATATTTAATTTTTATATGACCATGCTTGTGTAATGTTTTAGTGGTTTTTTACTGTAGTGATCTGTTGGTCCCATTAGGTGGATTTCCACGGGCCGTGAGGGGGTGCGTACGCACCCATCGCAGCCCCCCCTAGCTACGGGCCTGCTGCCGCCTACTACATTTATTGTAAAAGTGAACAGCACTACTTCTACAGTATATAAAACTGTAAAACTCTCTCTGGCTAGCTAAGTTAGATATACCGCGATTTACCTAAAAAGTACTATCAAACCTACTGTACACTCAAGTAGCATCCCTGAATTTGAAAACATCTATTCGGAGGTTTTGGCTGCCGAAAGATCCCATAAAGCTTCCCTTCTCCACCGATAGTGTATCATTTGAGAACTCCCAGTACTTTGCAACCAGACCCGACCATCGCTTCCTACTACCTTTATTGACAAAGGGAACATTACTACTACTCAATCCGAACTAACCCTCCTTGCCAGCAGCACCTCTTTTTTTGATGGAAAAGGGAAGAAGGAGCAAGAGAATAAAAGAAGGGAGAGGATGAGTGGATTCCCAAAATAACTTGAGAGAGAGAGAGAGAGAGAGAGAGAGAGAGAGAGAGAGAGGAGCTAAAATCGTGAACGGAAGGCAATCAGTTCCAATATTTTAACACACTTAGAATATCAAAGTGATAACGCAATATTTCTGCAAACTTTTAATGAAATCACTTTATCATGACGGCGCTCCAAATCTTCCACTTCAATCAACTTTTTTAGTTTGGATATTTTCAATGTTAGATGCTCAGCCTGATTTATATCCAAACAAGTTTTCATATGTCTGGATAAAAAAGTAAATCTAAAGTCTTCCTGATAAAGTTTTGTAAAAGTAATAAGTCTAGTTATTAAATTCATTTTTGGAAAATAAATTTCAACATTTTCTTTTTATTTTGTATTTTAAACTTTTCTTTAGAAATTCATTTTTGGAAGTGGTTGCTTGGTGTATATTCGTCAAGTTCAAACTGTAATAATTAAGTTACGTTTGCCCAATGCGATAATACTGCGTTCATTCATCTCTCATTACGTTCTCTAAAAATCTTCTTTCCTATGATAAGTAAGGTGGGAGTGGTTCTCATACTTTCAGTAGGAAACTAAAAAACATACCATCATCAAGATCAGATAAATAGAAGTAGCACATAGGTTAAGAAAGTCACCATAACCATGTCCATAAGGTAGATGTGGTCTAGCGTATCCCGACTTTGGTATAATCCAAGTGTTTTCCAACTGGGGTACCGCATGTCCTTCCTATAAATGACAAAAATTTGAAATTTCTAGTTAATGAAGATATTGAAATTTCAAATGAAATAACACAACCGGGATTTATTATTTCTGTATGGAAACTGTATACTCTGAATTTGAAGTTACGTGGGATTATTTTGGGAGGGGGGGGAAGGGAAATCGAAATGGATGTTGAACGGTGGGAGACGAAAATCCTCCGGAGTGTAGCGAAAGAAGAACAGATGGCACTGGAGTGCCTTGAGCCGGAAAAGGTTGGAAGCCATTTGTGTAACCGATGGTACATAAAGGTACTGGCACTTAATGGTTACATCGAAGAGAGATAGATTATAAGATTCCATCATATTCTCTGCTAGGTTGTCATTGACTTACTCAGTACCCTCATCAGATTTTTCTGCCTTCAGATGAGTCTCATCTGGAGATCCAACGTAGGTGGTGCTGATGACAAATTTGTTCATCTATGGAGGAACAGAATCCCTACTCATATATAAGGATTATAGATGCAAGAGAATGATCTATGTGGGTTTGAATCCTAAATCCAAACCAGTTTCAGTCCAGAGCAACCTGTGGATCAACGGAGCTCATCCTTTTTCTAAGCCAAGTTCAGTACAACCCTGCTTTGATCTTGCAGCCCAGTTCATTTTTGTCTTATGTCGAGTTCATCAACTTGAGTGCCAGCATCCAACCCCTCTTTCTTTCGTTCTTCTGGTATCTACAGATTACGCCAAAATTTTGATAAGGAACAACCGAATTTGAGAACCTATAAACTGTTTTGATCACACACACACACACACACACACACACACACTTTTATTATATAATATATCTGCATATACGCAACTGCACAGGGTCGAAACTGAGCATACTTGCATAATGTCAACTCGATTAAATTGCGCTAGAGAGAGAGAGAGAGAGAGAGAGAGAGAGAGAGAGAGAGAGAGCTTTGTACCGAAGGCCGAAGCGAACTATCCTTTACATTTTCATCGTCGTAAACCTTTCATCGTCGTAAATCTTAAACTTTAAATGGGAAAGGTGCAGTTTGGAAAAAAGTTCGCCTAGAAACTTAAAATTTCTAAAAAACAAAAAATGTACTAGTTGGTAACATATTGTTTATCTCTGAATATTTTATTATTGGCACCCAAAAAGAATAAAATACCCAAAGAAAATCAGAATGTTACGAATTAGTAATTTTTTAATATCTTTTAGAAATTTTATGTTTTTAGGGGAACTTTTTTCCACACTGTTTTATTCTAATTATGGCATATATAGGAAGTTTTTGTAATTTGTAAGAAATATGCAATTTTTTTTTTTTTTAACTAGAAATACGATATTTTTGGCAGTTTAAGCAAATTGTATGCAGTTATTCACCTCCCCCCCCCCCCATCTCTTAAGTGTAAGTTTAGGGTTGAGATTGTTTATTGCGTATTCTGAAAGCTTTATTACAAAATTATAATTGTAATTTGTATTTGCTCAGTCGGTGAACACATTCTGAAGACTTTTTATAGTTAATTTTATGGTCAATTTAGATATGAAACCGTCCACAAAATATTAGAAATATAACTGATTTTCTTCATTTGTTTTCTATAATGATTCAAGAAGGGGTTCCCAAATATAGTTTATTGCATATTATTTTGGGGAACGCCATTTTGGATCATTTTGTATTTTTAAAGTTATTAATCAATTCCTTGAGTGTTGAACGTACATCGTATTATGACAAAAGGTTTTACGTGTCACGTATCTTAGAAGAGTGTTTGTAAATGCTCACTTTGTGTATGTGTGTAAAATGAAGTAGTTTGTATATGATTTAAACTTACCCAGCTGGAAATGGGACCTTTAGTAATATGACGTTTTTTTATCGTCCGATTTCTTGCTGGGTAATAGCGTGGTTTTTAGGCTTTTGATCGGGAGCTGCACGAGAAAGTTTTGATCATTTTTCTACAGTATATTTACGGGTTAAACAGAATTCTGTCTCTTATCTCTGTCTCGGAGATAAGAAGGAGCTTAATAAAATTGAAGTAATATAGTTGAACTTCAACATTTTATAGGTTTTGTTATACTGTACGCTTAAAAAAAAAAATCATAAAGCTTATTTGAAATAATGTGAAATTGGAAGTTTAAAATATCGGAAAAAAGTTCGCCTAAGAACTTAAAATTTCTAAAAATTCTAAATAATAATAATTGGGTTTTAGTGTTTAAAATTTCCATTACTATTTTCAAAAAAGAACGAACTATCCAAAGAAAAACAGGATAGTAAAAGCAATTACTAAATTTTTATGGTTTTTGATAAATTTTATCTTTCTAGGCGAACTTTTTTCTGAACTGCATTTCAGAATCGCTATTGAACTATTTATTTTAGTTACCCTATTTATTTATTAATAAGTAAGCTGCCTCTATTTATATATTTATTTATTTAACTTAACCAATTCAATTAAAGAAAACAATTTCCTATTTCTTCTTAAGTATAAATATGATAAGTCGTTTTCCTATATTAATTTCATACTGTAGTACTTTTTAAAACGTGTGTACAGTAAAGAATTAATAATAATAATAATAATAATAATAATAATAATATAATAATGACTGGGTTTGCATGTTAAATAACTCCAGCTATTATTATTAGTAACATCTAAGGTCAGATGACAGAGTGGACCTACTGTACAGTTTACGTGGAATCCTAACCACTTTCCCACTAATAACAATAATAATAATTATAATCAGTGAGGAGGGACAGAATCTGGCACACTGCTCAGGCCAACTAATTATTATTATTATTATTATTATTATTATTATTATTATTATTATTATTTTATAGTTAATCAAACAAATAAAAAATGATTTAGTTCACATAATAATTTTGTTTGACAAATTAGCAGTTTGCACCATTGAAATGGTAGATTAATTTAAACATCTATACCATGCATTCCATATTAACTAAGTAAATACGATACCATATATCAGCGGTTCTGAACCTTTTTCGTGTAATTTACCCTTTCGACCAGTTCACCCAGCCAGATTTACCGCCCCCCCCCCCTTAAATAGGTTAAGCGTTAAGACGGTTAAGTAAACAAACTAGACTCGATGACAAACTTTATTATCATTAGGTAATAATAATCAGTGTAATGGCTGAAATTGCTTTTTGCAAACCAGCTCGTCAATGTCAGGGGAAGTAGCAGAGACAATATTTTGTTTATGTCTGATTTAACCTTACGTCTCGAAAAGCGTGATACTTTCCCGCGGTTCCAAAATTTACCCCCTACAACTAAGAAATTTACCCCCTGGGGTAAATTTACCCCAGGTTAGAAGTACTGCCATATATGAAGCAAATTATCATGAGGTTGTCATTATATAAACAGACCTTGTATCCATTGTGTCAGTGACTGTATTGCGTGTTTATGGCTCTGATTATTTTTTTTTTATTTATCCCTAATAATACCATTTTCTATATTATGTGTTCCAAAAAGAAAATGAGGTTGCGGTTGACTCAAATGACTCGACAAATTCAAGTCAATCAGAAAATTGCTTAAATTACTGTTATGTAAATTGACTCTCAGGCGCGGATTCATACCGATTTGGAGCGTTTTGCTCCAAACGGTCAGAATTTGCAAAATATGCAAAATATGCAACGTTCAGGTTTGCTTAAATAAACATCGCTGGGAAGCGACATTCACCATGACATGGAGGTGGATGTGGACATAGTCGTCAAGAGATTTGCCCAGCTGCATCCTGGGAGATTGATACTGGTAGATATAATTAGCAATTAAAATTTTTGTGACTCTTACATCGTTTGTATTAAATGAAATAATATACTACTATGCGTGTTTTTAGTCCCATATATGCAAAAAAAACCTAAAATGCTTAAAACCTAGGAGTTTCCTGGGGGCTCTGTCCCCTGAACCCCCATCAGGGACACTACCCCTGAACCCTGCTGGGCGCCTAAACGGCCCCCAGACCCCCAGCCAACAAACCGTTCTGGATCCGCCCCTGAAGTCACGTACTTCGTTATATATTTCAAGTTTGTTCATTAGTATGATGTGTAGAGACGTTGCTTTAGATCATGAAAAATTTTGAAATTTTAATTTTTCAATGAGTTAATTTTAATTTATGGCAAGCGGAAAATATTTCTTTTATAGTTTAAAAATAGGAAGTTTTCTTCTCGCTTCATTAGCATTTTTTTGAAGTTATCCTAACCAGGTACAGTATAATTAGTTCTTATTTTAAGCCATGGAAAATATTAGTTGATGAAAATAAATCAGTCTGTAACGGTGTAAATGTTCCGTTTTTACGCTTTACACGATTTATTTGTTATTAACAATCGTAGAAACATCACCGGAAATCCGGCCGGATACCGCATATCTAAAAGCCTTACCGGATATGCCGGATACCATTAAAATCTGAAGTCCGAGCTAAGACTCGAACTCAGGACCTTCATATTAATATATAGCGATTTACCACTAGGCTACCTTGGTGGGTGCAGCAGAGGAATAAAAGAGGTCCTATTTCAGTCAAGTTTGTATCGGGTGTGTATAAAGTAACGCAAGTGAAGAAAGAAATCCGCTTTGAATTATATTAACGCTAGTGTATGAACAAGTAATATTTATTACATGTACTCTATAACAACTGTATATTCGATAGTAAGGTTTATAAGAGGTGTTGAAAATGCTTTTATCAGTTAAAAAACAAGATGAAACTAGTTTATACCAGTTCAAATCGGATTTGGCTCTTCACTTGCGTTACTTTATACACACTCGGTACTTATGAGTTTTAGGTTTCGCATAGTGGGGCCGGCGCCTGTATGTAGTTCAGTGGGTAACACATGTTCCCTATAAGCGAAGTGAAGATACTGAGGTCAGGGGTTCGAATCCCCATGGTGCTGAATAATAATCCACGAATGTGCCTCATCAGTTTGGCCTGAGCGCCGTGCCAGTTTCTGGCCCTCCTAACTGATTACTATCACCCGTTCAACGCTTTAGTTCAAGACTAAACTGATAGATTTTCCTCCTTGAAGGAAGTCTATTAATGGGTTGTATATACAACCCTCTCACAGATTTTAGCAGGGAGCGAACTTAATATTGAATAGCGCCTGAAGGGACTTCCGAATTGACGCTTTCAAATCTGCAAACCGACTTCAGAACATGAAGATAATTTCCAGGTTCGATAGAACAATTAAATAAGGAACAAGTGTTCCATATATCCTATAATGAAGCGATTAATTTGGTTTGTTTTGGAATGAAATCAATTCTACAGAGAAGAAGGACGTTACTTCAAAATAAGAAATGCAATTAAAATTAAGATTATAATTAAAATAATAATGAGCATGTTCGGTCTCTACTTTGCTACTACTATTAATAGTAGTAGTACTACTACTACTACACTACTACTACGACTGCTGTTCCTGTGTGAAAACTTTGCACATTTATAAGTATGAGCTTAGTATGAGAGTTTCCAGTATTATTTATTTTCACATACTTGTCATCTTTTTTCGCTTTCTTTTCTAACTTCCTTCTCGGGCTAACCTACGGTGGACCATAGGATACGGTGTCCATACGTCCCAGTTTTCCGGGACATGTCTCGGTTTTCAGAGAGATGTCGCAGTCTTTAGAAAAAGTTTTCGGGACAAAAATGAATAAGGTGTGTCTTATTATACTTAATATTTGTTTACTCTGTTAAAAAGTGTTTTCAAAATAAGCTTATAGGCTATAGGCCCATAGGGCATAAATCCGCCCCTGTCCCGGTTTTTCCAAGTACAAATCTTGACAGCCTATCATAGAGTCTTTGTTAACCTGTAACTTCTTCTGTAACTTCTTCTGTAACTTCTTCTGTAACTTCTCTAAAACTAAGAATAACTATAAAGAGAAGAAATCTCCAAAGAAATCGATATCCGAATATATTTAAAAAACTTCACGTATTTTACACACGATTTACAGCATATTTTACACACGATTTACAGTTTAATAATAAACTGTTTGACCCGAAAACCCATCCCTTCTTCATGGGATGGATGGGGGGGGAGGTCTTAACCTCAGTAGTAAAAGCTGAGATTAAGGAACCTTTAATATCAATGCTAATTCTGCTCATAAATTTCGGTTAGATGCAAAAAAGATATATCATTTCTCTTCTCAAACATAGACAAAATAAGCGAAGATACGAGCAAAATTCTAACTAACCGTAATTTAACAATTAATTAATTGATGGTAACTCAGTTTTTAGTTTGATCGAGTTAAAATGGTCAGTCGCATTTACAGAATTTTGATTATTTATATATATAATATATATAATATATATATATATATATATATATATATTTTAAGCGACATTGCGTCCGGGTAGTAGTTGGATGGGAGACCGTCCTCTGCGCCCAGATTATGTAGCGACCCGTGGTTCCGATCCCACGTAAAGCTATAGGTCCCCTCCGTCATATGACCTTAGATGTTGCGAAGGAGGTAAACAACCCCAATTAAAATATATATATATATATATATATATATATATATATTAAAATGTTCAATAAGGTATAAAAAAAATTTGGATTACAGAATTATGGAATACCAAAGATCTTAAGATCCACTCTAGGTTAGCATTAGAAAACGAATATTTTATGAGAAAAAAATGCTGGCAAAAAAAAGTGGTTCAGATTGGAAACGAACATCTATACCGTGCTCACACTTAAAATGTAAAATATTCATACCGGAATAGAAGCTGTAATACAATACAAAATGGGTGAAATTCTTCTCCCCAACAGCCATGGTGTATCAGGAAAAGATACGAGACATAAATCACCTAAAGGAACGTATCACCAACGCCATTACAAGCATAACGTCAACTGTGCTAATGCGTGTTCATCAACAGTGGGGAACACGTATTGAAATGTGTTTTCAAAACAATGGGAACCATGTAGAGCATATTATATAAATAAAAATGGTTGTCCATAACAAAATGTTTATTTTTCCTATGTATGGAAACTTACGGCCCACCCTGTATATATATATATATATATATATATATATATATAGTGTGTGTGTTGTGTTGTGTTGTAACAAATTACTCAGTAATCATTATTTTTTTGAGTAACTATAACAGGTAACCCCAGTTACATTTTCCCACCGAGTAATTGTAACTGTAACCAGTTAAAAAAAAATCATGAACATTTGTAATTTTTATCAGTTCCTCTCTCTCTTTGTGTGAGGGCAAAAAAGTTAGTATCTACTTTTTTCCAAATCTTTGTTCGATGTACGCATTGGGCACAGTGCGACTTTATTGATAACGTATCTAATGCTAATAGGATGAAATATTTATTCGTTAAATTGCAATAAATTTGAAACAAATGAACAATCTTGGCAAGTATCTTTTGTCGAGGAAAGTACTTTTAGCAAGATCAGATGATCGCTAAAACCAGGAATAATATCGACAGTAATATTTGAAGTAACTAATAAATAATAAATAGTTATTACTTACTTTTTCAGACAATAACTAGTAACTGTAATTAGTTACAAAAATCGAAATAAAGACACTGAGTTCGTGGTTTCGACTCCCGATGATGCTGGTAATATAATCCAGAAGTTAGAGTCCGATGGGCGGCATTGGTTTGTCCCGACAGCTGTTGTGCCACTTTGCTGCCCTCCTGATTGATTTATTATTATAAATAACGTTGCGCGAGAGCTAATCAGACATAGTGAACTCTCCATTTTACACCTCATTATCCAACCCTGATAAAGACATCAACAGTATAATATAAAACCTTAAAATGTAAAAATAACAAATTTTATTGTTTGCGTTTAGATACTTTCTTACTGAGTTGCATTTTGATTATTAATGGGTTTTCGATACCAGGAAACTCAGGAAGCTCATCAGGAGCCTTACCGCTCAGAACTATTGAGCTACTGGGCGCCCAGTTTTCGATATATATCCAGAAATTCTCCTGAGAAATAGCTTTTAAAAACTTCGTATTACCTTCAAAGAAGAAATGTTATTCCATTGATAAATATTTACACTTTAGAAGTAGTCCGTATATAATATATAGGTTAGGTAGACAGATAGATAGATAAATAGATAGACAGATAGACAGATGAATGGAATTTCCAACTTCAACTAATTAACTTTGTTTTTACTCGGAATAACATTTCCCGACACAAATCAATTCCTTAATTAACCGAGCAGATGTGTTATCAATAGCGCCAGACGCCAAAGTTTTAATAATCCACTTATTCAGCGCTAAAGGAATGAGGAATTATAAAATATAATTAAAATTTATTTTTCTTTCATCCTCTGAACTATGTGCATGAATGCATCGGCTCTGGAGAGATGTTGACTCTAAACATCAGTCAAATATTGATAATTATTCTCATTAAAACTCACAAATAACTTATTTTTCATGAAATTAAAAAAAAATTATGAGCATTATATAACTGATATTAGTATTTAAAAATCCGGCGTTTGTTTGATGAGTGTTTGGTCTTTGTTTGGTGATTGGTTGGGTTTAGTGTTTGTTGAATGAGTGTTTTGGTGTTTGTTTAACAAGATTTGGTGTTTGTTTAGTGGTTGTCTGTTTTGTAGGTTTATGGTGTCTGTTTTAGCGGGTGTTTGCTGTTTGTTTGGTGGGTGTTTAGTGTTTGTTGAGTGAGCGTTTTGGTGTTTGTTTAATGAGGTTTGGGGTTTGTTTAGTGATTGTCTGTTTGGTAGGTTTTTGGTGTCGGTTTTAGTGGGTGTTTGCTGTTTGTTTGGTGGGTGTTTATTTTGTGCTGATGTCCTCTTCAGTGTTTACCCGAAACTAATACAACGCTATCATTGTATATTTGTAGGAGGGCCACTCAATATATTTTGCCCCACTTTATTTTCCTTTCCAAGTTTCCTTGTAAGTTCCAGAAATTTTGTACACAAGTAGTTACATACCTTTTTTACAAGTTTTTATTTTTCCACATAGTCTCCATTCTTTTCCACGGCTTTCCTCCACCTCGAAACAAGGGACTTTATTCCTTGCTGGTAAAAGTCCGATGGGTTCCGCGGGAGCCACCTCTTAACCTCCTCAACAACCTCATCGTCACTCTGAAACTTTCTTTCACGAATACCATCCTTCCTTGGCCCAAACAAATGGAAGTCTGAAGGTGCCAGATCCGGGCTGTATGGAGGGTGGGGTAACGCAGTCAAGGGCATTTTTGTGATAGCCTCTCTTGTTTGCAAACTGTTGTGTGGTCTTGCGTTATCGTGCAAAAGAAGGACGTCTTCCAGTTTTCTCTCCGGTCGAACTCGCTTTATACGTCTCTGGAGTCTCTGTAGGGTAGCAATATATGCCTCTGAGTTGATTGCTTGTCCTTTCTTCATAATGTCCACCAGGATCACCCCTTTAATGTCCCACAAGATGGTGGCCATAACCTTTCCTGCAGAGGGAGCCATTTTGAACTTTTTCTTGCGTGGGGAGTCTGCGTGATGCCACTCCATGGATTGGTGTTTTGTTTCAGGTTCAAAGTGGTGTACCCAAGTCTCATCCCCAGTCACAATTCGTGAAAGGAAGTCATCCCCTTCTGTCTCGTATCGAACCAACGACTCAGAAGCAATTTCTTTTCTTTGGGCTTTGTGATCTTCGGTCAGTTGGCGAGGAACAAACCGTGAACACACTTTTAAGTATCCCAGTTGCTGAATTCTCGTATTCACACTTCCTTCACTAATTCCTAGCTCCAGTGATAGCTCCCTGTATGTGACGCGCCGATTTGATCGAATGATGCTGTTAGCACGTTGCACAGTGTGAGATATCACAGTCGATGCCGGGCGACCGCTGCGTGGCTCATCATCGAGGCTGGCTCTCCCTCTCTTCGATGATCTCACACGTTTAGACCAGCGTCCAACTGTGCTTCGATCAACAACAGCATCTCCGTAAACGTTTTGTAGACGTTTGTGAATATTTCCAACTGTTTCCTTCTCTGCGGTTAAGAACTCGATAACAGCTCTCTGTTTACGACGCACATCACTGTCAGACGCCATTTTCGAAACTGCGTTAACCATCGGTTTTAAATACAAGGGCGTTTAAAAGCGGTTTTATACAAGGAGGGGAGGTTCAAACTGGAAAAATTCTGTTATGTGAAGCGTAGAAAGTTCAAACTTACGGTCCAAAAGACATTCGAGCCCCATGTCCTATTATTTAGCTAAGAAAAAAGAGTGGGGCAAAATATATTGAGTGGCCCTAGTATATGCAGACTTAAAAGTTTCCATAATGAACTGCATCTGTGCAGAGGTCTGACAAAAGTAAATATAAGGAGGAGATTGTCATAAGGAGATTTTAGACAGTGATGGACTTCGATACACGAAAATCCCTAAGGCGATACCGATACATCGATACTCGTAAATCGTCTAAAGCGATACCGATACATCGATACTTTATAGATGGCTAAAGCGATATCGATACCGATACATGTATCACGATACATTACTATAAGAATGAACAAATCTTACTAATATGTAAATAAATTTTTACTTTGTATATTGAGTGTAAAAAACGATCAAGTCAGTTAAAAAAATATTTTATACCAAGTTAGTTCACAGAAAAACTTAAATGTTATAAACTTTTAACGAGGAACATAAGAAATTGTAGGTGATCTGCACCTTTAAGATGGTTGTGAATTGTGATATCAATAATAACGAGTATTACCCTTAAGAAATACCAGTTGGCAAAACATCTTATCGGATAGTCTATTCCTCTTTGGAGAGTAAACGTGGCCCGCCAAACTGAAAAGCCGTTCCATGGGAGCAGAGGATGGAAGTGGAGTAGTGTACTTAGTGAAACTCTCATAATTATTTTTGCCTCGAAAGCGCAGCGGGCATTCCAGTCTATATTATATATATATATATATATATATATATATATATATATATATATAGTGATGGGCATCGATACACGAAAATCTTTAAGGCGATACCGATACTTTATAGATGACTAAAGCGATATCGATACCGATACAAAAGTATCGCTCGATACGTAACGCCGATACATGTATCGCGATACTGTCCATCTCTGATTGTAGACACCAATCGAACAGGGAAGTACTCGCGGGGGACGTTAGGCAGGTGGCAGGGAATTCTGGAACTCCCGTTTATCCTGTCACTGTTCTCTTTAGCTGATCTTTTTTTCCGTGTTTCATCTACCCTATGAGCAGTCCAGCACGCTTTCAAACGCACGCTTCTCCTCCTATTCTTTACTACACATACATGCATTTTATACAGTACACAATCTTTTCAAAATTCATTTAAAAAAAAAAAATGAATAAAATGGCATCGTGGGCCTCAGAAACCTTGATTTTGGTTCTCTCCTTCTTATATAGGGAGGGGAGCGTTCCTGCGGGGGCTCACCTTTGCCACCTCCTTCCAGTATAAACAAAAGACACCACAATAATTGTTCTCAAGATAAAATGGCAACGTTCATCAATGTAATACCAGAACATACATCAACGTTACATAATGGAAAAGGGACCGCAACACGATTCTAATATAATTCATTCAATAAATCTATGATATTATTTATTGACTTTTAATATCAAATCAAAAAACTATGGAAAAAATTCGAAGGTGTCTATTTACTTTCGTCAACTCTCTGTATATAAATCGTGACTAGGAATTAAGGATGATAAAAATGTATAGATAAAAAATATATTAACATATACTCGTGTGTGTGTATATAATACTTCCACAAAGGCTAGAAGTAAGTTCTAATCTTTAATACACTATCAACTTTGACTTAAGCGATAGGGTGTATGCCTAATTATTTCGTACTGAAGAAATTATTAATATTATTATTATTATTATTATTATTATTATTATTAAAGTCATATTACACTGTTATTACTGCCATTAATCATTAATGTCTTAGTTTGTATAATTTCTATATTTTAGCTATATTTTTTTTATTGATTAATTAATGTTGATTTTATATATATATATTCTTCGAACACATACTTTTATGTACAGTCGTGCACAAAGTCCTTTTCCCCGACAACCATGTATCACGAGAGAACCAAAGATACCACTACGTTTCCTTGTCCACGACTGTGAAGATGCGAGGCTAAAATTTCGGTAACTCTTTCAAATCTAGTAGTGGGTATTTTCTATATAAATGGTACCGTCTGTTTCCGTGTTAAATAGCCTAAGGGACTGTGCCCCAGAGTGATTTATTAATTCATAATTTTTAGAAAGACTCTCTTGTATTTCTACAGCTCTGTCAACAATTTCTTTCCAAGTTTGAACCAACAATTTAATTAAACTCAAAAAGTATTTTCTCCAAATTTCGCATGCATTTGGCTGTCTTCCAGGTATAAATTGCTCTGTAGAGGACAGCACTGTAGTCCACAGGCATAGTAAAGTATAGTCTGCTAGCTGTTACAGTCAGTATTCATAAATATGGCCAGTGGATCACAGTTGACGGAGTGTGACGTGGTAAGATAGTTAGATGGCATATCGTAAGTATGACAATGAGTAAGATTTGAAATAGGACTAAAATCCCTCAGGTCAACTCTGGGAAGTATTATACGAAAGGGGAAGAGTGGAAACTGCTAGTATGGAACCCAGACCAGACAGGCTAAAAGTTATGTCAAACTTTACAGCGAGGGCCCTTACCTACCAACACGACAACCCCTCTTTGTCACAAATCCCGGACTATAACCCATTGGTTGGAGAAGAATAACGTGTCATTGCCAAGAGCCCTGATCTGAATACGATAGAATACCTTTGGGATGAATTAGAGCGATCCATGAGGAACAGACCCCAAAGACCAACTTCTCTCGCCGCACTGGAAATTGTACTGCTGGAGGAATGGGGCAGTATTCCTCCTGAAACCTAATAAAATTGTTTGAAAAGTGTTTCTGAAAGGATTGAGGCTGTCACGAAGGTCGAAGGAGGGCGTTCTACACCCTATTACATATGTTAACAGTTATTTTTTGTTTTAGTTATGTTGTCCCAATGTTTTGGTAGTATATATACAGTATATACTGTACATACGAATGTGTGTGTGTGTATATATATACAGTATATATATATATATACACACACACACTCGTATATATATATATATATATATATACAGGGTGTCCATAAATTATTCACCCCATTATAAGCCTTAATAAATTCGTTATTATAGGAGCTATCTTAAAACGGTTTGCGGCAATTAATAACACAACTCAAGAAATTTTTGTTTTAATTCAGTAAACCTCCACGTGAGCCCCATTGGTAGCACGCAGAACATCAAGGCGATAGATGATTTCGTTCCAAACATTAAGAAGCATGTCTTGCGTGATGGAAGCTAATGTCTCTTCAATCCGGTGTCTTAATTCTGTGATGTTATTAACCTTCTTTGCATACACTCCGTCCTTTGTGTAGCCCCAGACAGATGGAATGTCGCTTCATCACTGAAAATGACATTGTTCAAAAAATGCTCATCTTCATCAATATGGTCAAGAATGTAACAGCAAACTGTACCCGTTTGGGTTTGTCATTTGGTAGAAGTTTCTGCAAGGTTTGCAATTTGTAGGCATAAAGTTTCAACCTCTTGTGAACCACTTTATGCACTGTTGAACGCGGTATTTGCAGTTCTCGGCTTGCTCGGCGGATGGATTTTGTAGGACTTCGGATAAACGCCTCCTGAATTCCTGCTATCTTATCTTCAGACACACTAGGCCTACCAGCTCCTTTCTGATGTAGCACACTGCCAGTTTCTTGAAATTGTGTCAGCCATCGCTTGAGTGATTGCTTTGTTGGTGGAGTTTTCTGATATTCCTCCCGAAAACGTCTCTGTACAGTAATTGGAGATTTGGTTTCCCACATCCACAGCACACACATTGCTTTCTCCTTCACTGTCGCCATTGTGCCCCTAGTAGATGTTCTGCGAAATAAAGAAAAAAAATTCTTGAGTTGTGTTATTAACTGCCGCAAACCGTTTTAAGATAGCTCCTATAATAACGAATTTATTAAGGCTTATAATGGGGTGAATAATTTATGGACACCCTATATATATATATATATATATATACAGTGCTTTTTTTCTTAAAAAAATGGTACCGGTACTCAGATTTGACGGAATCCTAGCGGGGTGGGGGAATAACGAATTTTTTTTTTTTTTTTTTAAAGGTGCCGGTACTGCGTACCGTTGCGTACCGCCAGTAAAAAAAATATATATATATATACTAGAATATCTGCTGTGTCATGCGCAGCAAAAGATCCCCAAAGCACAACCTAGAGGGAGACTGGGATGGGCGAGTGTATTACTAAAACCTTCCCCGGTTCTCCTTAATGTGTATATTAAATTTGGTGTAGATCACCCGAGCCGTTTAGGTGTTTATAAACGAACATAGAACAAACAGGTATTATCAACATCCTCATCATTATCTCTCTCTCTCTCTCTCTCTCTCTCTCTCTCTGTATGTATATATATTATTATATATATATATATATAATATATAACAATTAATGAAACAGTTAACTAGTTTAAAAGTAGTTCACCAGATTACCGTTATCAATAAATAAAAAGGTTTTACAAAATCACCGCGAGAGGGCTCCAAAGTTACGCCGTGGCCTAGACTAGCAACAAACAGTCAGTGTGAAAATGGCGTCCGCACAGCAGAAGGCGTTTTGTGTGTTGCAGTTTTCGAGCTGTAAATCGTAGTCACAGTGCAGCGTGAGTTTCGTCGACGTTACAGAACAGATCCACCGGGTGCTCAGAGCATCCGTCGGTGGTATCGGCAGTTCGAGGAAACAGGAGCGCACGAGCGCGACTCACCTAAAGTTAACACCTTCTGTGCCATTTCCCGGGCAAAGGTTTACGGCCCCTTCTTTTTCATGGAAAACACAGTGACTGGTCACTCCTATCTGGATATGCTGCAGAACTGGTTATTTCCCCATTGAACGAAGATTCCGGCGACTACATTTTCCAGCAAGATGGGGCGCCGCCTCATTGGCATTTGGATGTCCGCCGTTTTCTCAACGAAGTGCTCACTCGCCGTTGGATTGGTCGCAGTGGGCCCCATGACTTGGTGCTCCACAGCTGGCCCCCTAGGTCGCCGGATCTTACACCGTGCGACTTCTTCCTTTGGGGGTACGTTAAGGATACTGTGTACGTGCCACCGTTGCCCACATCTTTGGATGAGCTCCGAACTCGCATTGTTACTGCCGTAGAGTCAGTGACAACGGACATGCTGGAGCGAGTATGGGAGGAATTCGACTATCGTGTCGACGTTGCTCGTGTAACTAGGGGAAGTCACATAGAGCATTTATGAGGTGAGAGACAAAATTTGGACAGTTTTTTCTTTTGGTTGATGTATCACAAATCACTCTGTATTTGTAACATTAAAAAATATTCTCATTTGAAATCAGGTGAATCATTTTGAATAGCCCTGTATATATATATATATCATAAAAAATAAAGTTGGTTAAATTAGAAATGACTGAACTTCAGGAATGCAAAGTGAATGCAAAGAATACAAATGGAAGATAGGCTCGAACGGAAAATTGATGCGCGTATGATCCCTTTGGAAGGGATGTTACATCTCCCAACGATTGAACTGGGACTGAATTCTGTGTTCTTCTTCAGGATGTCATTTCTTTTGGCAGATCATTTCTTGCGGTGGAAGATGTCTTGAGTTCTTGTTTTGATTCCAAAATGACCATAGGCCTAAAACGTTTGTTACTTAAATTGGTTCTTTCCTGTTTCGTATATTTCCGGCTGAACTCTGGTTTATGTATAGGAAGTGATCTTGGGAAGTATGTCGCATATATATATATATATATATATATATATATATAGGGCCTCCCAAAAAAATTTATACACACTTTAAATAACTATAAAGGCAGTGTTTATTAAAATACATTTCATTTTCAAAATGTAATAGAATCTACAGACATTATTTAATTGTTTTGTCAACGCCTGTTTTCAAACTGACGTCCGTTCTGGTCCAGGCACTGCTGATAACGCGAAGCAATGGAATCGCAAACATCACGAAACATTTCGTTTGGTATTTGTGTGCATTCTCGTTCAATGGCTGCTCTCAATTCAGCGACTGTTGCAGGTTTTATAGCGTAGACTTTGTCTTTTAAGTATCCCCATAAAAAAAAGTCTAGTGGTGTGAGGTCTGGTGAACGCGGAGGGTATTCTACGAAACCCCTTCGTCCAATCCACATCCACATCGTGCCAAGTACCACTCGCAATACTCCACTCTTCGGTCCGGATCATCATCTTCATTAATAGCATGGACTAATCTTGGAATGTAACTTTTCCATTGACAGCGCTTCAAAATGCGTTGGACAGACGATTCTGAAATTCCTACCTCACGACTCGCTTGCCGCACAGATTTTCTTGGACTTTGGTGATACGTTTCCAGTACTCTTTCTTGCTTTGGGGCTTGTCGATGTCCGTGGTCTTCCGGAACGCTTCTTGTGGACATTCTGAACAGTTCCATCGGCTCCATCGGCTTCAAACTTATCTCTAATTCGAGTGATGGTAAGTCGCGTTGGTGGATCTGTTTGAAACTCCCTCCTAAACTGTCTTTGCACTTCAACTGCGTTTTCACACTTCCAGTAGCATTTTAGAATGAATTTCCTTTGTTCAAAGCTTAGTCTGACTGCCATTATTAATTCTAATGGGTTTAACTTGGAAAGAAAGAAACATCAATTGAGCTATCAGCTGTTAAAGTGTGTATACATTTTTTTGGGACGCCCTGTATATATACCTCGTTAACGTCATTACAGTTCCATGTGTTGGTCTCTCTTTACACGAAAATCAAACTGGTGGCCCCGCCTCTAGGCCTGGCACGGTGGAGAAGTGAGTTGCTCCTTTGCGCTCTCCATGGCACATAGGCAGGTACAACCGGCTCATCTGGTACCGTCCTAAACTTGGCATCTAATCTTCTTTTGTGACGTTCCTGAGATCCTTTGTAAGCTGGTTAAAAAGTCTTGGTCCCCTGACAACCAAGCTATTTTCCTTCAATGTTGAGGGTGTTCCTTGTCGGGCCTTTAGTTTGGGAACACTACATTCTACCTTTCCTATTTTTCAGTGTTGTTTAGATCAGTGCTGTCCAACTTCTATAAAGCGCGGCCAAGATGTTGCCTATAATCATACACTGTTGGTTAATACGACTTGGGAACCCGCTGAATGTTGTTCTCCCTACTAGAAATGACAAAATAGGGAAGAAAATTCAGAAATGAAATTTGGCAAACGTCCATTCCGCGGACCGCATGCGGCCCGCGGGCCGCAAGTTGGACAGCGCTGGTTTAGATGGTAATTGGGTCTAGTTTGAGGTTTGGTACCAGTTTTTTCAATCATTTTCCAAATGTAAATTATGATGTATCTCTCTCTTCTTTTTCCCAAGGAATACAGATTTAGCTTACGTAGTCTTTCGCAATAGTTGATTTCTTTGCAGCCATCAATTATATATATATATATATATATATATAATATATATATATATGAAAATTATTTCACGAAAGTAACACGTGAAAAAATATTTATGATGAATAAAACCACGAAGGAAAGGAAACACCAAAAGGTGCTCAAGCGCTTTCGTCTAATGACATCCTCAGGAACACTGAAGTACATAAAAGGTTACGGCCTATATATAGGTTACAGAAAGAAAAAAAAAATAAATACATACATACACACAAACATAAATTATATATATATAATAATCTACACACATACATATATATATATATGCAATAAACGGAGAAGTAAAAATAAAAATTAAAAATTAAAAATTAGAGGATTAACAAAGAGGCAAACAGATTTGTAAGGAAAAATATCGATTTTTAGCACAAGATCAAATGAATTATAAAAATCAAATTTATACTGGAAATCTGCCCGGGTTTTAACACTTTGCCTTTTAGAGTCAAGTTTCGATATATATAAAAATAAAATGAAGATTAAAAGTTAATAAAGTAGCGTACAAGTTTACCAAAGATTTAGCGTCCTACCCTTTTTATCTAAATTTGTTTTGAAGGAATTCAAAACAACAGGATCGAGTTGAAAAAGACCTTTGCTTAGTTGAAGTTTTTTTGAAAGTTGGATAATGGCAGACTCAAGAATATTTCTATTGACAATGTTGCTAGAATGAAATAAAACTGAAGCATTATTCCAATCAATACAGTGGGATAACTCTGACAAATGGACAAAAAGAGCACTGGACAACTGTCCTGTTCTAACGGAATATTGATGCTGTTTTATACGTGTGTGCAAATCCTTTCCCGTCTGACCTATGTAAAAGGAATCACATTGTTTACAACCAATTTTATAGATAATGCCTGAATTATTGGTAGGGCTATTTTTTACTATGATATTTTTCACAATATTGTTATATGAAAATACTACATTAATATCCAAAAGTTTAAGTTCATTAGCAATGCCTAAAAAGCCCGGGAAAAATGGAAGTGCTAAAATATTTTTTGACAAAGTACGAGTGTTATTATTGACACGATAGAAAGTTCGTTTTGCCTTGTTGAGACAAGATTCCATAAACGCAGATGGGTAACACAGATCACTTCCATACCGTTGATTTTTTCCAATTCGGCATCGATGTATTCCGGACTGGAGATCCTAAGGGCGCGGAGAAACATTGATGAAAAAATGGCCTTCTTAGTGGGGGTGTCATGTCCCGAGTAAAAGTGTACGTAGGACAAATTGTTTTTGTTTTCCGATAGATACTAAACTTAAAACCTGGCTTTCCCTATGTACCCCGCACATCCAAAAATGGGATTGAATTGTCTTGTTCCACTTCTAAAGTAAACTTAATGGAGGGGACTTGATCATTTAACTGAAGGAGGAAGTTATCCAGGTCACGATTCATGGGCCAGATACACAAAATATCGTCGACGTACCGCAACCAAGGGATGCCAACCCCCAGGATTCTTGGAATGTAAATAATTTCGAAAACTCTAAAAGGCAAAGTGTTAAAACCCGGGCAGATTTCCAGTATAAATTTGTATTTTTATAATTCATTTGATCTTGTGTTAAAAATCGATATTTTTCCTTACAAATCTGTTTGCCTCTTTGTTAATCCTCTAATTTTTAATTTTTAATTTTTATTTTTCTTCTCCGTTTATTGTATATATATATATATATATATATATATATATATATATATATATATAATATATATATATGTGTGTGTGTGTGTGAATATGTATGTATATATATATATATATATGTTTGTGTGTATGTATGTTATTTATTTATTTATTTTTCTTTCTGTAACCTATATATATGATGGTGAATGGTCAAACACCAGAGGCGGCAGAGTTTCATAAGTATCTGGAATCTGTATTAAACAAAAGAGGTACGAGTGGTGTTGAAGTTAACAATAGGGTGAATCAAGGAAGAACGATGATTGATACCCTGAAATCGGTTGTGTGGAAGCGGAAACTGAGAAGAAATGCTGCAAGATATTTACATGAAGGCGTGTAAGTACAGACACTTTTGTATGGGTGCGAAACATTGACATGGCATGAAAGGGAAAAGTCAAGAGTAAAAGTGGTTGAGATGGATAACCTGAGAAGTGTGTGTGTGTGTGGCGTGCATTGATAGATAAGAAGGAATAAGATAGAATAAGAAATTGTGCGGTTCTGAAGGTCCGGTGCTAATATCTCCGAGAAACTGATACAATGAGAAAAGGACGGACATGTGGTGTTCAGAAGTCAGTGGAAGTGAAAATTGAGGAAAATGTGTTAAGGTGGACATGTTGAAAGAATGGAAAATGAGAGTTGTGAAAAGAGTGTATAAGAGTATTTGCGAAGGTAAAAGGGAGTGAGGAAGGCCGAGAAGAAGATGAATGAACATGATGAATGATTGCGTGAGTAAGCGTGGACTTGATCTGGGTGATGCACGAGAAGTGGTTACACGTCGGTTGGAATGGAGGAGGTAAGTGCGAGATTATGTCTCTCTTACTTTCGACAAGGCTTGGAAGCGACACCATGCATGGCGTATGAAGCGCCGCAGGTGTAGAATTTTGTCATGTGGACCAGGACGGCTGCCTTTCTCCTTTTCACTAACTTCTGTACTTTACATCTGGATTGTTCTATGCCTTCTTACCCCAGATCCTTGGAAAATAAAATTATATATATATATATATATATAATATTATATATATATATATATATATATATTTATAACTGCAAACACGCAGTATAATTAACGTAAAGAACGACGCTTTGTATAGGAGAATTATCCGCGCAAGATGAGAGCGAAAGAACGAACAAATTAAAAAATGAGGTAACCACCCGGGAATCGAACCCGGGATCTTCCGATTGCCGGTCAGATATGATAACCATTACACCACGGGCCTCACTCAAACAAATGTCGTAATTCCTCTACATACGCGCAGAAACCATGCCCCAAAGGGGCACCTCCCGCTGCCGTAACATTATATACATTATAACTGCAAACACGCAGTATAATTAACGTAAAGAACGACGCTTTGTATAGGAGAATTATCCGCGCAAGATGAGAGCGAAAGAACGAAACAAATGAAAAAATGAGGTAACCACCCGGGAATCGAACCCGGGATCTTCCTATTGCCGGTCAGATATGATAACCATTACACCACGGGCCTCACTCAAACAAATGTCGTAATTCCTCTACATACGCGCATACCTCATTTTTTCATTTGTTTCGTTCTTTCGCTCTCATCTTGCGCGGATAATTCTCCTATACAAAGCGTCGTTCTTTACGTTAATTATACTGCGTGTTTGCAGTTATAATGTATATAATGTTACGGCATGCGGGAGGTGCCCTTTGGGGCATTGGTTTCTGCGCGTATGTAGAGGAATTACGACATTTGTTTGAGTGAGGCCCGTGGTGTAATGTTATCATATCTGACCGGCAATAGGAAGATCCCGGGTTCGATTCCCGGGTGGTTACCTCATTTTTTCATTTGTTTCGTTCTTTCGCTCTCATCTTGCGCGGATAATTCTCCTATACAAAGCGTCGTTCTTTACGTGATATATATATATATATATATATATATATATATGATGCTGTTGTGCTGGAAATTGCTCGTTCCTTAATGGTGCAATAAAGAAGTGGTGCTTTTTAAACTAGTAACCCTTAGGCTTAATCTGTAAATAAGCTGGTCCTCAGTATTGATTGAAGGCTATAGCGAATTTGTTTCCTTTTAGCATATGATACATAAATTTAGTCTATCTCCTTGGATCCCGGACTACGTTGCGTCCACGTCGCAACACCGTTTCCCGTTAGATCAGCGAGGTAAACCATGCTAGGCCTGGTCATTAGTTGGATGGGTGACGTCTTCTGCGCTCATATGATGTAAATGATCCTTAGATGGTTCGAAGTCCACGCAAAGCCCCGGTTTTCCTCCGTCACATGACCTATGCCTCTATGAAGGCAGTTAAACAGCCCCAAACATTAATGTTATTTATCTCCCTGAAGTTGAAAGTTAACAATACACTGCAGAAATATCAGTAATAAACATACGTTAACCCTCTTCTTCTTTTCTTCTTTCAGGAAACGTATTCGTGATCGCCGCAATTCTTCTTGAAAGAAATCTACAACAAGTTGCCAACTTCCTCATCGTGTCTCTGGCAGTTGCAGATTTAATGGTCGCTTGTTTAGTCATGCCTCTCGGGGCTGTTTACGAAGTAAGTTAATTTCTCCTCATTAGACTTTAATTTTTGTTAAGAAATGTACCATTAAAAATTAAAGGACTTCAAGTGGCGGAAACTATGATAATGGAAACTTTCGTGTAACTATAAAACTCTAAACGATGGCTGATAAACATTATATTATTTCTGAGAAAAACTATTACTAAAATGATATTTTTATTTATTCATTTGCTTATTTTAGAAAATACGAATTCAAAAAAATAAATGGTTTCTTATTATTATTATTATATATATATATATATTATATATATATATATATATATATATATATATATATATATATATATATATATATATATATAATATGATAAAAGGACGTGTGTGTGTGTGTGTGTGTGTGCGTTTCAGCCATAACTCCAAAATGGAAGCAGTTACAAAGATGAAACTTCACACATATATTGATTAGGTCCCCAGGTTGTGCACCTGGGTGTTAATAAATTAAATAATTAAAATTACTGGGCCCGAAGGCCCCAGCACCGCGATTAAACTACAGAAAAGAACGCAGCCGTGAAAATTTTGAGCTTCACATTGTGTCAAGATATCTGAATCTTAAGATTTTCATGACAATTATTTGGTCAATAAAGCTATAGAAAAGAACAGTCATAAAAATCTTGAGCTTCACATATAATTAAAAGTAGCGGAGCGACCCGGCGTTGCCGGGGTGGATGTTGAACGCTATATTATATATATAGTATATGCCCGGTTAGGTCAACTGAATGCCAGGTTAGGTTAATTGTACGCCCTTGACGATTGGTTAAGTTAAGTCGTGATATTTTCGTAGCTTATAGCGTTCAACATCCACCCCGGCAACGCCGGGTCGCTCCGCTAGTGTATATATATATATATGTGTGTGTGTGTGTGTGTGTGTTGAGAGAGAGAGAGAGAGAGAGAGAGATGGGATGAATTTCGTACTTAAAACGTGAAAATAATAAATGTTGCAAACGGACAGGGAAAAATGAAGAGCAATTCCAAGGGCTTTCATGTATCCAGCAGTACGCCTCGTCAGGGAATGAAGGGAAATGACAAGTAGAATATATTAGCTGTAGAGCGTAAACAGAATAGTTAGGAGGGATTAACAAAAGATTAACATATAATGGTTAAAGGAAAAAGGTATTTTAACAAGATATTGTCAATTTTATAAGTACCCGAAATGTTAATAAAATTATTTACAGAATATATAAATGCACATTCTATGACAGAATGTTCCTTTCAGTTATGGCTTTATTTTTTAATAGAATTTTAGAACTTTTCCCCATAATACTATTAGTCAGGGGGCTTAATCATATAATTGTTCAAATCATTCCAAAAGTGCCATTTTTGGACCACAGGTAGCTATGACCATACTAATTTGAATGTTTGCGGGAGCCAAGCTGGGCTCCCACTGTGGCGGCCATATTGGCCAAATCAAAATGGCCGCTGTCCAAAATGACATCCACTTGAGTACCAATACTAGTACAGGTTACATAGTTAACTTGATAAAAAATAAGAGTCAGCATCAACATCTTTTGCTATTAAACTTTAGTATATACGCAAGTACAATCTTCTTTATTCCTTTTACTCACAGTACTGCATCTCATGATAATGTCTATCCAATAGATGGCTGTTCACTGATTAATAGTCGTCATTGTTCAGGCAGCCACCCTCACACTTGCAGAGTGTCGTACATCGAATTCCAGCACTACTGCATTTGCAATTCCCTCTGCAGGCTTTAGTGCATCCGCAATGAAGGAGAAGAGCACATGCCTTACTGGCATCAGCGAGAGTTGTCCAGAAAGGGAGCCATTGGTTGCTGCGCTTGTCATATTCCCATCCCCATTTATCAAAAGCAGGGAGTGTCTGATGGCATGTGGTTGACTGCTTCCACACAAAACTTGCCTGCAACAATGACCTCTTGATATGCTGGAAGAGGGCAGCTTGGGTAGGTGGTATGCTGTCCAATGATCGACTGCCACTAGAAAACAGATGGTGCCTGGCTACGTTTACAGATGCTTGTCCACATGTTTTACTGTACATGAGCACAACAAACCTCTCAATGTGTGTCATTTCAGGAGATACTAGACTGAAGGACTCGGGGTCTTCAGTCAATTTGATCATGGTTTCAGTTAAGTTTGGTGTATTATTCCATGCAGTCCATGCTGTCTTCTTCCCACATCCAAGAAACTGAGACGTAGTGTCGCAGCCTGTTAGTGCATGGAACAGAGGTAGAGCCAGCGACTTTGATGGACCAAGCTGTGATTGAATGCTGTGCACTGGGATGTCTCGGTAATATTTGCCACTACCAAAACCAATCCAGAGTTCTGTTAGGTCAAGCTGTTGAAAGAAAGCAATGGCAAGAACGACTATGTCACTGTCAACAGTGCGGATGAATGCTTTCTTGTGACCCTGAGATGATGCGTGAGCAAGATGCAGAATGATCCGCGTATCTGCCTCTGTGTGGTTGCATGGTTGGAGCCCTGATATATCAAATGCTTTATTGGAGAGCACAGTTTCTAATTCAGTGCTGAGGAGGAGTTTTCCACCCATGTCAATCTTGATCAGCTGTTTACTGATAAAGACGAACAGTTCCTTCTTGTTTTCCACATTTTTCAAATATGACTGCCAGTCTCGTTTGGGAATGGGTGTGGTACCATCACTATCTGGATCAAGTCGAGTACGTGCTCCTGAACCACGCCGCTGCTGTGCAAGTGATTTCAGACTGTCTTCAGGATAGGTATCCCACACGGCATCGACGCGCTCAACTGTGTCAGTCATCTGTGCTTTAATGAAAGGTATGATGTGTAGAGATACATATTCAGCAAATGTTGATGCTCTACTTGGACGCACAATGTGGACGATGGCGGCCATGTCATACAACTGAACTGTCACTTGTTTAGCAGGATTGGCAGATCCAGTTGGTGCATTGACACATGCAAGAATGTCTGATTTATTTCCAGCTCTGAGTGAACCTCGGTCTGAGAGTGAAGGGGGCTCTCGCTGATTCTCGTATGTGAAAAATTCTGTCATATCCGCATCTGGACGTGATTGTAGAGACAGGAATAGCTGAGTAATGAGCACTGTGTTTTGCTTCTGTACCCCCACTTTGCTACTCTTCTTGCGTGGGTCTGGCCGATTGCTGAATGTGTACACATTGTTTTTCTTTATAGTGTTTGATATAGGAACTGTCCCTTTGTCCAGCCTAGTCTTTACATACTCCTCATGAAGGGCTTGGCCAACTTCCTGTATCTGTGACAGTGATGCTGCTACTTCATTCTCCATAACATCGTGTGTGTCAAGGGCTACAAGCTCCTGATTTGTGGCCAGGAAGGGGTTGCCCAGTTCAGACACCACCTTTGTGAATGACTTGACATCCTTCAAAAACCTAGACTGTAGCCCAGGTGCTGTTTCGTGGTGGCCAGTTGGTCCTTCTGTAAGTTTCTGAGCATTCTCAAACTCTTCTATCATTCTGACACATTCAGGACCTGCCAACATGTACAATGCTAATGCTTCTGTTTTGTCATAGAGGTCAGATGCTCCACCACAGCCCTGCAGTACTTTGTTCATCTGCTCATGAGATTGATCTTTCGCGATGAGGCTGAATGTACGAGCAGACTTTTGGACTGTAAAGTTCCCTTTGAGGTACTCTGCGTACACCTGTGGATGGCTTTCAGCAAGACCAACCATATCTCTGACATGAATCGGCAACCAGCGGGCATAGTTAGTGTGGTCCAGCACAAAGAACCATGGACATAGTTCATCACACACCTGGACATAGAGAGGGAAGTCACCCTCTCTTAATGAGCGCACAAATCGACACATCAATAGCTCAAGCTCAATCACTAGTGACCAATATTTGAACATGTGAACATTTGCAGTTTCCTTGCACACCACATCTCATATGACTCACAAGGCCCCAGCACATTGGATGTGTATTGCAAGTATGCATTTTGCTTCAAATGAGAGAGGGAAACAAGTGACACTTGATGAGCATATCGTGTACGCTTTATGTGGTGATCATCGAGAGCTGACTGGGCACGTCCAGAGGAGAGGACATCTGCTTGAGCTAGAGCTGTGTCCCATCCGGAACCTCGTAGCACCTTGCCCATCATCAGCTGACACTTATCCTCGATATGTAAAGCTCCCAACTGCATCACAAACTTATCCTCACCCAGTGTGTCAGGAAACTCCCACTGTAACTGTTTGCATATGGCAAAGAGAGGCTGATCAGCCCCAAGGACAGGGGTTTGACCAGGGTTTATGAACTCAGTCGTAGTTTTCACAATCTCCATCGTGTGCTTCATCATTGATGCAGAAGCTGCCTTATCAGGAAATAAGGGGAGTATACCAGTCTCTGCCTTTGGCTTTATTGATGCATCATCCATGAGCTGAGAGTTGAAGCCTGACCACGTAACCACATCACGTTTTTCAAGCTCACCCTTTTCCAGCACTCTTCCAACATGTGCTATCCATGCATCATCTTTTACTTTGGCACCGTTGACCAGGCTGTGGTTCGGCCGAACTTGACCTTCGTTAATTCTGGGCACAAGAATGTCACGGGTGTTGAGTTCGATGGGAGGAACAATTACATAACTATCCGGCAACTTGGGTTTTGATGTATCAGATGGATCAAGTGTGATTGCTGGTCGACGAATTCCCAAGTTCTCTTTGGATAGGTGATTGGTCACAGTAATGCATGTTCCATGAAAATCACCACGTGACAAATTTCCCGTTTTGTTGCTGTCCAGATTGTCTACATCATGTGTAGTGAAAACTGAAAGTCTTGTATTTGTGGGTAGAACAATACCGTCTTCAGTGTGTCTCTTGCAAACAGCAAGAGCTACCTGTGTTTTGACTTCCATCACACGGTCATATGAGACAGAGAGCCCAAGGTGATGGGCATTCTCTATCTGGTGCTTGAATCTGGCATCTCCATGCAGTTTAATACCATATGGTAGTGGGAATTGCGTTTCACGATCCCTATTGTGACGGATTTGGGTGCTGTCTGATGAAGATGCATATTTTACTGTGTTGAATATCAGCAGTTGGCACAGTGTGCACGCAATCTTCGCCCTTGTGCCCAGTTCAGCATCACTGTTGGATTGCTCTCTACTATGTTTATCGATATTACCTTTAGGACCCTGGAGGACAACATTGATGAAACCTAACAGTGTTTCTTCTATGGGGGACGTCAGGCATTGTGGAGAGAATGAACCATTAAATGGCTCTTGTTTCTGAAGGATTCGCTTTCGTAGTGCCATAGCAGCACGTATCAATAACACAGCTTCATCTTGATTGATTTGTGAGGAATGATAGCTTTGTTCTAGCACAGCACCCACTTTTGCCTTGTGGCTAATGAATACATCTCTCCCCTGTGCATAGGAAGCCCACTCAGGAAGATGCTCAAGCAGATGGTCTTTCAATCTTGTTGCATGAGGTTCTCTACCAGAACAGGGATGTCCTAGATCTGACATCATTATCTTGTACATTTCCCGTAAGTCAGACAACTTGTGGACCTCAGACTGAGAGTCATCCACAAATGCCACTAACTGTGCTATGACCATGGGATCAAATGGGGGAGGCTTGGGTTCACTTGAAGATCGACGTTCAACTGCACGAGCTCCATCACGAAGCCGCCAATAGCATTGTACATGATAACATGCATCCATTGCATGTGCATCAGAACCTGCAGTCAAGCGCCCATATAAATGCCAGTTGTTAGTTGTTTTTGCCCAATTCTTCAGATTTGATCAATGTTGTCACTTAAGGCTCTATGAAGATCATACTGATCCTCACCCAGACATATGATGCAGAATAATGTTTCTGGAGGTGATCCGTAACTTGATCTGAGTTTCTTCGGACTTATCCCAGCTGCACATTCATCTTGCGTGGCCACTTTTCCTCGTGCCCGCTTTACCCTGTAACTGTTGCATGCACTCCTACAACTTTTATGATACACTGCAGCATGTGATTGGAGGGTTGCTGCAATTCCTGAGCCATCATCGAGCTCACTAACCTTGATACCAGATGGAACAGCATTGAGCTGCACAAAATCATTCAGATCTCTTTCAAGAGGTGAATATCCCTGTTCTTTTGGCTGTTGTAATGCCTCGTCTTTGCTGGACTGACATAGGCAACCACAGTGTCCAATTAATTCCAGTTATGTTAGTAGACATGTTGAGGTATTAATGTTCTACTACACACTAACGAGATCTTCATATCTGCAGGCCTGAAGAGACTAGAATGTGAAGAAGACCACCACCGCATAGACTTGCTTCAGAGGAATACAGGTATGCCAACACCTGCAAAAATAATAAAAAATAGATTAATAGTGGACAAAATGTCAGTAGAAATCCAATGTAAAAGTTAATATAGCTGTTACAACCACAAATCTAAGTGCAATAATTATGTATCATGATTCAATTGACATAAAATGTACATTTCTTATAAAATAATATCAAATGTGGATATATACGACCTGACGTATATCTTGAATTAAAAAACAAATATCAGAACTGGATTCTCTATACTCAAAAACATACAAAAAGTGTCATTATTTGCTGTTCTACTATGATTGGTTGTTATTTTATCGCCCAATGTCAGACCAGATGGCGGCCATCTTGGATTCGTCCATAATGGCCGCCACAGGGAGAGCCCATGTTGGCTCCCGCAAAAAAATGAATGCTTATGGTCATATCTACCCCTGGTAAAAAAATGGTACTTTTGGAACAAAGGGAACAATCGGGGTGATTTTTTGGATTAAGCCTAGGCTGACCATATTTCCTTGAGACAAAAATGGGACATTGGGATGGCAAAAAAGGGACGGGGTTATGTAATATTCTGTATTCATGAAAAAGTAAGTACATAAACCGGGACAAAATTTACATTTTTATTAAAACGACGGGACGGCCAGGAAATATAAAACAAACGGTACTGTCCCGTTCAAAACGGTACGTATGGTCAGCCTAATTAAGCCCCCTGACTATATGATTATATCTCTATACATATAGTTAACTCTTTAACGCCGGAATTGTTTGTAGGGTTAAGTTATGAATGCGTGTATTTGAAACGTTATCAATATGTAGCGGTCGTCCTTTTAGGATTAAACAATGCATTACAATTATTGGCGGTTCTACAATCATATTTATGATGTTTTACTCTGACATTTAAAGGTTTTCCCATTTCACCCACAATATAGGATTTTTTACAACAGATGGAACAGAAACAATCAACTGCACTGCCCGCACTTTTTTTTCTATTAGGCGAGACTTAATTAAGAGTATGTTTTATAATTAAAAACTACATTAATTCCGATTGTCTTAAGTAAAGTCAAAAGATGTTTAAAATTTACGTGGCTGAGGATATTTCTGCGGTCAAATTCTTCGTGAATTACACAATTATAATACCTAGTTTTAGCTTTGCTAAAAATATTCTAGAATTGGAATAGGATAAGAAGGTTTAATGTCAATAGTCATAATATTACAGAACTCAGAATCTAAATATTCAGGGCTAACAACTTTTAATGGTCTAAGAAACATAGAAGAAAAAATTGAAGATTTTGACAAGAGTCAGAATAAAAGTGAAATTACGAAATACTATTAATGGGTTTAAGGAAAACTTCAGCTTTCAGTTGATTTGCGCACCTCCAAATTTTTAGCTAAAGAAATTATGCACATTTGTCATTCCCCTTTTCAGTAGTAAATCTTATAGACAAAATTAAATTGTTGAGCTTATCAAAGAATTCATCAACATCCAAATTATCAGGACAAAGGCATAAGACGTCTTCTATATATCGGTACCAAGCAGTGTTGAAGTTTACAATAGAAGACAAAATTCTATTTTTAGAAAATTTCATATCTGCATTAGGCAACACAGGTGAGAAGGGATTCACCATTGCCAATTCAAACGTCATAGCATAAAACATATCTTGAAACTGAAATTTACAACCTTTGAAGCGAAGCTAAATTTAATAAGGATGTTGTGTTTAATAGGGAAAGAGTATTTGGAAATCTTATCTTTTTGAAAGTCAAGCAAGTCATGAGGAGGAAGGTATGAAATCCTTAGCTAGTGCATCCAAACACGAAAAGTGTAACTATTGACATTCTGAAGAGGGAGGTTGCTATATAGAGCGATATTTTCTAAATATATAATACCTTAACTGAAATAAAAACATAAAGTTTTTACTGTACTTTTTCTGCACATGGAGAATTAGTCTCCTAGTGTAAAATATGCTCTATGTGATGTCCTTTCAGTTTAAGATACATATTCAAAACTCATCAACTCAACAGATTTCCTGTGGTCATGATAAAGGAATATCATGGCCACCAACATCACCAGATCTAAACCTCTGTGACTTTTATCTGTGAGGTTAATTTAAAAGATAAGTGTGTTTAAACAAAAGCCACATACACAATAGAAGAACTGAGAGCATCAACTGAACAAGAAATCTCACAGATTCCAACAGATACTCTGTCCAGAGTACTGCAAAAAAAATTTTGTTCGTGCACAAAGAGTTAGCGGTGCTACTGTAGTATGCGGTCTACCTACGATTGGTTAGGTTTAATCATGATATTTTCGTTAAAACTAACGAAAATATCATGACTAAACCTAACCAATCGTCAAGGGCGATTAACATTGGGATGTAAACAAGCAATTAGCAAACAAGATAAGAAACTATACTTCAAAGGTAGACCGCCGAATCGTAGGTAGACCGCATACTACAGTAGCACCGAGTTAGCGAACTAAGAGGACATTACATAGAGCACGTTTTTCACTAGAGGACTAAATCCTCATGCGTAGAGAAGGTACAGTAAAAATTTAATTCTTTTATTTCAGTTAACAAAAATACAAACTCTTTAAAGCGTCAAATGTTTAAAAAATCCCCCTGTATAAATTAACTTAAAGGAAGGCTGAGGATGACAGTGTTTTATGAGCGACACGAGAAGACTTTTGCTAAGCATTTTAAAATTAAATTACTTACCCTTTACATCTAAAGTTAAAGCAATGTCACAAAGAGAGAGAGAGAGAGAGAGAGAGAGAGAGAGAGAGAGAGAGAGAGAGAGAGAGAGAGAGAGAGAAAATGTTCAGTTTAAATTTGAAATTCTTCGTATGTATTCATTCGTGGCTTTGTTCGGATCAGTCTGTTAAATAATAATACATTGGATGGTGTTCTTTTCAGGTGAATTGTTCACCGAAAGTTTCCCAGTGAATTCAAGTGATCGAAATATAGAACTAAAGATAGCATCTCTTCACTTGACAGAAGCACGTCCTCCTTCTCTACAATTAATTTCCCAAACTCAAATGAATTTCGTATCTCTCTCTCTCTCTCTCTCTCTCTCTCTCTCTCTCTCTCTCTCTCTCTCCCTATATATATATATATAATTCGAGGCATCAGTTTGATTAATAGATAAATTAGTTAATCACGGATTAATTGTTTCTTCAGATTAATTTGTTCATAAACCAATTGATAAAATCATTCTTGTTGTTACAAAACTAAAGGTAATGTCACAAATGTCTCACCAGATGTTCTACATCTTGTCGGATTAGCTAAACATCATTTCTGTCCCCGGAAGCCATGTATGCAGATAGGTAGAATATATATATATATAGGGTGTTCTAAAAGTACCTAGTAAACTTTTATATGTCTGTCGATCAGTAGTCGGACGTTGTAAACAATGTGTTCAAGTTGAAGGAAGACACTTTTAACATCTAAAATAAATAATTAGTGTTGCTGTATTTGAAATAAACTTGTTAAAGATCACATAATTTTTGTTAAAATATTGCGTTCATATAAAAGTTTACTAGGTAATTTTGGAACACCCTATATATATATATATATATATATATGTTACAGGGAATTCGTGTAATTTGGGATTTCATGAAATCCCTAAAATGTTCATGGATTTCATGTAAGGTTAAGTCATGATATTTTCGTTAGTTTTAACGAAAATATCACGAATTAACCTAACCAACCATGAAGGGCGTACAGTTAATCTCTACCGGGCATTGAATAATTTTCCCGTAGCTTTAACGAAAATATCACGACTTAACTTTACATAAAATCCCTGAACATTATAGGGATTTCATGAAATCCCTAGTTACACAGATTTCCTGTAAAACACACACACACACACACACACACACGCACACATATAATATATATATATATATATATATATATATATATATATATGAAATTATAACTGGCCAATTCCGGCCTTTAAGGCTCTGATTCCGACTCCAAATTCTATTCCGACAGAAATTCTAATTTCGATTCCGATTCCAAATCGGCTATAAAGCCTCTGGTTTTTTTTTTTAAATCTAGATTTGAGACAAGGGAATCGCATTAATCCCGAATTTTTTATTTCTCCTCCGGTCTACCGTGGAAGAATATCAAACTAGTTTTACTGATTTTTCGTTTTCTTTTCCATTAAGAATTTCAATAATTCATTTAAATATTTCAACGAAATATTCTTTGATGAAAAAGGTAAAAATTTGACGATTTTTTCAGCTTTGTAAAGAATTTTGAACTCGCGAGACAGAATGACCCGCAAGACTTAAATTGACTATCTAAGTCTTATTAAAGCGAAGAAACTCTCTGACATTTACTGGCACTGCATGATGCCAAGAAGTAAACGGGTCTGCATCTTAGAACTCCATTAAAAACAGTCACTTAATGAACTGACTGGCCATTTATATAGCTTAGTTAGTATATTAACTCTTTTAGTTGGATCTATTTCTAAATTCCATACTGTAAATTGAACTTATAAATAAACTGAAGTTCCGTAATGACCACCAATTTCAAACTGGTCAGTTTTGATATGGGTTCTTTATTTATTTAAGTCTCTGTTGCTGATTTATTTAATATTTTAAAAGAGAAAATTTCTGAATATGCTTTCCATGTTGAGTACAATACTATAATTGAATTAATTAAGGCTATAATTTTTAGGTTTTAGATAAGTTTTATGCTGTGTCGTTTGGATTGACGATGGGGAAGCCCCTCTCACCTGTGTTAGCTGATTTATATATGGAATATTTTTTTTAAACCAAAATTTTAAACCAGCAATAGTTCCGCTTCACCCTATCCGAGATGTAGCAGCAACGCAGTTCCTCTTAAATGCCAGTCCTCCACCCTCACTCCATCCTTCTCCTCCTCCCGCTCTAAGGTGTTGTTACAGTAATACTTTTATTTTTTGAAAACCAATGACAGAATAAATATATTGTTTACTGTAGTTTTGGTGGTAATGCTAGGACGACTATGTATTTTATTCATGCAGTATTCCTAAATTTAGGGAACAGAGTAGTTAGGTTATTTCACAAACGTGGGATACTTTAAAAATTTTCAATCATAGGATTTTGATGTGGCCATGTTGTAGTTAAAGTGTAAGATAAGTTGTAGTATTAACTTTTCCTCCAGACACTAACATTTCTGTTTAAAGTCCATGTATCATCAACAAATGATTATCCAGAAAAAGGTCTATCCATGGATAGATAATGATAACATAGTTCAATTTTTTATTACAAAAATAAACATGAATCAAGTAAATTTAGGGATTTTCTCAAGAACATGCAAAACAATGTTCAAATTATAAGAAACTGACAATTGTTCAAGTAAATAAATATATATTTACTACATCACAGCCATAACATTATTATACACAATTACTCAGTACTTGGTCCATCCTCCATTATTATTAATGACCACCTAAACCCCATTGAAAATGTGTGGGAAAACGTGGTTAACGCTTGGGATCCTGGGCGGAAGCGGACATCTCGGCACCTTCTGGAACACACCATGGCAGAGTGGGAACTTTTCCGCACGAACTCACAAGTCATCTACAATCACGTGGCATCTGTTCCAAATAGGCTACGAGGGCAGGTGTCGTCTGTGGAGTTGTCTAATCTGTGTTTATATGTTTGTAAGTTGGGGTGATGTCCACATCGGAATCATGCTAAGTTAACTCGATCCGATCTGCTCAGGCTGGCCTCTGACCTGTCAATGGGTGGCGGCTTCGCACCTAGGACCGCATTCGGACCGAGTCGTGTCAGTGCTTTGTGGGTTAGGTGTGTGTATGTGTTTTCTGTACTGTGTGATGTCTGTGGGGCGTGGTATGGAATGGAGTATTTGGTTATAATGTCTCTCTGGTGTTACATTAATGGTGCGAGGTGTTGGTGTATGATTATACAGGGTGTCCCAGAATTAACTATCTATTTCAATGAAATCGGACAAATCTTTTAAAAACACACTTTTATTTATGTTTATCATGTTTAATATGTGTTAAAAATGTATAAATTTCTAAATTTTTTTCATAATTGTATTTTCATAATTTTTTCATTATCTGGTCCAATGAAAGACCGTCTGAAGTCATAGAATGGCAAAGAGACTCTCCAAAAGTTAACGTGTGGCTTGGAATGACCAAATCCAAAATTTATGGCCCATTCTTCTTTGCGGAAGCAACTGTAACAGGTACCGTCTACCTTGATATGCTTCAGCAGTTTCTCGAACCACAGCTTCTTGATGATGGCATTCTTGATAATGTTGTGTTTCAACAAGATGGAGCACCATGTCATTATGCTCTAATTGTTCGAGAATACCTCAACAGACGCCTTCCGAATCGGTGGATTGGACGTGGAGGACCTCGACCTTGGCCTCCGCGTTCTCCGGATTTGACACCCCTGGATTTCTTTGCATGGGGTTTCATAAAAACAAAGGTTTATCGCCAAAAGATCAATGCTTCTTGTTGAAACACAACATTATCAAGAATGCCATCATCAGAAGCTGTGGTTCGAGAAACTGCTGAAGCATATCAAGGTAGACGGTACCTGTTACAGTTGCTACCGCAAAGAAGAATGGGCCATAAATTTTGGATTTGGTCATTCCAAGCCACACGTTAACTTTTGGAGAGTCTCTTTGCCATTCTATGACTTCAGACGGTCTTTCATTGGACCAGATAATGAAAAAATTATGAAAAAATTTAGAAATTTATACATTTTTAACACATATTAAACATGATAAACATAAATAAAAGTGTGTTTTTAAAAAATTTGTCCGATTTCATTGAAATAGATAGTTAATTCTGGGACACCCTGTACATGTAGTGGCAAGGGTGTTGTGGGTTAGTTGTCGCTGCTGCTATGAATTGTGTTCCCCTCATGTCTAAATGCTCCCTAATTTTCAGTATTTTTGTTTCTGTGTGCAGGTGATCTATTGGTGTTGCTTGAGTACATCCTGTAATGATACGAAGTGCGTTGTTTTGTATTGTCTGTAAGGTGTTTATGTGTGTGTTTGAGATAATGGGTGCCCAGCATGGGCTAGCATAGTCCATAACTGAGCGAATATATTGTTTGTATATGAGTGATGTTGTTTCCTGCTTGTGTCCAAAGTTTGTGCCTGTTAGTACCCTAAGCGTGTTAAGTCTTGACGTATCATACATTTGTTTTTAATGTACTGAATGTGGTTTGCAAAAGATAATGATGTGTTACATGTAACCCCAAGTATTTTGGTCCTGTGAGTGTGTGGAATGTTGGTGTTGTTTAGTGTAAGGTGCAAAGTTATCTGGTGTTCTTTTGTGTTGCTTGTTAGCAAGGTGATTGTTGATTTTGTGGGCGCTACTTTGAGTCTATTGTGTGTGAGTCAGTCTTGTATACTGTTTATGTATGTTTGTTGGTTATTTGTAGCGGTGTCGATGTTGTTGTGGGTGGATGTTAGAGTGATGTCATCTGCATATGATGATAAGGTAAGCTTGTTATCTATGGGTGTTGGACTGTTGGAATGTCATGCATGTATAAGTTGAACAGTGTTGGTGAGAGAACAGAGCCTTGATGGACCCCGTTCGGAAAAAGCTTGTTTTTGGATGACTTGCCATTAAATGTGACATGTGATTATCTTCCTGAAAGATAGTTGCTCAGCTACCTTTTGGTGTTATTGTACATATTTGTGTTGAGTGTTTTGTTTGAGAGGGAAGTGTGGGATAGCATCAAATGCTTTACTAATGTCTATTGTTGCTAATAGTGTACGTTGAGCTGGTCGTCTGGAGTTGATGCCATGCATGATGTGCTGCGTGAGGTTAGTGAGTAATGTCGTGATTGAGTGGTGAGGTCTGAATCCATGTTGAGTAGGCGATAGTGGTATGTGTGGGTTGGTGATTTGTAAGATTAGCCTTTCTGTTACGTTGGAAGGTGTGCATAGTAAAGCAATGGGTCTATAGGAAGCTGGTTCTGTTGGGTTTTTGTTTGGTTTGAGTAGTGTAATAATTTTACCTTGTTTCCATATGTCAGAAATAATAGTGTTGGTATGAATATGTGCTGATGTTTGTGAGAGCTAGTATTCCCTGTGGGCCCAAGTGTTTAAGGTGTATGTTAGATATGTTGTCTGGTCCAGTAGCCTTCGAATTTTTAATGTTTTTGATGATCTTGGTGGTCTGGTCTGTATTGAAGGGTGTAATGGTCGTGTCGAATCTGTTGGTTTTCTTGTGTCTGGTTGTTTGTCTGTCTGCGTGTTTCTGGTTGTTGTCTCTGTTTAAGTGACTTATCTTTGCGTAGTGATTAACTAGAATGTTAACTTGTGTATATTTTAGGATATTATTTTGGCTGCGACAGATAGCCGCGTGTGAGGTGTGAATGCCGCTGTTAGAGTGGGTAATGCTGTTTATAGTCTTATATAACCTGGATGTATCTGTGGAGTGGTTTAATGTTGTTATGAATTCCCTAAATGTTTCTGTTTTTTTTTTAACAAACAGAAGCATTTATGGAATTCATAACAACACTAAACCACTCCACAGATACATCCAGGATCGAGGTTGACGGGGGTTCTGGTTAGGTGACCGCAAAGGATTTTCTCACTCTGGGGTAGCTGGTACAGTGTAGGGAATCGCAATAGTTTCTTTTATACTACATTCCGAGTTCTTCTTGTAGTGGATCGGAGGATTCTGTGAAAACTTACTAAATTATCTGACGGTTCCCCGATTCTTCTTGTAGCGTATCGGGAAATTATTTATTCTATTTTAAAACTAAGTTCTCTTGAGAAAGCAGGGCTCACTGAAAAAGACAAAGAGATTCTCTGACTGAATTTTACTGCTTCTAAAATATTACAGGTAATGCTTCAGCCTCTAGGTCAGATCAAACTAATCATAATGATAATTTGAAAAATTACAAGAGTTTATATACAAATAATTTGGTGACATCATTATTATTTAATGTTGACCTGTTCTGTTTTTTATTCTCAATAGGCTGAATTTATTTTGTAAAATATTTAAAGATAAAGGTAAATTTGGGCTGTAACAGCATACTGGCAGATAAGCAAGATATTTGAAAATGAAGTCATATTTTTCTTTTAAACAGCATATTGACAGCTCTGATGTTATCATGATTTGCCGAGTTAACTAAAAATGGAAATTGAAATATGCATTTTATTATGGATTAAAATTAAACGTGCATATGAGCAAAAATTAAATACTTAAAATTTAAAATTAAGTGTTAATTTAGAGTTTTGGCAAGTTATGACTTCATCTTTTACAACTAAGAAAGAATGTATAAAAAAATAAACATTTGCAGAATTTAACACGATTACATGATTTAGTTGAATCTAAAAAATAATTAGGTAATTTAAAAAAAGAAATAATTTATCACTTACTTAGCAAAAAATAAAATAGAATGAAAATAAAAAAAAAATTCCAAACTTGCATTTTATATAGAGTATCACGCGAGTTTGGACTTTATATGCAAAAATTAACTTGATGCTATTCGAATCGTAATCTGACACGCCGAATTGTAGTGTCCTTCAAATTTTGAAATCATTCGTGATGCAATACTTTTTGTCATATCGTAATTCCATATTAACACTTACAAATAAGTGTTGTATTCCTCTACATTATGATGATTAATTTCAGCTATTGTGCAATTCCATGTAGACGGTTTTATCTCGTAATATCGTCGTTTTTGGTGTATTATTTAAAAGAGAAACAAGATTATTGATATACATGAACATTTTCGGAAGCTGTTAATATATTTTTGAGTATTTATAGAGGAAGTTTTATTAAAAATTAAATGCGTGAGTGGATGAGTGAGTTCTGTTATTATGTAGAAGAGAATGGAGTAGTTGATAGGGTGGGAGGAATGAGAAACATGGGAGAGATAATAACCGGAAAGCAGGGGGTGGGGGAGAAAGAGAAAGGTCATGTATTAGTATGAGGTGAAGGGGAAAGAAAAAGGAAAATAAGAATGAAGGTAACTCGAAAGAAAATAACAAAGAGGCAGGAGGAGGGAAAAGAGAAAGGGGGAGAAGGGGGGATAGCGAAAGGAGAGGGTGAAGACGAGAAGTGAGGAATAGCAAGAGGGAGAGGCGGAGGCGGAGGAGGAGGAGGGAGGGTGGAAAGAGGAACTGCGTTGCCTTCACATCTCGGAGAGAGTGGAACGGAACTGTTGCAGGGGACTGTACAAGCAGACGTTTCGGAGATACATTTCCATCTCCAGTGTTATAAAAATTTAATTTTACAATGTTAAAAATTTTATTTTATAATTTGTTTAGAAAACCCAAAAAATTTAAAAAATAAAATTAAAAGATCTTAAAATGGGCAGATTGAAATAGAATAAGATAATAAAACTTGCTTAGAATGTTATCGTTCCGTGTATCATTACACTGGTCAACACTCATTTTATTGCCAATCATATTAGAGTGATTTTGGGGTAACTTTGTGGTGCTGATTCCGAATATGACATCGGTTTTGCTAGATTGGCTCTAATTTATGAGATAATTGGTACCCATTGAACACGTAAAATGCAAAAAATTTAATGTTCAGGCGGAGCTACTTACAAATCGCATTGAAATTGTCTCAAATCATACAAAAGTAAACACATGAAATACATAATGGCATTTTATTCGGTCTCACCATCTAGAATGTTCGGGTAGTTTCCCATATGCACGCGTTATGGTTACGTTTCCTATTAATTGAGGGTATTCATTATCTCAAGAACTAGAGCCAAATCGGAAAAACTACTTTCATTTTGGAATTCAGCAACCCCAAAATACCCTAAATTCGTACGAATTTCCTTGGCAACGAAAAAAAATTTTTTTTTTTGTTGACCTGTGTTATAGATATTCCTGCCTAAAAAAGTGCATATATAATATATATATATATATATATATATCGCAGTTTCTTTTGTGTCTCTTTATTCATAATACAGGGTGTTCATAAAGTCACGCAAGTGAATATGATAAAGTCCTTACCATATTCACTTGCGTGACTTTATGAACACCCTGTACTATTGAAAAAGTTTTAAACCGCCGCAGAAATATAACGAAATAAATAAATAAATAAATAATAATAATAATGATAATAATAATAATAATATCAACGGATAAAATATGGGAGTATTGTATAAACTGCAACAAAAAGCTTCACTTCGTGATGTAAAGACGAGAAATACTTTTGTTCTTTTTACCAATATTTTTTCATAAACAAACTTTACACTTTAGTAAAAAGAAAAAAAAAAAAAACATCGATGATGAACAAATACAAATTTTTCTTTTTTTTCTTTTTTTTTCGTATGTTTCTATAAAGACATTTTTCATATACAAAAAATAGGCAATTAAGAGTCGAAACAGAAAGATTCTTTGAAATACAAAGAAATGCTGCGAAATTAACGCGAAGTTTGTGATGAATTTCTATTGTATAGTTTATGTATGCTACAGACGTAATAAATGGTTTTGGCTGTTCTTACAAATATGTGGAAACGGAGTTATCTCCACTGCATAAATAAGTTAGCACAATGCGTATAGACAGAATGAGCGTTCGTCTTTTTTGGGGGGAGACTGTCTTTTAGTAATAATGTTTCTTACAAATATTTTTGTATTGTTTATAAAAGTTAACTGAAATTTTTTTTTTCAGTTTTCGCACGTCTGATTTTGTTCTTTTTTTAGCGTTATGATAATGATGATAATGATAATGATAAGTTTAATTGGCAGGATATACTGTAAGTCCCATAACAAAACATAGCATACCTCTTTGAATTTTTTTTTATAACTATACCTTTTCGAAGAAAGGTTTTTGTACTTAATATTTACATCTATACTAAACTCTCCAATCCTATACCTATCATGCATCAATTTAAACTAAAACAATAAAAGTATTAGTAATACACAAGGGTTTATTAGAGGTAATTCTCAAATTGATCCATTCCCATTGTAGGAATTCTCCTTTTAACTTAGTTTTTCAAAGAAAATACTCCTCGTTTTACCCTTTCCCATATCAGGAAAATCTTTTCCCAAATCTGGATTTTCCATTCAATCATTCTCATTTTCGGACTACGAATTGGAATGGGAATGGTGCCAAGTGGGACGTAATCTTATCGGATAGTGAAATGTATTTAAATGTCGAAGAAATACGTGCTTTTGAACTCTCTCCTTACGTCAGCTTTAAAAGAAAAGACTCTCTTAATGTTAAAATTCCGTTATAAAGAGGGCTGACAAAAGTAAATAGACACTTTTGTGTTTTTCCATAGTTTTTGATTTGATAATAAAAGTTAATAAATAATAATAGATTTTTTGAATCAATACATTTAGAATCGTGTTGCTCCCCCTTTGCATTATATAAAGCTGACACACGTTCCAACATTCCACATTCGCCCTTTGTTCTTGAGGAAAATCATCGTGGTGTCTATTTACTTTTGTCAACCCTCTGTAGACCCTAACTCTTCCTTTAATCAGCCTGGGCTTTAGATTTTAATAACCGTAACTTCGCTTACAGTTATATACACACACATGAATACAAAACTGTCATTTTAGCGAACCTTTCAAGCTCTCCTTTGAACATATATTTCACCTACGTAACCTAATTAAATATTTCATCCTATTGTAGTGAATACTCTTATTTTAGTTTCAAGTTAAATGTTAATTTTACAGTCTTGAATTTCGGAATAGTTATAAATTCATTTTAAATTAGTTACCCCATTATAATTCAATTGTGAACCACATTAATACTAATTTTATGTATACTATATTATTTTATTGTATGTAAACATAATTAATTATATATCACAATTGTCAGTTAATTATTTATATTCAAATATTTATTTTAATTTAATACCATGTCCATTTTACAAATAAATAATAGAAAACCAAAGGTTATATTTTCCACCTTTGGTACTGTCGCAGTTTCGCCTAACGGACTCAATACGGCTAGTGAGATAATCACTGGTTGGCACTTAACTAGCGGCAGTGCTTATGGCTACATCATCCAGGTTAACCTATACCGGATAGATGCGCTACGGTCCCAAGCCGTAGCTTGCCTAGGCCAACGACGACGACGTAAACCAACACTATTAAGGACACCGCATCTGGCAATTCGATTACTCTCATTTCTTTAACGAGAAGAAAAATGGCATCTAATTCGTCGTGATTAGTCACTTAGCTCGTTATCTTCAACATGGCATTTACGATAAACTTCCTTTTAGACGCAGTTCTATCTTGCATTTAGCATTCAGCTAATAACCGTGTATCACAACTGTACCATTTAATAATTTAATAAGTTTCCACTGAAGTATTTTGATATTAAATCGCAACTCTTTTAATTTTCTTTTGAAATTAAAAAATCTTTTAATAATTATATTTAATTGAAAAGAAAATTATATAATTTTCATTAAAATAATTTTAAATAATTCTTTCTCTCTTTTATCTGAAGTAAAAAAATAAAAATTTAATTATGACCTTCGTAAAATGCTTCTTCTTTAATGTAAGATGTGAATATTTTACAAGCATATTATGTCATTTGTACGATAAACTGATAAACAGGAATTTACTGAAAAATAAGTAAATAAAAATTGTAAAAATTCAACACTGTATATCTTTGTATCTCATTAGTGGCAATAAATATAAACAAAACTTTAACAAATAATATTTTGTTTACATCGAGTGCAGAAATACGATCATATCTCTTCCGTTTTCCTATAAGCGAAGTGAAGGCAGTGAGGTCGGGGTTTCAACCCCCAGTGCCGCTAATTACTCGTAGTAATAATCCAGGAGTTGATGCAATGGGCCGCATTAATTTGACTACTTTTAGAACCCTTTCACCCACTATGCCTCTCACTCAACTATGAACGTTTTAGAATTTGAATTATTATACCGAGTAGACGACAAAAACCTGGACACTTTTGTTTTTCCTACAAATTTCAAATTAGTCAAGCTAATACACCCAAATTAGTACAAGGTGTAGCCAATAGTATGGTTATCATGTGCTGAAAACCTCAGTTAATTATCTTTGGCCGTTTCTTAATTATAAAAAATTTAATTTGACGAAACAAACAGCGAGATTTTGTGAAGCTGACAAAATGACATGACATGTTTTTTTCAAGATGAGTCCGACTTTACATTAGCTGTATCAACAAATCGACAAAACAACCGAGTCAATGCATTAACTTTAAAATCGGAAATCCCGCCAGACCGTCTTTATCATCCACTTTCACGATTTTCCAAGAAATTACTGGTATCTTGTGATGTTTCTTACAATGGAAAAACCAAATTATTCTTTACTGATCCACAAAAAACAAAAATGAACTCGCAAAATTACATTGAACACCTCGGAGAACTTTTACCGGAATGCCAAGACTTGTACCCGAACGAAGATTTTATTTTTGTTCAAGACAATGCACCATTGCACCATCTCATTCAGCCAAGGCAACCCAAGAATTTTTGATGGCGAACACTCCTGAATTCACAAAAAATGAAGAATGGCCACCAAATTCTCCTGACTTAAATCCTCTGGATTACTTCGTGTGGAATGAGCTGAGGTCATTGGTGTACCATGGCCGCAAGGAACCATTTTCAAACCTGGAAGCACTTAGACAAAGAATTGAGGTTGTTTGGCCTATGGTGTCCCAAGACAAAATCAAGTCATCCATAGATCAGTGGAAAAAGGAGAATACTGGCCGTAATTCAAGAAAATGGGGGGGCCAATACAACATCGATTTTAATAGGGTAAGTTTTATATGAGTTCCATTGAAAATTTTAGCACATGATACAGTAACTATACTATTGGCTACATCTTGTACTAATTTGGGTGTATTAGCTTGACTAGTTTGAAATTTGTAAGAAAAACAAAAGTGTTCAGGTTTTTTTCGTCCAGCCGGTATATGCATTTACCACGACATCTACTCAATTAAAGACCTTCGTATACATTCTTTAATTTCCTTTTATGGGAAAGAACCAGTCAAGTGACTGTTCACCAACTTAGTGTGTGTATATATATATATATGTGTGTATATATATATATATATATATATATGTGTGTGTGTGTGTGTGTGTGTGTATAAGGGAAAGCATAACTAATCTTGTACATTCCTTGTGCTGTATTCCTATTCCTAGTAATGTAATCAGTTTTTGCGTAAAACAGGTGTTTACATTTTCCCCTGGAGTTAAATAATCTACATTGATGACTACATTTGATGACTCAATCAGTTTTATCAAAGTTGATTGAATCATCAAACTATGAAAGTAATATATAATTTGTTATGGTGCTATAAATATGATGAAAAGAAAGAATGAATAAAAATGAATAAAAATGAAGAGTCATTGCTGTTACAGTCAACTGAGACTCCAACAACTCACTTAAATCGTTTCAGTATTACTGTAATTAACTGTACTTAACTGTAATTGACTCAAACAAAAGTGTATTTCGTATATTTGAATTATGAATTCTTTTTTTATACATTATTTTTTCTTTTATCGTCGAATCGCGACCGGCGACCGGCGAGAATTACAGTCCGGCCGGAAATAATAATAATATAAATTGTACTACAATGCAGTATTTCCTATTTCTACAAATGTTTCTATATGTTTATGTAGCGTCTTTTAATTATCAGAAAAGGAACCCAAAAATGTATGTCATTTAAGTGAATAGCTACTAAAATATTTAGTCATAAATAACAATAATAACAATAAATAACAATAATAACAATAAATAACAATATATTTTCAGTTTTAAAGAAACCAGACGAGAAAGGGTTCATTCGGGTATGAAATACTTTCAACGATACAGTTTTACAAACTTATTTAAATTAATCGCCAAATTTCGAGCCAAAATTACTATTATTATCATTATTATTATTATTATTAGTAGCATAGTAGTAGTAGTAGTAGTAGTAGTAACAACTTTAAAATAACATTGCATAACTGAAGTGGAATAAATAGAAAATTTTAATTATATGAGTTATGAGTAGCAGAGGAGTAGAGTAGTTATGAGTAGACTCGAAGCAAAGGTAAGACACGTTTGAGCTAAAATGACTTTGTCGGTCTGTAAAGTCTGAGAAGAGGTATGTGGCACTGATGAAAGATATTTCAAATAAACAGTCCTTTCAAATGAACGATAACACGACACTCGTATAGAAATGCAAAAGAATTTTTAAACTTTTAAATTTTTGAACAAAAACTGTTCGTGGATATATTTAGAAATTTGCTTCCAACGTTCGCGCGTAACCAACAAAAGAGACGCGGTATGCGTATGGCATTGAACTGAAGATCTCGGATTAGTAACAATGATCCACTAAGATAATTTGTCTTGCTGGGTGTGTAATTTGGCTCTGATGATTATATTTAGTTAAACAGAAATAAATCATTTTTTAATATTCTTTCCGTTATTTATTTAAACTGTCAGGTTCTTAAGTTAAAGAAAAGGTACCAATTGTACTACTCCTCTACTACTGTTGTATTATTACTGTACAGCTACTGTACCATTACATTTTAATACACTTTTTCCAAATGGTGACTTTAATTTAGGTAAAGTTACGGTCAAAGTAACTCGTTACCAATTTCAGGGGTTGTGTTACTTCTCTGCATGGTTTGTTTTACATACTGTACATATTCAGGGTCAAATGATACTTCTTGATTCGGGTGTGAATATCCTCTCGTTATTCCCCTTTACCTTTCGTTCAACACAGAGGAAGTAAAGAGGAGAGGAGAGTAACGGGCCCCACCTGCTGTAGGACTGAACTCTATCGCACCATTTGTTGACGCTCGACAGATATTGTTGGTACCCACTGACCTTTACTTTTTACAGTGTTCGTAGTCACGAGCTCCGAAAGTTGCAGGTTCACAGATCGGCCAGGAATTGCAATCGTCCTCTTTGATGCTTTCAGCGAACAACATTTATAAAAATTAAGAAAAACTAAAAAACAAGAAGACAAGAAAACAAACAAACCGGAAGTAAACTTGTCTTTGTTTTGCGATGACTTTCGACATATTCTCAAAAACTTTAATGTACATTTTGGTAAAAATACCTTGACCTACTCTAAATTCACAGTTCCAGTGATTTTCTATCTCTGATTTAAGTATTATATTTTTCTACAAAACGTTTATTTAAACAAAAATGTTATTTAAAAACGTATAAAATTTGTTTTTTGCTGAAACAAAGAAATAAAACGATTTAAATATCTTACTTGTGACGCAATTAAAGATCAAATGCGAGGAAGAAATTCAATTTATTGTAAAAGTGATTTTTCTAAATGAATGGAACTATTTTGTTCTTTTAACAAACTTCATTAAGAACTTAATGAGCGTTTTAGAATAAAATTTTGTCATATTTTTATTCTAATTTGATATACTTTCCAATATTCTTTTTAACAGTTTTATTTTTGGGTCACCTGGTATATTACAATTTTTAATTATTTACAAAGTTTGCCATATGAGTGCCATAAAGAATAATTGCATACTATATTTATTTCCATAAAAAAATCTCAATGATCACATTTTATACGTTTAAAATTATTTATTTTTCCATCTGTGCCTGCAAACTGCCTTGGAAGCTCCATCCTATTTCGGTTGTAAGTAATTTTATCTGGTATGCATGCTAAATAGGATGCTGCAGTGCTTATGCTCACACTACTTGAAAATTTCCTTGAGAGTGATCAGTCTATATTCTATAACAAACTTTTGAGGATTCTGAAGTCTTCTATAACGCAGGAGTGTTCGTGACTTCGTGCAAACGAATGAGATGGAGGAAAGGCAGCACCTTTTTGATCTCAGACAACTTTGTATTGCCACAAAATTTTCAAAAAATAATTCCATTATGATCAACGTCAATCTTTCTACTTGCATTTTTTAGTTCTCAGGGACTTTAACCATTCAAACAGAAGCCGCCCGAAAGGAAGATGACGCTAGCCCATTCGATAAAGGAATGACTGCTGTCATTTTCCTTTCAGGCGATGTGGTCAAATGTGAGATGAAACAACACCAGGGGCGTCGCTAGCTACCAAAACGATTCGGGGCCCGGGCCCACTCGGCATATCCACCCACCCCCATCTCGTCCGTCATTAAAGCCACTTACTATAATAGCGCCTGTAGAAAAATAGGCTAATCGTTGTATCTCTTACATTAGACGAAGAATGTTGTAAATGTCAAAAAGTTAAAGAGTATTTTGTGATTTCAAGATGTATTTCAACATTAAAAAGAACAAATTACATTTTATACCAAAGCACCATTAAACATTACAAACATATTGCACACAGTATCACATCAATTACTGCTTAATTAATTCTCTTTATCTACAGTTTTAGAAAAAAATAATTCTGGAATGGTCCACCTTCAGTTGTTTTTGGGAAGAGTCAGTGTGTACCGCCTGCTGTGCTAGTTTGCAAATCTATCAATTATGTCATCCTCCGACACAGATTCCAGTGCACTTTTTTCGATTGACATCATTGCAAGGTGTTGTAGTCTATTTTGTCTTTCACAACTACAGCTACTGACTGGGATAGTGGGATAGTAAGGGCAACTTGCAGCAGTTTTTTTTACTGTTGGAAACATGAGAGGGTCCAAGTGTTGGTACATTTCTTTCATGCCGAAATTTTCGCCCTTTTCTTGTTCACGCGCCAGGTAATTTTTGGAGTGAGTCACATCAGAAGTTACTGGAGAACTAGTGCTGGAGCTAGCTGATGTACCGGACAGGCTTCCCGGTTTCCCAGACAGGCCCCCCATGTTATATGACGTGGTTTTATATTTTACATTTACTGTATGATTTATACCCAAGGTTATATATAAAACTTGTTATATAGTCTTATTTTTCTGTCAAACCTTGTAGGGGAATAATTTAACCTCTTAACGCCTGAAGATTTTGTAGGGTTAAGTTATGAATGCGTGTATTGGAAACGGTACAAATTCGACCCAGTAGTCCAAAAGAGGTTAAAAGCCTTTTACAAAAATGATGTATTCGTCACAGATTTTACTAAACCAATTACAATGCAAAAATGAAATTTTTTACAATTATGAATATTTGTTTAGGGAAATGACACTTGAGACATTGATTCTTACTTCAAGAATTTTATATTGACAATTAACACAAGACAATTAAAATAAAATGCATAAGCAAATTAAAATAGAATTGTTAAGAATTAAATCTACAATTTATAGTTATTTAACTGAATACAGCCGTAACTGTAATACGCAAGACCATTAAAATGAATGGACCATTAACAATTTAAGTTACAATCATAGGCCTATTTGGCCTTCTACCGCATAGCTAACATACATAATGCGATTAGAATAAATGAATTGCGTACTACTTGAATTACAGTTAGAACCACTTATCTGCCAGGTAGACCTTCCTAGATCGGATTAGCCGTTGCAAATAACGTACAATGGGAATAACACTGTTTAGATTACCCCAATCTTGTATACAGTAAATGTATACACAATCGAAAGAACTCAGTACCCGTTTTCTTTACGGGAAAACATGGTAGATATTTCTTGAGTCTTTTTAGTTACGCAAATGTAACCCGGAGTTCTACGTTTTCTTCCGTTAAATTTTAAGGAAAGACTATTTCAGCTTTGCGAGTAATTTACTCAAAATTAGAAGAACAATTTCGCTTCTATGTGCCACATACGATTCGAATTCTCCCGTACGGCACAATATATGTATATTTATATACTTGAGAAAAGTTCCCCTAAGAACTCGTTTTTTGTTCTTAAAAGGAGAACTAAATTTAATTTTCTCATTTAAATTTTAGCGCAGATTTTATGGGGGAACATTCGTTCAACAAGCCTTGAGACGCACTGATTCTCTCTTCTAATTTCAAGTTCGTTACACTTATGCCCGGTCCTTCTTAAAGAAATTAAAATTTAAAATCTCTTCTCGAGGATATTCCTCAGGCGAAACCAAAGGGTAAACAAAAACACCTTTGAGCAATCATTCACTCTTGAGGTAACAACAACCGTTTGTTTTTTGATAACGTGAGCGTGATTTACACCCTTCTACGCTAACCTCTGGTCCACTTCAACCTAAGATCAAAAGTAATTTATTGTTCGCGTAACATGAACTCGATCTTAAAATTATTTAATTTTTATTTTTACCCATACAAATTCGTGTCGTTTTGCATGATCAATTCTCTCTCTCTCTCTCTCTCTCTCTCTCTCTCTCTCTCTCTCTCTCTCTCTCTCTCTCTCAAGTTAACAAGCAATTAACCAAAAGGCCCACTCATAACTTAAAAATTAACAAAAATTATTGTCTTCATTCTCCTCCTCGGCCACGCTGTCTTGAGTAGGAATTAGAGGTTGTTTTCTTACAGATATATCCGTAAATAGTGAGAATATTAAATTATTAATATACAGTATAAAAACATAACCATTACACAAAGAGTCAAACCCAGGACCTCCTGAGTAAGAATTGCAAGCGCTACCATCATACTACGAGGGGCTAAAAGTTAACATAACCTGTTTATATTTAAACGACCTGGGAAACACTGGGGTCTCATAATGGAATAAAACGCATGAGTACGTATGTTGTTTTGTGATAATGTGATAAGATGTGATAAAAAAATATCCTGAACAAAATACTACGACTTTTGCAACACCCATTATGTCCTCTCCTCTCTTGAGTCTTCTGAGTGGCGCCAAGGAGCCTTCGTCTGGTGCTGGTACAGAATCCAGAGGCTTCCGGATTTGCTTACCTGTGCTCGTGCTTTAGGAGGGACTTCTTTCTCGATCCTTTACGACCCTCACCTTCGTCTTCCCCAGACTAACAGTTACAGGGCTCATTGTCTGGTGAGCGGGTTTCACCTTTCATGTATACCACTTGCGGCTGTGACATTCTGCCACGGTAACTGTCGCTGGTTTCCTTTTGCTGGTATTTCATGGTTGTCAAGTTTGATATTCCCGTTGATGGACTTCTGCCTTCCATGCGGCTTCGGTTCCAATCGTTTCCGATGGCACCAAGTCCGATGCCATAGCGTCGGATTTGTAGCCGTCTTCCAAACGTGTACGTACCAGCAGTGGTAGTGTATCCGGAACTGCGTCTTTTTTTTAATGTGGAGTTTTCCGCTATTTCATTAGCGGTTCGTATTGTTTTTACTTTTCCCCGATATTCTTCCTTCATTTTATACTTTAGCGGCTTCTTGGAGTTTTGAAGTCGTTCGTTTAGATATTTCAAAGTGGCTACTTTTAATTAGTCATCATGAACAACGGGGTATCTTCTTTTAGGTACCTGCTCACGTAGCAGCCAAGAGAAATGAAGACGAGGACCACTCTGCAAATCAGTTACAGCCGCCTTCCCCATCAGTATTTAAAGGGAAGGGGCCGTCGGCCATGTTGTGATGACTGTATTGTCCCCTTAACTATATGGCACTTGCTGGTCGAGTGTCCCAGTCCTGGGGGCTTGCGGCGGCGTCATCTCTCAACACGCACAACATGCGTGTTTTCTCTCTTCGGTTCTCTGAGAAGGAACATGTTACCCCGTAACGGGGCCTTTAGGGAGGGGAGACTGACCTCCTTCCTCTTCTGTGATTCTTTTAGCCTTCATTTTTATTTAACCTGTTCTCATTTTCATTTTATTCGTTCATTGTATTCATATCATTCATTCTTCACTCCATTTGTCATCCGTCTCAGTCAGTTTTAGGTTATTTAAATTATAGATTTTATTAATTAATTATTAATTAATTATATTCGGCATATCGTGTGTTGAATTAGAATATGAAAATTATAATGATTATTAATTATTACTAATTATTTAAGAGGGAACAAAAATATCTGAATGTTAATATAAAAATTTCATAAAGAATTATAGAATAGAAGGTCGCTGTTGTGCTAAACAAAAATGTAAATTATAATTTAAAATTTATTTATCTTAGAGTTTCCTCCACGATCTAGTGTTAAATTATGAATTTACGCTCACTTTCCCCCGTTATTATTATTGTCCTAGTTAAAATAAACCGTCTTCATTTTCAAATCCCCTTCTTTGTTCAAAGATGTAACTGCCCTGCAGCCCGTGTTGAGTCCATGGCGACCGTGGCTACCTTTATAAAATTCCAAAAATAAGTGTAAAATAAGTAATAAGAGTGAAAATAACGCAGAGTAAAGAAAAGTAGATAAAAATAAAAGACGGTTTCATGACAGGCGTCAATTACCTCGATGTTCCAATACCAGAGGTATTAGCCTTAATCAGTCAATCAATTAACAGTATTTCCTCCTGGTCTCGCTTCTCTTGAAATATTTTCGGGTTTCTGCCCATTTTAACCTGAGTAAATTAGGAAATCATTAGCTAATGCACACGAGTTAAAGGAATAATGATAAATTTACAGCCCTTTCTAAAGCAGCGAAAGTAGTAGAAGAGGGAAAGGAAAAAGCAAAGGTGATGTTAAATTAACATTGCAGTATGAAAAGAAAATTCATTATTAATGCAAAGTGTGATTCCATTTGTTTAAAATGCAACGAATTGGAATAAAAGTATTTCACTCAGATACTGATTTGTTGAATAAAATATACATAAAATTAATACTTAAATAATAATAATAATAATAATAATAATAATAATAGAAAGTCGATATCAGCCTATGTCTTTATAAAGGATTTACATTTAATTTCCAATATTCTGAATATTTTTTTATTTTCAGTACTGAGTTTCTTAATAATAATTCTAGATAAGAATTTGCAGTATGCTAAGAATACTGTCTTCACTTTTGCTTCTGCTGACGCGTTTCGTTCATATACTTTGACAGAGCTTTATACATAATTTTAAAGTAAAATGGGTTATATATATATTTTCTGATTGTAAATTTGATACAATTTCAAATTAATTTAAGAATATTCGAAAGTTCATTAAATTTTATATTAATTTTCGGTTTTTTTCATTTTAATGTAAAAGGCTTCGGCAATTTTTAGTTTTTGTACGTTATGTGATGAGTATAAGATTTGAAAGTTTTGTGAGATATTTTTTAAATTTAATATTTTATGATCTACTCTGTAATGTTCGTTAATTTTACTTGGACGATATTTATGTTGGTAGGCTCTCTCTTTAATGTGGTTTGTGGTGTAACCAGTGCTCGAAGTGGGAAGAAAAGGTAGCGGGATGGTAAACTCGAATCATAATATATATAAACTCGAAATTTTCATAATGTGCAAAGCCTCAGCCTCCGGAAATGGCAGATTTTTATGTAACTAGAAATTTTTTTATATATATATATATACTGTATATATATACAAAATCGAGAAAAAAATTCGTTACACTGCCATTATAAAACTCTGTTACAAAAATAAAATATCTGTAAATAATCATTCCTTTAATTTATGTGAAATTCATTTTATCATCATACGTAACTGTAATACTGTATTTCGCTTTGCGCCTGCGCCGAACGCGTTTCTCTCCCATTCCCTCCCAACTTTGGAGGGAATGAGGAGAACTATGACCGTAAAGGGAATGAATAATGATTTTATTGGAATTTATGTAAAATATTGTTTTATTTTCAATAAATTTTCGACAAGAACTATATTTTCATCATTTCATGTAATCTTATTTAGCGAAACAAATAAGCTAACAAAAAGCCTGTTCTATTTCTGGAAAATTATATTTAGATTGTAAAGTTCCGGGATGTTTTTAAGGTAAATATGAAGTAGCGGGATGATTTTACATTTAATTAAAAGTCGTGGGAACTACAGGAAATGTAAATTGGTACATCACATGATGTTGCTTATCAGGGTTTTTGTTGCGTGTCGAAAAATGGCTTGATAACTTTTTGTTTTTATAGTATATGTTAACATTGATAGTTTTTTCTTTATCCATTGGTTTTATGTGCCTCTAATATATTGTTTAGACATTTTTCTTCATGTTTTAGTCTTGTTGGGTTTCTTGTTTCGAAGTAAAATTTCATACCTGTATTTTTATTTTTATTTTCATCAATAATATCATAAACCGAACTCTAACAAATTTATATAACAAAAATAAGGAAGATGATGAAAATAAAAATAAAAATACAGGTATAAAATTTTACTTCGAAACAAGAAACCCAACAAGACTAAAACATGAAGAAAAATGTCTAAACAATATATTAGAGGCACATAAAACCAATGGATAAAGAAAAAACTATCAATGTTAACATATACTATAAAAACAAAAAGTTATCAAGCCATTTTTCGACACGTAACAAAAACCCCGATAAGCAACATCATGTGGTGTACCAATTTACGTGTCCTGTAGCTGACTGTACGTCGACTTACATTGGTTACACCCCAAACCACATTAACGAGAGAGCATACCAGCATAAATATCGTCCAAGTAACATTAACGAACATTACAGAATAGATCATAAAATATTAAATTTAAAAAATATCTCACAAAACTTTCCAATCTTATACTCATCACATAACGTACAAAAACTAAAAATTGCCGAAGCCTTTTACATTAAAATGAAAAAACCGAAAATTAATATAAAATTTAATGAACTTTCGAATATTCTTAAATTAATTTGAAATTGTATCAAATTTACAATCAGAAAATATATATATATAACCCATTTTACTTTAAAATTATGTATAAAGCTCTGAAGATGTTCAAAGTATATGAACGAAACGCGTCAGCAGAAGAAAAAAATGAAGACAGTATTCTAAGCATACAGCAAATTCTTATCTAGAATTATTATTAAGAAACTCAGTACTGAAAATAAAAAAATATTCAGAATATTGGAAATTAAATGTAAATCCTTTATAAATAATAATAATAATAATATTATTATTATTATTAAAACATAGAGAGTGAAATGTAGAAGTTCTATATTTTATATCATTATTTAAAATTGTCGAAGGAGTGAAGAATAATACCTAAATTCTACCTTTAGCAAATCATCGTTCATCTTTCTTTCCGACTCTTCTCGTCTGTTATAATCATTATGAAAGTAAAAACTATTTCTGTAATAAGTTAACTTGTATTTCTACATATTTTAGCAGCGGACTTTACTTCACTTCGTAAGGCAAAGTTCACTTAAAAACAAGTGCCATTTTCTGTTTAAAGCAGTGGTTCGAAAACGTTTTTCAGTCGCCCTCCTCTTATTAAATAAAAAAATGACGCATTCCCCCCCCCCCTTATTTGTTATGAGAACATCCGCGTGCAGATTGGTGGTTAGTGATGTCAAATTAGTGGCGAGCACGAGTAGTAGTGGGTACCAGAATCGTTCTTTGAAATAAGAAGTACAATTCCTCCCTGCGTGTCAATATTTTTCCCATTCTATTTCAAATAAGTAACGTTTTGTAAATTGAGTAACCCTTCACCCATCCTTTTTGCAGTGCGTCGGCCACTCCTTGGGGACCTCGCACTCAAATTTGCGGACCACTGCTTTAAAGCATATTGAATTTGAAATTGTGACTCAAAATGACATATTTCAGAAATATGTAAATGATTCTAAACTTTTTGGCCACGACCGTAAATTTTCCTCTGATGCAAAACTGCTTCGTGATCGTGTGTGTGTGTGTGTGTGTGTGTGTGTGTACAGTCATTGAGTATATGTCTATATTCAAATCTGTGAATCGACTGTAGCTTATTATGCTGTAGACGTCTTTATTTTCTAAATTGTGAAAATGTTCGCAAAAGGACAGAAAGGGAAAAAGGTAATAAAGTAGAAAACTAGGAGCTAGTGAGACTCGAACCCGCTTCACGTAGTTTGAGTCACTGATCACACCATTAAAAAAAAAAAAGTTCGTTCAAATGAGGTCAATATTTACATTGTTTAACCATGGTCCATTCAACTCTCTTTTGCTTTTAAAAAACATGTAAATGCGTTTTTGATAGGTTTTGAATGGCGTGATCTACAAGCGTGCTATGAAACTACGCGATGCGGGTTCGTGTCCCACTAGTTCCTAGTTTCCCACTTTATCGTCTCTTCCTTTTTCACCTTATTTCAGTGCGGTTATTGCGCTTAAAATGAATTTACTTTGGCAAAACGTTAGAAACATAATGAACAATTAGACTACGTAGAAATTATATTAACACTCCAAAATCCACGATTTATTGACAAAAAAACTTGAAAGTTCAATATTTTATTGTAATTAAGCGTAAATAAAGTTTTATTGACCACATTATTCATCTGAATTAATACATAAGACCATTTCATTGACATTAAACGTTAACTGAAAACTTTTCAGAAGTTAAATAATAAAAGAAAAATTGCAGTTGCTGCCTGGCTCCAAATAACTTTTAGGGAAATCAAAATCACTTTTTCAAGTTTGAATTAAAATTCTTCGTGATTAAATTTATCTGTTATTTGAATCTACTGTACATATTATGAGAGAGAGAGAGAGAGAGAGAGAGAGAGAGAGAGAGAATATACAAAAGAAGGTTGACAAAAGTAAATAGACACCACGAATGATTTTCCTCAAGAACAAATGGTAAAGTTTATCGATGAAATGTCAGAACGCGTGTCAGTTTTACGTCGTGCAAAGGGGAAAGTAACACGATTCTAAATACATTTATTTAATAAATCTGTTATTATTTATTGATTTTTATTATTAGATCAAAAACTATGGACAAAAAATGAAGTTGTCTATTTATTTTTGTCAACCCTCTGTAAAGAAAATTTTACGTAAACGAAGACTGTATCTCGAGGATTATTTTTTTCATAAAATTCCATTTGTGCCGTTTTGGGATTGGTTGATAGTCGGAATTTTACTGTAACACTAATTATAAAATAAATTAAGACTCAACATGACAAAAAAATTTGGTTTTTTGTCTTAGAATATCTATTAAAAGACGATGGTTTTTTTTAATACAGTTTTTTTATTGTATAAAAAATACCTTTTTGAACGTATTTTCATTATCGCTGCTGAGGAAAAGATAGAAGATGTCTGTAAATTAATATGGTCAATTGACAGACTTGGAAAAATAAAGGCTCTTGATACGCAAGATTGGATAAAAGTTCGGAGTGGAAGATGCAAGATTTAATAACATAATAAAGAAGACAATAAAATATAGTAAAAATCATTAACTTCACAAGAAGTTCATTTCTCTTAATGGGAAGGAAAACACGCAACGGTGTTTTGTTTGTTTTTTCCCTATATTAAAAACAAGTAAAAATATATAACCATAAAGGAGTCTAAATCAAATAAATTTGAAATTTTGGACAATTGTCTCTTTTAGTAATTTCAAAGCTCCTTCACAAAGAACTTAGCTTTTCCTGTTCAGTCAAAGAGTAAAGTCAGACACTTTGTTTTACAGTTTGTGATTTTTTTTTTTTTTTTTTGTTCCTAGCAAATTAATAATGTGGCATTTACATGGCAAAGAGCGATAAAAAAATGGGTACGAAAAACTATTCCCAGTCCAGTATCTGAAATTATACAAATTTTGGATTTTCACAATTTGACTTTTCCACTGAAATCAAAGGTTTTGTCGGAAGACGTTTTATTAATCTGCTATTCTAAATATTAGGTGCTGACGCAATTCATTGGTCGCTTTTGATCCAATGATTGTAACACAACTCCACCAAAAGTTAAAGGAGAGACATCGAAAGGACAATGAATTGTTATGAAAGAATATTTTAAAAAGTCTTAAAACAAAAGTGGTCAGTCTCGGATGACCGCCTTTTAATTCTTTTTCAGTGTCTTTTCTTGCTACTTATTTTCTAGCATTTACACGAGAGTTCCTCAAAAGTGTTTGGTTGCCTACTCCTTAGATAATGACTAGCTACTCAGTACTTCTCCCCTATTTTATCAACTTTATTTCACCCTGTATGAATAAATTTGTGCCGCAATATTATACGTAACTTAATATTTCATATATTTTTTGCATTTTCGTGTAAATTAGAAAATATATTTTTATCTTTTTTCATTTTTTGTTGTGTCACGAACCCCTTGTTGACCTGTGGTGTACCCCTAGTTTCAGAACCAATGATTTCCACAAACTAAATCCGTTAGTAAAGACTTGATCCTTCTTAAATCTTAAATTATTCTTAAATCGGGAATCTCTGAGTCGAATTCCGAAGACGAAGTATTGTACAGAAGATATCTTAATGACTACTTCTGCTGTAGAATATGACCAGTAGATTTGAATGACGAGTTGGGATGAACCCTGTCCCAGCATCTGCTACACAATAATAATAATAATAATAATAATAATAATAATAATAGATTGGCTGAAGAGGCTTTCTTGCCATCAGTGTTTTTTTCTATTATTTTCCATAAAACGAAAGTACCAATATCATATTAGCAGATTGCCAAATATTCTATACATATATTTATTATTTCACCTTCTGGCACGGAAATAAACGTTCATAAAGGAAGCACGAAGCACAACTGGCACATAAACAGGAAATCATTCAAGAAAACCGTCACAAACAAACCATTCACAAAAACCGTCACAAACAAACCATTTCGCATCGAAAATGTAAAATAACGATAAATCACTTCAAAGACGCAGAGTAATCATGCCTCATATTTGTAGGAATGATAAATCATCTCGCCCAAAGCGTTTGTATACATAATAAATATATTTCTACCTTCCTACTGTTTATTCTTGTTTTATGATATGAACAATTTTATCGTAAATATTTCACAGATTTAATTTGTTGGAATACGTGAGACCCATATACGAGTGTGTATATATAATTTAAACAAGGTAACTTAGAACTAACACACACACACACACACACACACACACACGTTCAAAGCCATATTGTGAATATCTTGTTATAAAAACAACGAACCACACAACGCACGCAAAGCGATTAAGACAGTAGGCTAAGGCATCCACGTTATTTGCTTAGGTAACTATGTAACTTGTTGCAGGTAAACAAAAAACTTTCCGCAACGCCACAGCCACAGCGCATTTAGGCTTGGCAGCAAATGTTTTGCATGCACTTTAGAAAATCTTTTTAATGTCTCGTAATTTTATGCAAATATGTTTTTAAAACACGGCGTGTCTATATATATATATATATATATATATATATATACAGTATATATGAAAATTATTTCACGAAAGTAACACGTGAAAAATATTTATGATGAATAAAACCACGAAGGAAAGGAAACACAGATGGTGCTCAAGCGCTTTCGTCTAATGACATCCTCAGGAACACTGAAGTACATAAAGAGTTACAACCTATATATAGGTTACAGAAAAAAAAAAAAAATCTCTATATATATATATATATATATATATATATATTATATATATAATGATTCAAAAAAATCAAAGTTTTTTTTTTAATTGTTCAACCTGTATTTTTGTTCCCTATGACAAAAAAGTAGTGTATGCCAAATTTGGTGAATTTTAAATAAAATTTACTATGTGCTACCAGGCGTCAAAGTTTCCCTTTTTTTCAATTTGTTTGTTTTTACAACTTATGATTTTATGTTTAATTGTTTATATTTCAGAATTTTTAATTAATGGTTTATATACTAGCTTGCTTTTAATTGTTGCTTGGAACTTGTAATTTTGATACCAATTAATCGATTATGGAAGCTAGGCCTAACTCACCATCACCCAGTTGCTCAGTTGGGAGAAGTTCTACAAGAAAAGAAACTGAAGTATGGCTAATTGGGCAGCCCTCTGCAGTACTAAAAACATACGTATTACCATCAGAGAAGGAAATGATGGCCCTCTTCATGCACTACAGAAATATTAAAAAGCGAGGCATTAGAGAATCATGCTGCTCTACTGCGGATGATGTGCTAGCAGTTTGGAAAAAAGCAGGAATACCAGCAAAACAAAGAATACATGTAGTAGATAAAATTCAAGGAATACTAAAGGAATGGCAGCTGCTTAAGAAAAAGAAAGCAAACAAATTGAAAAGATCACAAAATTTAAATAATAAAGAAGAAAAATGGAAAGATAAACTGGAAAACTTATTTGACATTGCTCATGAGAATGCTATGCAGCTTATAAAAATAGAAGATGATAAGAAATTCTTGAAAATGCAACGTGAGAAAGGACGTCATGGAAAAATGGGTACCATTGATAAGGCTGTTGCTAAAAACGAGCAAAGAGCAGCAGAAAAGCAACAACGTTATGAAAAGAGGAAAGCAGAAGAAGAGATCAAAAGAAAGAAGAATGAAGAGGCTGTCATACTCACCAGTACATCATCAGAATCAGAATCAGAGGAGAGTTAAAGTGATGAATCTGGTTTCTGTGCTGCACAACCTTCAACATGGAAAAGTAAGGTAGGCAAACGTAGAAAATTGTTTGATGATAAATTAATTATTAGGAAGTCTTGATGTTGCAAAATTGAGTGACAGAAATGCGTCTCTAGTTTTAATGCAAACAATCAGACATCGCTTGAATGGGGCATCTGCGAACAAATAAAATGCGTGTTTCGATACAACGGCAGCCAATATTGGTCCTAGAAATGGTGCAGCTATTCTTCTAGAACAAAATTCGACAACGATTTATTGTGGCTGGCATGTCGACACCACATATTTGAAATTATGCTGGAAGCTGTTGTTTGAAAGTCTTTATCACCATCTTCTGGCCCAGATATAGTCCTTTTTAAGAAGTTCAGAGAAAAATGGTCAAGCATTAATAAGGAGGACTACGAAACAGCATTATCAGATCCAGATATCTATGAAAATATTCATGACATCAAAGATGACATAATTATATTTGCAGCAAATCAACTAGATAAGTTACATTCCAACCAAGAGACGATTACCTACAACTATTGCAGTTAACAATTATTTTTTGGGGAGGTGAACCAAAAGGTGGAATCAAATTTAAACATCCAGCGGGACTTCATCGGGCTAGGTGGATGGCCAAAATTAAATATTCATTAAAAATTTTTATGTTCAAATCTCAGTTCAAAATTTCAGTAAAAGACAAAAAAGGACTAAAATACATCTGTCTATTTGCTACTCGGTTATATGTAAAGGCATGGTTTACAGCTACTGTGCCATCTTGCGCTCCTCGTCTTGATCTGGAATTATTACAGAAGCTTGTAGTCTACAAACAAATAAATGACACAATTGCATTTGTTGCTATTAAAAAACTGTTAGGTCACCTCTGGTACCTATCAGAAGAACTGGTAGCCTTGGCCTTTTATGATGATGAAGTGCCTACTGAAACGAAAAACAAAATTGTAAAGGCCTTGCAAAATACAACAGAAACTCTTCCTGCAAAACGGGCTTTTCTAGATCCTGCACTTATTCCAACGAATAAATTAGAAGATTTTGCCACATCAAATACTCAAAGATTCTTTACAATAACAGAATTTAGTTCAAAATTTTTACTGAAAGATGCTAAAGAATGGCATAATGATGAAGAGTCTAAATCCGCTAAGAAATCTATCAAACAGTGGAAAGTCGTGAATAATATAGCGGAAAGAGGAGTAAAATTAATGGATGAATATAATAAAATACTAACACATGACGAAGATCAAAAACAATTCTTGCTACAAGTAGTGAAAAACTACAGGGCTGTTTACCCTGATAGAAAGAAAGAAACATTGATAAAGTAAGGACAGCTAATGTCTCAAATATCATGCTAGTTTAATTATGCATGCTTGTGGTTGTGGTAGGACCTACGGGGGAGCTTTCCACATTAAAAAAAAGCAATGCGCCTTGTACTGTATCCCCTGGGTGGTGTAGAAAAATTTGACAATTTGAGTCGTTCTGTCAATTTTTAATTGCTGGTAGCAACCCCTAAAAATTAAAAATTTGTCAAAATATTTTAGGATAGTTGTTTTTATGCTGAAATGAACCATTTAAAGGGTTGAACACATTAAAATATAAAAAAAAAAATTTTACCCCCATATTTGAATCCCATTTTTGGATGTGCGTGTACATAGGGAAAGCCCAAATTTTAAGTTTAGTATCTATCGGGAAAAAACAAACAATTTGTCCTACGTACACTTTTACTCGGGACATGACACCCCCACAAAGAAGGCCATTTTTTCTTCAATGTTTCTCCGCGCCTTTAGGATCGCCAGTCCGGAATACATCGATGCCGAATTAGAAAAAATCAACGGTATTGGAAGTGATCTGTGTTATCCATCTGCGTTTATGGAATCTTGTCTCAACAAGGCAAAACGAACTTTCTATCGTGTCAATAATAACACTCGTACTTTGTCAAAAAATATTTTAGTACTTCCATTTTTCCCGGGCTTTTTAGGCATTGCTAATGTATTTAAACTTTTGGATATTAATGTAGTATTTTCATATAACAATATTGTGAAAAATATCATAGTAAAAATAGCCCTACCAATAATTCAGGCATTATCTATAAAATTGGTTGTAAACAATGTGATTCCTTTTACATAGGTCAGACGGGAAAGGATTTGCACACACGTATAAACAGCATCAATATTCCGTTAGAACAGGACAGTTGTCCAGTGCCCTTTCTGTCCATTTGTCAGAGTTATCCCACTGTATTGATTGGAATAATGCTTCAGTTTTATTTCACTCTAGCAACATTGTTAATAGAAATATTCTTGAGTCTGCCATTATCCAACTAACAAATAACTTCAACATAGGCAAAGGTCTTTTTCAACTCGATCCTGTTGTTTTGAATTCCTTCAGAACAGATTTAGATAAGAAAGGGTAGAACCTAAATCTTTGGTAAAATTTGTATGCCACCCTAATAACTTTTATTTTTCAATTTTTATATACAAAAAATAGGGCAGAGTGCTAAAACCCGGGCAGATTTCCAGTATAAATTTGTATATATATTTTATTTTTTTATCTATAACATTGGTTGGAAACAATTCTTTTAATCTTGTGCTTAAAATCGATAATTGTTCAATTTTTTTTTTTAATACAAAAAGAGCAGAGTGCTAAAACCCGGGCAGATTTCCAGTATAAATTTGTATATATATTTTATTTTTTTTATCTATAACATTGGTTGGAAACAATTCTTTTAATCTTGTGCTAAAAATCGATAATTGTTCAATTTTTTTTTTTATAAAAAAAAAAAAAAAGAGCAGAGTGCTAAAACCTGGGCAGATTTCCAGTATAAATTTGTATATATATATATTTTTTTTTATCTATAACATTGGTTGGAAACAATTCTTTTAATCTTGTGCTAAAAATCGATAGTTTTTCCTTATAAATTTGTGTGCCCCTTCCACAATCCTTTAATTTTGTTTTTTCCGTTTATTGTATATATATATATATATATATATATTTTTTTTTTTTCTGTAACCTATATATAGGTTGTAACTCTTTATGTACTTCAGTGTTCCTGAGGATGTCATTAGACGAAAGCGCTTGAGCACCATCTGTGTTTCCTTTCGTTCGTGGTTTTATTCATCATATATATATATATATATATATATATATATATATATATATATATATATATAATATATATATATATATAATACTGTGCAAAAAGATTAGGACACCTCATTTACTTTTGTACTCTTCGTATTTAATGTTAATTTAGGAACATTTCTTTAGATTTATCATTTTGAAGTATATATCATTGGAAAGGAAAATGTATGGCCTTTTTAATGATATACTGTATATATTTTTATTTTTAGTCCTAATAAACTGTATATATGACCTAAAATGTAGTTCATCGAAAACACAAGTGAAATTTGAATTTGCCTCCTTTCGTGACTACCTAATTAACCAATCAGAATTAAGCTTTAAATGACCACTCATGTTATAAGTACAGGGCTAGCTCTGAATGTAATACATAAAAAGCGTGAAAACTTCATTGAAAATTAATTGTTTACAGCTTCAAGATGGCAATTGACGAAGAAAGAAGAATCGCAGCACTTGCACTTGCAAGTGAAGGCTATTCTGTTCCCAAAATCTCTGAAAAGCTTTCCATCAGCAAAATACAGTAGCTTTACTATTGAAACGTTATAGAAATGCGGGAAAAGTTTGTCATTCAACTAGCACAAGCCGCCCGAGCAAATTTTCCCTAAAAGTTGACCGTATTCTTTGTAGAATGGCTTTGCTAGACAGGAAGAAGACAAGTCCAGAACTCTTAATCGAATGGAAAGACTACGATACTGCTGTAAGCTCTACAAGCACTGTCGAATTAATGTTGTGGAAAAGACTATGTGTGGTAATCAGTATTTGCCAGTACTGCAAAGCTACCAAGGGCTCAAGAACTCTTTGGTAATGAAAACTGGCTGTTTCAAGATGATAATCACTTTGTCATAGAGCTCGAAAAGTTCGAAAATAACAACGTAAATCACTTGGATTAGCCAACGCAGAGCTTAGACCTTAACCACATTGAAAATCTATGGCAACGAATTTCAACTCTTCTTTCAAAACGTAAACCTAAAACAAAAGTAGAGCTTATTACTGGCATTATTAATACCTGTCATCATGTTCTTCAACCTCATGAACTCGAAAAACTTGCAAAAAGTATGCCAAAACGCTGTCGAATGGTAATTAAGAACAAAGGATGGTCAATAAAATATTAGAATGTTTGCCTTTTTACCTTTAATATTAATTGTAATTTTAAGATACATTTGAAAAGGCAATGAAATGTACTAATAAATTTATAAAATTTAATCAAAACTGCTCACTCAATTAAAGCTTAATTTTGATTGGTTAATTAGTTATTCACGAAAGGAGGGAAATTCAAATTTCATTGTGCGTCCGATCAACTACATTTTAGCTCAATACAGGTTATTATAACTAAAATATAAAAATATATATATATATATAAAAAGGCCACACAATTTCCTTTCCACTGATATATAGTTCAAAATATGAAAATAAAAACCCACTCTAATAGACAGAGTTTATTTCCACAACAGTTTCGACGCCCACTGGCATCCTCCTCGGGTGTTTCTATATCCACCCGAGGAGGATGCCAGTGGGCGTCGAAACTGTTGTGGAAATAACTCTGTCTATTAGAGTGGGTTTTTATTTTCATATTTTGACCTTCACGTAGAAAAAAGTGAAGTTTTTTGCTTTTAATTGTAAATTGGAACAGTACAAGAGTAAATGGTGTTCTAATTTTTTGGCATAGCATTCTATATATTGTCACTGGTTGGGCATACAGTTTTTAAGTGCTTGTCGGCTGGCATTCGTGGAGACCGCGATTTGAGACAGAAGAAGAAGATCACTCCAGTTGCAAGTGAACTACGGACCTGTGAAGACTATTTTTAACGCCTTTCGTAAGACGTATTTTGCCATTCCTGTTTTAACTGTAAACAATACATACAAAAGTCGCGCAACATATATTTGTTAATCCTTTAATCTATGCGTACAATTGCAATTCATGCAACTCGACTAACGTAGTTATTCATTCAATTCAAATCTCATTTATTCTGTGAACGTTTATTCTGTGAACGTTTATTCTGTGAACGCAGCTCACGTTCATAATAACTGTAAAAGTTTATTTCTTTACTTGTTTTCTTTTAATTAAAGGAAAATTCAACGAAGCTTTTTATCTCCTTTAACATTTGTTATACTGTCAATTGGCCAGTATATATATACAGGGTGTCCCATAAGTCGGGTCCCATAGGAAAATTTATTTTAAATTAAATTTACAAAAGTAATAGATTAGAACGAAAACAAATGTTCAAATTGATGTCTCGTTTTGGGACCTTTTTTTTTTGTTGCAGGTAGAATAATACGCCCTTAAGGGCTAATATGAAAGTGAGTTACATCATTGAAGAAAAGGCCTCCGCCTTATGGAACACCCTATATACAGTATATATATATATATATATATATATATATATATATATATATATATATATATATATATATATATATACACATTTTAACTGCAAACAACACACAGTATAATTAATGTAAAGAACGACGCTTGTGTAGAAGAACGTTCCGCACAAGATGAGGGAGGAAGAACGAACAACCTCATTTTTCATTTGTTCGTTCTTCCTCCTCATCTTGTGCGGAACGTTCTTCTACACAAGCGTCGTTCTTTACACATATATATATATATATATACTTTAAACCTTATCACTATACCTAAATTGGAATCGGAAACTTAATTTAATAAAAGCCGATGCTTAATGGCACGGAAACCTTAGCCAAGTTATTTGAAATAAATTTGTTACTCTGACACGAGAGGAAAAGGAAAGGCGAGGATTGACTAATAATTTACATGGAAGTTCGATGGACCCTGAACAGATTCCTTCTGGAATACCATTAATGAAGGAAATGTATTAAAAGACGAGTTCTCTCGATTTGAAAGTTAGAAGATGCTTTGAACCACAACGATATCGTTACCGAAATTATAACAACGTCTACGAAACGTAAGGAAAATGTACATATACATACACATGTACATGCGCATTCACGTACATATATACATTTACATACAGTATATATATATATATGTATGTATATGTGTGTGTGTGTGTGTGTGTGTGTGTGTGTATATATATATAGGGTGGGCCAAAAACACTATTACCCAACTTTTTAAAAAATATTGTGGCTTACCCTGTATATTGATCTTACTGCTGAGGCCGTATGTTGTACTCATACTTTTACTCTTTCAAACGCTGGCTTTGAATCTAGATTCAACGCTCCAGGAGTAGAGGTAGAGGCTCACAACTGGAGAGAGGTAGCAGAATATGGTGCTCAATTGAAAGGCGGTCAAAGTCAGCAACTGATATTTTCAGACGACAGTCAGTTTCTCCATAAATAATTAATTTTCCTAATTTTTACACAAAATAAATAATTATGTCCTTTTTCATTTCAGACCATCATTCTGCTATAGTTGGTGAACAAGTTATAACATAATGAAATACTCTTTAGAAGATGAAGCATTGATATTGAACCTGCGTAAGGAGAAACACTGGGGTGCAAAACGAATGAAGAAAGAGTTTCCAAATAACGATGGACGATACCTGGACTTCAATATCTCATAAAGAAACTCGATATCACAGGGTCGACCAAACGAAAAGAAGGCAGTGGAAGGCCAAAAACATCACGTACTGAGGAAAATATTGACACGGTTTCATCCATGATATGCAGTCAAGAAGAACGGCCCAACACCCACAAGTCCGTTAGAGAAATTTCAAAAACTACTGGTATTTCTCGCTCCAGTGTTCGTCGTAAAGTAAAAGATCATCTGGGTCTTAAATGTTTTAAAAGAGTCGAAGTTCATAAGCTCTCTGCATCAAATAAGCAAGCAAGAGTTGAAAAATGTCGTGCTCTGTTAGATCGATTCCCAGACAGAGAAGTGTCGAAAATATGGTTCAGCGACGAGAAGACCTTTACGGTTGCTTCAACAATAAACACACAAAATGACCGAGTTTATGAAAAACAGGACAAAAAATCTATCAGTCTAGATCGACTTGGCAGGGAAGTCCGCATTTTTCTGAAAAAGTCATGGTTTCCATCTTTATTTCAAAGTTAGGGGAGTCAGAGATTGTTTTTGTTGATCAAAATGCCAAAATCACTGCTGCTTATTACCAAAAAAAAAAATCCTTGTTGCGGTACTGCCGTCGATAAGGGAGAAGTCAATGTTGTAAACGTGCATTGATAATGGAGGAGGGCACATTCCGCATAATCTTGGACTCAATTAGGTAACTGTATAGAAACAAAGTTTTTCTACCCGTGTCTGTATAACAGTGAATTACAAAATAATAGTTTCAGTTAGCAAAAATCCAACTTCACCACGAGATAGACCATGAAATTCTATACAGGACACATATATTGATTGTACAAATAACATTTGATAAAGGTAAAATTATATTGTTCATTCAAAATCAAGGTAATAGTTTTTTTTGGCCCACCCGGTATATATATATATATATAATATATATATTATAATATATACACTTTTTTTTCATAGATTTCATTGGCTCTATCTCGGACTACTGGCCGTCAATTAGTCCAAATTTTTTCAGAGAAAATGAGTGTTTCACTGGCGATGTTTCATTAGGTCAATGTTCAAATTAAAAAATTAAAGCGTTAAAAATTTTGTGTTTACTGTATGAGTGGCGGTGCTCTGCCTATTCCGGTTGCTGCTTCTCTCCGCTCCGTTCCAACAGTGTCTGCTCCAGTTCCGCTCCTGCTTTTCTAGGAATTATAATTCAAGTATGGTGAAGAATTATTTATGTATTTTATTTATGTACTTATACGTATTTAAAATACGTAAAAATACATAAATATTATAAATACATATAAATATGTGTATTCATAATATTTATGTATTTTTACGTATTTTATTTTCTGGTCGCGTTAAATTTACTTTTAATTTTTATTTTATGAACGAGTTACCTTCCGTTTAATCAACAAATCACCCACATTCATATCACCTTAAGCTTGCTCTACACAAACGGGACCAAGAACTTAGAATAGATATAGTATATAGTATATATATAGTATATATATATATATATATATATCCCTACTTACACAGATTCCCTGTAACATATTATATACCCGAGGGGCTGTACGAAAGCAATGCCTCTTATTTTATTTCTCACTAAATATAATTCCAATTACAATGCAAATTGTGGGTAATATGCATACATATGTGACAAATATAAAGTAAATATTGTAAATATATATTATATATATATATATAAACTAAAAAATAAGAGGCATTACTTTCGTACCGACCCTCGTATATACAAACGAGTGTGTGTGTGTGTGTGTGTGTGTGTGTGTGTATATATATATATATAATATATATATATATATATATACACACACTTTGTTTTGTGTTGACTTGCGGATTACTTTCGTACATGAGCTCTCCTTTGAGAAAGGCCTCCCAGCATGAAATCCTTGAGGGAAAACCTCTGGATGTAATTAGGGCATTTCAACCACTCCACAATATTACTTCAAAACCTTTATTATTTTATGTAACGACGGACCAAAATGAGAATAAGTAAGTTTATACTAAATAAACAAAGAAAAATCACGACTGAGACGCTCTTTCAAAAGCTTTATACCTTTCTTTGTGTAGCTTATATATACATTAAAGAGAGAGAGAGAGAGAGAGAGAGAGAGAGAGAGAGAGAGAGAGAATCTTCAGTCGTAAAAAACATAGCTTTATCCTCTTTTCTTACTTCACACTTAGAAACGTTGTTTGGTAATCACATTTCTGGTTTTCAACATTAAATTCATGAATTCCACGAAAATAGCATTATTTAACGTAATTGCAATATTAAATACAATATTAAATTGTATATTTATATTAGTTTAGGAACTTTTGGCTACGAGTGTCTTGAAAGAGTCAAATTTTTCACAGCCATTTTTTTTCATTACAAGAGTTTCGTGCCATTTTTTGATTAAAAAAAAAAAAACAGAGTGCCAACTTCTATTGGCACTGAAATAAAACTATCACCATTATGTTTTTTATAATAAAAAAAAAGTGAGAAACGATTCTATCCGTGCATTTATGAAATAAAACATAATTAAGAACGGCAGATAAATTGATAACTACATATGCGAACCCGCAAATCATGACCCATTCATATAAAGATGAGCTCAGCGTCAAACAAGCGCAGGCAGACAATCCGAGAGCGGAAAGTAACGTCTATGACGATTGTTTGGTTTGGAATTCCGCAGAAAACGTTGCGTGTCGAGAGGTTTTGAAAGTACGAATGAGGCAACTTTAAAGAAAAATCTAATTCTTACTTATCGAACTTTTTCCAACTTCACCAAAATATAGATAGAATCTGCATCTTTTTTTTCAGCTTATATAACTTTCTAGTTTCCAAAAATTAAACGCACATTTTTGCTAATTTTATTTTGGCACACACACACACACATATATATATATATATATATATATATATATATATATATATTAAAGAAAGCAAAATCTGGCAACAAATTTTAATTTTTAACTAATATGAATTTTTTAATAGTTTCCGGGCAATATGAAGATACGACATTTTACCGTTGTATCTATGAATACTTTGATGCGAATCTGTCTGTCAGAACGAAGGATTTGTCGGACAAGAAAGGTTTTACAAATCTACAATATTAAAAGATTCATATGTATTAATGAAGTACAACCAAGATAAATACAGATTCACAAATATACGCATATATCATGTATACAAATCGAAATGCAAAATAGTTTACAATAAAGTTAAAATTACACAGTATAGTTAAAATATATACACCTCCGGATAAAAAAAATAGAATATGGTCTCGTATGCGCTCATGACCTTTGTAATACCTTTAATTTATTCACCTTTACGAGGAATATAGAGTATCTGTGACGTCATTACTGTATGATAAAAAGACACCTGTGTGTGACAGTTCTGAAAAAAATATAGCAAAACTCTTGTTAAATAGTGAAAAGTTAATGCATAGCAACATACCAAAATATTAGAATATCTTGTCAGGTGTTACAAAAAAATAGCAAGAAGAATGCAAGAGGCTTGTGGACTCCATGCCACGTCGATTGGAGGCCGCAATCAGGGCTAACGGTGGACCAACTAAATACTAAGACTCAGAGTTAAAAAGTTGATTGCCAGGTTGTCATCAAACACTAACACACTAACACACTTAACGCTAAACCACCACACACCAGTCCCAACATGTACACAGTCATCTCCTTCGTTTTTTAACCATGCACTTACTATAAATTCCTTAGATTCATGCGTATTTTTTATTCATTCCACTACGGCACTCTTCCTTACCAGATTTACAACTGCTCCCATATCTAAACAGAGGGCAAAGCCTGTTATCATTCACTTATATATATATATATATATATATATATATATATATATATATATATGAAAATTATTTCACGAAAGTAACACGTGAAAAGTATTTATGATGAATAAAACCACGAAGGAAAGGAAACACAGATGGTGCTCAAGCGCTTTCGTCTAATGACATCCTCAGGAACACTGAAGTACATAAAGAGTTACAACCTATATATAGGTTACAGAAAAAAAAAAAAAAAATCTATATATACATATATATATATACAATAAACGGAAAAACAAAATTAAAGGATTGTGGAAGAGGGCACACAAATTTATAAGGAAAAACTATCGATTTTTAGCACGAGATTAAAAGAATTGTTTCCAACCAATGTTATAGATAAAAAAAAAAAAAATATATATATATATACAAATTTATACTGGAAATCTGCCCGGGTTTTAGCACTCTGCTCTTTTTGTATAAAAAAAAAAAAAATTGAACAATTATCGATTTTTAGCACAAGATTAAAAGAATTGTTTCCAACCAATGTTATAGATAAAAAAAAATATATATATATATATATATATACAAATTTATACTGGAAATCTGCCCGGGTTTTAGCACTCTGCTCTTTTTGTATAAAAAAAATTTAAAAAATTGAACAATTATCGATTTTTAGCACAAGATTAAAAGAATTGTTTCCAACCAATGTTATAGATAAAAAAAATAAAATAAAATATATATACAAAATTATACTGGAAATCTGCCCGGGTTTTAGCTAAAACCCGGGCAGATTTCCAGTATAAATTTGTATATATATTTTATTTTTTTATCTATAACATTGGTTGGAAACAATTCTTTTAATCTTGTGCTAAAAATCGATAATTGTTCAATTTTTTTTTTATATATACAAAAAGAGCAGAGTGCTAAAACCCGGGCAGATTTCCAGTATAAATTTGTATATATATATATATATATATATTTTTTTTATCTATAACATTGGTTGGAAACAATTCTTTTAATCCTGTGCTAAAAATCGAGTTTTTCCTTATAAATTTGTGTGCCCCCTTCCACAATCCTTTAATTTTGTTTTTCCATGTATTGTGTATATATATATATATTATATATATATATATATATATATATAGATTTTTTTTTTTTTTTTCTGTAACCTATATATACAGTAGGTTGTAACTCTTTATGTACTTCAGTGTTCCTGAGGATGTCATTAGACGAAAGCGCTTGAGCACCATCTGTGTTTCCTTTCCTTCGTGGTTTTATTCATCATGTATATATATATATATATATATATATATATATATATACATATACAGCCACGCAAGAAGACGTTCTTCGACCACACGATTCCGAATACCCAATTTGATCATTTCCCTGGCCATGCTACACTGCTACAGTCTCCCATTCGACCATCCACACCCCTCATTTTCGTTTTCATTCAGGTTACTTTCGTGTGTCGTCTGCACATACTCCCATTAATTTTAACTGATATACTTTCACTTCATACGATTGTGTGCCAACACTAATTAAAGGTGCCAACATTAATTAAAGATGCCAACACTAATTAAAAGTGCCAACAATAATTAAAAGTGCCAACAATAATTAAAGGTGCCAACAATAATTAAAGGAAATAGTTTAATAAAAAAAATATTTGAAAAAAATGGTTTGTGAATGTTTATGAATAAGGTTTGTGAATACCAGCATCGACATTGTGCTAAGAATTGAACGAATGTATTATTTTCCTTGTATATACAATATTTGCAAAGTCGTCAAGGATTCTTACGATCTCCTCTTTCCTTAATTTTCGGCTTCAGGATGTTCTGAAGTTAACCAAATATCCAATTCTACAATCTATTGAAAGACATCTTTGTAAATAAAAATTTAGATGACAGAAATCTTTTCTCACACTGAGTAGAAAAGCAAAATTTAAGTTAAAATCTTTTTCCATCCCAGCTTGGCAACACCAGAAATTTATCAGGATTCCCCTCGATTTTTTTTAAGGCTTTTTTTGAAAAGGTTAAACTGTCTAAAATCTTCCACATTTAAGTCCAAGTCTAAGTCTCTCAAATTTACACTTCTTTCATTTCACTTGGCTAATTGACAAAAATACAATATTTAAAAGAGTTTCAGATATATATACTGAATGTATATATAGGGTGAACCAAATGTAGGTGGACAGTAAATGATAACGTTTATTTTGAGAATACATATTTAATTTTTTTGTATACTATAATACAAAATAAAATTTAAATAAATTTAGTTATAATATTTAATATAATATAACACAAACACCATAGTTATAATGAACACCATAGTTATAATATAATATAACACAAACCTTATTCAACCTACTGTCCACCTACTTTTGGTTCACCGTGTATATAAAGAGAGAGAGAGAGAGAGAGAGAGAGAGAGAGAGAAAATTTAAAATGCTTTCTTCCCAATTTCTCTTTTCAATTTCGTTCTTTGTCCAAGAATAAGAAATCATAAAGTGGGGATCTCAGAAGAGGCAATTCTCAAATAGATCCAGTCCTATTCCAAATGTACAGGGTGTCCGAGAATTATCTGTACAATTTTTGGCTGTTATTAATAGTCAACCATGAAGTGTAGAAATTCCAGTTTTGTCCCATTTTACAGAGAATCTCATTAAGTTGTTTCTGATACCAAGTTTTGACAAGTTTTTTAGAAATTCCAATGTGTCCGAACATTATCTGTACAATTTCATCTTTTAATAAAATTCTTGATAACACGTAAAATTCTTAAAGATTATTTAGAATCTGTATTTTCAAAAGTTTTTTTATTAAAGTAACGTTGTTACAAACATTCGATATGTGCACCATTAGTGATTCGCAAAACATCCAATCGATACTCCAAATGTTGCCATGTACGCTGCAGCACATCCACATCAATTCGCTCAATAGCAGCTGTGATTCTTGCTTTTAAATCATCAATGTCTGTCACCTTCTAAAGAACTTGTCAAAACGTGGTATCAAAAAAACTTAATGAGATTCTCTGTAAAATGGGACAAGACTGGAATTTCTACACTTCATGGTTGACTTTTAATAACAGCCAAAAATTGTACAGATAATTCTCGGACACCCTGTATGATTTCCCAATTTAAGTTAAATTTTTCATAGAAAATATCCCTCAAGACTGCAATTCCGTCACATTCCTCTTTTTATTCCATCACATTCCTCTTTTTATAAATCCCTTGAGCCTAAATTAATGTTCCTTGAAGCCAAATCATCATGCCAATACCCATCGCTTCCCTCGCAGTATTTCTTCATACCCTCATAATACCCCTAAATGCTTGGACATATAAAAGACGATAAACTACTCCCAATTCAGATTCGTGGTTCCGAGGTTAAGGAGGGATTTCCGAGGCTTGGCTCGTAAAGGGGTCTCCTTTGGTTAGATCTTAAGGGTCGGGAGTGTTCCTGAGGTCTGCCCGTTTAATTGGTATGTGTTGTCGGGGCAGAGCAAAAGTATATTTAGCATACTTGATTATTAATATTTTAAGTGAGTTTGAATTTATTGAAAATTTCTTAAAATTTGCTTCATTTAACGTCATTAATGTCAATACTTCAATTTAATTTTAATAAAAGTAAAGCTCATTACGAGGTTCAGTGCCAACCTAAAAATATACTGAGTGCCATCAAGTGACTTATTAAATAAAATATCTTACCTTTGCTGCACTCATTACGCACTTAGTGCCAACTTTGATCATATATATATATATATATATATATATATATATATATATGCGCCTCGGTGGTGTAGTGGTTAGCGTCGCTGACTACGAATCCATCGGCTCCGGGATTGAGACCCGGTGACGGCAGCCGGCGCGCAGCAAAACCTAGCTGTTCATCCTTCCACACAATAAAGAAAGTGGTTGGTAGATAAATGGGTACCTTGGATAGCCTAGTGGTTAAGACGCTAGGCTGCTGGTGGGGCGTGATTCGGATTCCACGTTAAACTGTAGGTCTAAGGTGGAGTGAAAAGCTTGATCTTCGTCAGAATAAACAATTCGGGCGGAATCAAACCAAAGGTTACCAAAAGTTATATATATATATAAAGAGAATGACCAAAGTAGACACGAACATTTATTAATTCAAACGTTTCGGAAAACATTGTTACCATCATCAGTGATTCTAAAACAAAGCGAAATAAAATAATTAAATTATACATTACTAAAATTTTTACAAAGATTAAAATTAAAATGACAATAAATTAAGGCTAAATACCATTAACTTACGATATTTAAGTCTACAGCTTAAGTCGTTAAGATAAATGTTTATGCTCACAAATGCACAATTACTCGCGTAGTAATAAGTCTCCACTACTGAAAGCGCGGTCGAGAATTTTACTGTAAAATCAGAAGCACGCAAGACATGGTTATCGTTCACCGAATGGGTTCTTAAAATCTTATACCCGAGTGAGAAGGTGTAGCTAAACGATGGTGGGTACGAAAGCTCAGTCCCATATGTTCATGTGTTCGCGTTCTAAATTGACGGACAGTACTGCTAATATACCGAGACAGCTCTTTACCACTATCCTATTTTCAACATATTATTACGGGAGGTGTTCAAATTGTTCACCCTGAACTTCAACATACTTCATTACTCCTAACTGTCAACCTCTCTGAACACTTCTGATTGTTTCAGCACAAATTCGCTTCAGTTCCAATCTTCTCTTCCACTCTTACGGGCCGCTACATAATCTGAAAGCAGAGGACGGTCTCCCATCTACCTACTCTCCAGATTCAACATTGCATAACTTCGCTGATCGACGGGAAGTAGTGTTACGACAATGGTCCCGACGCAGTTCTACCGAATATATATTTAATATAATTTATGTCTCGATTACACTGAACAACAAAATAGAACTCTTTTCCTCTTTCGAATAAATTTATGAGATCCCAATATACGTTTTTACGCTGATTACGAATTTGAAAGCAGAAGTTTTCTATCACCCGCCAATTTCGAAAGAAATGCAAATGAAAAATGACAGATTTTCTTAAATTTTGGTATATTTAATCATACAAAAAAGAAGAGTACCTTACCTAAAATGTTTTTGCAACTGATTTTCGCTTATAACTTGTACTAGGAGCTTCTCTTATAAGTGTTCAACAGCAGTCGGCCAACATACTGGAGCTATATCTTCCTTGGTAAAGCTTTACCATGGTTGATATATCCTGATGAAATCTTTCATGATGTTCAACGCTGACAGCGACCAGGTTTGATGGGAAGAAGTCCAGGTGGGAGTGCGGGAAATGCATTTTCAAAGACATGTTACACCCCAAGGCTTGGTAAGCACTAAGCATTTGCTCCACTAGGGAAACATAATTTTCTGATTTGACGCTGCCGAGGAAATTCGTAGTCACTTCTTTGTTCTTTAAAAGCTTTCCATGCTGTTCTTTCAACCTCATTCAAAGACTCATCATATGCAGTATTTTATCACTTCTCTGATCTGTGAGCCCACAAAATGCCTTCTTTGATTTTCGCTTCGCTGATTTTAGGGAACTTCTGTTTTAAATATAGAAATCCAGGTCCATCTATATTCATGGTTTTTACAAAAATTTTCATCAAACCAAGTTTGATATGGAGAGGTGGTAAGAAAACTTTTGCTGGATCTACTAGGGTTTGATGGGCAACACATTTCTGTCCTGGAACCAAATTTTGTCGAAGTGACCACTCTTGTGTATAATGACTCCCCTTAGCTCGGCTGTCCCACTCGCAGAGGAAACAAGAACGTTGTGTATTAACTGTAAGCGAGAGAAGTGCAATCACTTTCGGATCACCAGAGATATGCCAGGAGTGTTTATCATAGTTAATATGTTTCAAAAGTAATTGCATATTGTCATATGATTCTTTCATATGAACTTTATGTGCAATCAAAACCGAAGGATAGACATTACCGTTGTGCAATAGTACAGCTTTCAAACTCAACTTTGATAAATCGACAAAAAGCCTCCATTCCTTAGGATTGTGCTCTCGACCAAGTGCCTCCATGAGAGCGTTTGCATCATTACAATACACTAAATCACTTTCCATAGAGAAAAATGATGTGAAGTGTGTCTGACGCTTATATTTTACATATATATATATATATATATATATATATATCAGCAGAAAGCTCAGCAGAAAAATCAGCGATGCAAATGAGGTGGACCGTGGAGGCCTTGCAGAGGGACACGAACAAAATATACAAATGGTCAGAAGACAACAACATGACATATAACATCGAGAAATTTCAGCTCTTGAGATATGGTAGAAATGAGTAACTTAGACTGCATATTATGCTCCAGATAGACAGGAAATTCAGAGAAGCACGTAAACGATCGATTTTGGGGTAATAATGACCGATGGTGCGAAATTCGAAACACAAAATCAGATAGCGATAAACAAAGCAAAAAGAGTCGCGGGACAGATACTAAGAACCTTTAAGATTCAAAAGAAGGGACAAGACAATAAAACACTCATCATACCAAAACTTGAATACTGCTCAATCTTGACGTCCCCATATAAAAAGAAAGAAATTAATAAACTAGAAGAAACGCAGAGACATTTCACAACTAAGATTGATGGCTGCAAAGAACTCAACTACTGGGAAAGACTACGTAAACTAAATCTGTACTCCCTGGAAAGCAGAAGAGAGAGGTACACTATAATCTACATATGGAAAATGATCGAAAAACTGGTACTAAACCTCAAACTAAACCCAATTACCATCCAAACAACGCTGGAAAATAGGAAAGGCAGAATGTGTAATGTTCCCAAATTAAAGGCCCGACAAGGGACCTCTTCAACACTGAAGGAAAATAGCTTGGTTGTCAGGGGGTCAAGACTTTTTAACCAGTAAAGGACCTCAGAAATGTTACAGGGGTCAAGTTGAAGTCTTCAAAAGAAGACTAGATGCTAGATCAGGACGGTACCAGATGAGCCGGATATACCTGGCTATGTGCGGTGGAGAGCGCAAGAAAGCAACTCGCTCCTACACTAAGCCAGGCCTGGAGGTGGGGCCACCAGCTTGACTTTCGCGAGAAGAGAGACCAACACACGGAACTTCAACGAGGTTAACGAGGTATTTGTCATGATGCATATATGCAGTATACTTAAATAAATATATGCCTATTATATATAAACATGTAAATATAAATAATATATTAATAATATAAAGATTTTATACAAAATAAATGACTAACAATAAATCTCATATGATGCACTCTGAGGAATGCTATCTCGATCTCAAAGGGTTTTAATTTGCAAACCCCTCAAAACTTTGGGTGATAGAAAATATCTATTTTTATTTTCGTAATCAGCGTGAAAGGAACATAATAATCACCCACATTTATCAAAAGGAGAAATACTTTGTTGAATAGGGTTATTAATTAAAGAAAACACTGGACCTAAATGGAAAGTGAATCTTTCATCATTTCTCATATATGATTTTCAACTCATTTTTAGTGAGATTTCATCAAACAAATCGTTTCTTCAAATAAACTAAAAGAAAATATTTTGCCGTCTTAGGTTTTGGCATGTGAAGGATGATATGCTTGAAATAAGAACATAATATTTATGTTATATAACATTTGTGTATAGATATATTGATCTTCAGGTATATTTCGCTAGTGTTTTAGACTTTTTTTTTTACACATAAGCAAAGTAGATTTTTATTTGGCTCTAAAGATTAAACTATATTGAATAGGGCATTTGGCGCTGAATTTATCACGAAATATTGGCAACTGTATTTGTAGCAAATATAAAAATACGTTGTTTTGAAGTTTTCATTGGTGTGTGTGTGTGTATATATAATATATATATATATAAGGCCCTGCCAGAGCTTCGTTGATGACGAAACCGTTTCGGCATTTTTGTTTATCAGAGTTGTTGGACCGCCCCTCCCATGCTTCGACCCTACAAAATACGTCGAGTCATGGTTACTTCGAGGACGACGCTCAGCCGTAGGCGTAGACACCAACAACAAGGAACGAAGTCAGGACGTTTTGTCGGACGAAAACTTGATAAAATTTCCAATTTAAATGTTAAACTTTCTGATTTTTATTATGTATTTTTTATTTTTATTATAAACTTTTTTATTAAAAGTTTATCACAAATTCAATAGAGAAGAGGGGAGGAGGTGCAGGAAGGGGGGAGGGGTGGGAGAGGAATTTTACAATTTATCAAGACATGAGTACAGGTACCTTTTTTTTTACAAAAAAGCACTGTGTGTGTATATATATATTGGCGTCATGATAAATGCTGAAGACTTATTCTTATTTAGCACATTTCTTTTTCAATGACGTTTATCAAAAGGTATACGGAGAGCGACTATACCTCAGAAGCATTTTCTCTTCTCTTCAATATAATAGAAATTCTTATACTTTATTTCGCCGTAGAATTATGGAACAATTTATCGAATGAATTAAAATCAATCAATGCTCTCTCTCTCATCTTTTATAAAGTGATTAAAAGTTAACAAACTCCAAAGTTACTGAAGAGTGAAGACACTCCTTTTTTTATTACTGTTATTATTTATTATTATTTAATTGATGTTGTTATCATTAAAATTTTCATTATCCTTCTCAAAATTTCTCCTATCACTTTTCGCCTCGCGTTCATCCTGGTTTTATTAGTCTTTGTATTAACCTTCTACAGGGTGTTCGGAAAGTCACTGTGCACTTATATTTATTTAATAGCATACAATAGTATAACATTGCATATATGATGGTAGTTATGGATGGACCATCAGAACTTATAAAAGGTGTTGAAAGTGATGTCCTTTAACAGCAATACAGGCCTGGACCCGTCTTATTTTATTTTGAAACACCTTTGTCAGTTCTTCTTTTGAAATGGACCTTATGTACGCAGTTATTGTAGTTTTCAGGTCATCAAGCGTGAGTGGACGATCTCGATTATATAAGTGCACAGTGATTTCCCGAACACCCTGTAGTATAAGTATATATGTCGTAATATGTAAGTTCCCTTTAGTATTTATGTCTATTATCAAAATCTATAAAACTCTCGTAATCATATCTATTTTATAATTATATTAATTATAGCTAATTAGTAGATCTCAACCTGTAAAGCGTTCAGCACGCTTGCTCAAGGCAGTTTACAGCTGCATACACCATCTGTATTTAACAATGAAATTATATTCATTTATGTAAATTAAATAAAATAAAATAAAATAGACAATAACTGGACGGATTCACATCTGGCACTCACTCATAACTAACCTGAATTTGTTTGGATTCATTGTTATGAAAATGAAAATGAAAATGAAAAGGTTTATTGGCAGACTATTGTCCATATGACAGATATTATTAATACAATGACAGTTCATACACTAAGGATAGAAATATATACAATTGATTAGAAATAATACTGTAATGTCGAAGTTAAGTGGAGCTACAGACAGACGTTTTCGTACCAAGAAGTCCATAGCTTAGACCCTAGAGGATAAATGGCAGGACTCATGGATAGCTTGGATGATCGGGTTGGTTGATTTTTTAATTCTTTGCATTAGACTGTGTTGAGCGCGTCTCGTTACCTCCGGGAAGCTCGGAAGCAAACGTTTGCGAAGCTGAGCATCTCGGGGGTAATTTATGTAAGAGTCTAAAAGACCCGTTGTACAGCAAATTTAAAGTTCTGCCAGAACCTTTTTTATAATTCACCCAGAGTCGCTGTCCGTATATATTACTGCAGAAAGTACGAAAGAGTGTGTCTTTAGCTTCACTTGTACAGAATCGAAAGTTCCTTATGGTCATATTCGCTTTAGCACACAGACTTCGAGATTGTTTTCTTATATCCGAGTCATCACTCAAGGAGCTGGTAATAGTTATTATATCTTTGAAGACGAATTAAAAAGTTAAAATGAACACAATGGCGATCAAGATTATAAAGAAAATAGACTCTTAATTAGAACAAAAAAGAATAATTAGTCGAGAAAATCCATATGCAACCTCTTATTATTCATTTAGTTGGTTGGTTGAGTGGGCCATTTTTATGCCCTTCATCCAATTGAATGCACTGAGGTAGGAGGTAACCCCACCAATAAGATCACCTTAGAAGGACAACTAGGTAGAGTCAAATACATTACGTGCAACGGGCTCG